>JANIPM010000008.1:33425973-33439535 GCA_027478405.1 Erythroxylum cassinoides | reverse complement strand
CTATAACAACATCCAACACATCAACTGATAAATATAACATGTTCAATTACATTGTACACTAATGTAAATGATATAATTTATATATTAACAAATTAGAAAGAACAATAGGTGTTATAGAGGAAATTGGTGAAGGTAATTTCACCAACAATTTTAAAAAGATAAAAATTTGAACCTTAATTTCTTTCTTTTTCCAATAACATTTAAACTAATAGCTTCAATGTAAACCACAAAAATTAATACAAAAGATTTAAGCAATTACAATGTCATTATGTAATAGAAGAAGTTAAACAGGCAAAGCAAACAAGAAACAACTCAACATAGTACAAATATAGGATGGTATATAGGCTAGAAATAGGTGATGTAGTTCTAATGAGGCTTATTGGCGAAAAATTTCATGAGCTTAGGAGTGATAGAGAGAACTTTATTTCTCAATTCATAGGTGTAAACAACGCCACGTACCTTAATTACATTGGTTTTTTAAACATAATATTGAACGAAAAATGCATGTAATAACTCAGTTATCTTCGTTTATTGTATAGCTAAATGGATAAGAGTTGGATGTCTCATTGAAAATGGTAAACTAAATACGTAGAAGGAGTTAAGAGTTTCGTGCAATTTGTAAAAGATCAAATAGGTGATGAATGCACTATTCGTTGTCTATGCATCGATTGCTTAAATTTTGACTTCCAATGTCAAGTTGTGGTATATAATCACTTACTAATCGGAGGCATAGATAAATTTTATACTCCATGGCTTTATCGTGGTGAACATAAGGAAGTAAGTTGTAGTAGAAGTCACGGTACATGTTATAATGACAGTAACAATAATGATGTAGATGATTGTGATGTGAATGATGATAGGATTGAAAAAATGTTAGACGATTGTCGAAATTATATGGAGACTATGAATGAAACAGGAACGCCTAACATAATTGGTAGTATTATAGAAGATAATTTTAGGAAGTTATTGAAAGTTGCTCAAGAACAATTATATCTAGGGTGTTTAAATTTCTCACAACTATCATTTTTTGTAAAGTTATTGCATTTGAAGGTTTATAATAAATGGAGTAACAAGTCCTTTGACATGTTAATTGACTTACTAAATGATGCATTACCTATTGGACACAAATTGCTAAACTATTACTATGATGCAAAGAAACTATTAAGAAGGGACATTGGATTGGGATACATTTCAATTCATGGTTGTAAGTATGACTATGCTCTTTTTTGGAAGGAAAGTAAAGATCTTCAGGAGTGTCCTATTTGTAGTACATCAAGGTGGCAAGTGGATGATGGGAGAGGGAAAAATATACCGAATAAAATCCTTTTATGCTTTCCTATGAAACCACGATTATAAAGACTTTTTATGTCAACAAAAGCAACCATAGATATAAGGTAGCATAAAGAGAAATGCATTGATGATAATATTATGTGTCATCTAGCAGAATCAATGGCATAGAAAGAAATTGATAGAAAGTTTCCATGGTTTGCACAAGATAGTCATAATGTTCAACTTGGATTTGCCTCATATAGATTTAATCCTTTTGGTAATAGTACTTCATATAGCATGTGGCAGTGATTCTAGTCCTATACAATTTACCTCTATGGAAGTGTATGAAGGAGCCTTTTATGTCGTTATCTTTGCTTATTCCAAGACCTACTACTCTTGGTAAGGACATCGATGTATACATGCAACTATTAATTGATGACTTAGATGATCTATGGGAATTTGGATTACAAACTTTTGATGTTGTTGGAGGTGAAACATTTATAATGCGTGCTGCTGTTTTGTAGACTATAAATGATTTCCCAGCTTATGGGAATTTATCTAGGTGGAGCACTAAAGGGTATGTGGCTTGTCTTGTGTGTAACCATCAAACATATTCAATGAGGATACGAAGTAAAATATGTTATACGGGTCATTGTCGTTATTTAGAACATGGGCATAGATGGAGAAGAAGTAAAGTGTTTAATGGCAAAGTAGAATTGGGTAAAGCTCTGATGCAATTGTCCGGTGATGATATTTTTTTGCCAACTATCACATTTGGATAATATTACACCTGACAAACACCCAAGTAATAGAAAACAAAAGAGAAATGATGTCGAACTGAATTAGACAAAAAAAAACATATTTTTAAACTTACCATATTGGAAGGAATTAGTAATGAGGCACAATCTTAATGTCTTGCATATTGAGAAAAACATTTGTGAGTCTATTTTAGGGACTGTCATGGGAATTGATGGGAAATCCAAAGACACAATTAAGGATAGACTTGACTTAGAAGACATGAATATTAGAAAGGACTTATATTTGAAAGAAGAGATAATAGGTCATACGTTATTCCCCCTGGTTATTACAACATGTCAAAAAGTGAGAAACAATCATTCTGTCAGTTACTCCAAGCAGTCAAATTTCTTAATGCATATGCATCAAATATAAGTCATTGTGTGAATGTTAAAGAGGGAAAAGTGTTAGGGTTAAAAAGTCATGATTGTCATGTACTTTTGGAACGATTAATTCTTGCTGGAATATGTGGGAGTTTGTCAAAGGATGTGTCCATTACTTTGGGTCAACTGGGAGATTTTTTTAAAGCAATTATGTTACAAGACACTTAAAGTTGAACCGCTTGATAAAATGGAAAAACACATAGCATTGATTCTATATAAGCTTGAACTATTATTCCCCCATCAATTTTTGATTTTATGGTTCATTTGGCAATTCACTTATCATATGAAGCAAAACTTTGTGGACTAGTTCAATTTCAATGGATGTTTCTGATTGAAAGGTAATTCATATTAAATTCATAAAGTTTTTTCTATGTTCTTTGTTTGTAACAATTATTAAGTTTATAATTGATTATGTTCAAGTTTTTGTGCTCTCTTAAGCATTATATACATAATAGAACTCGACCAGAAGGGTTTATTGCAGAGACTTATATAGCAAATGAATGTTTGACTTTTTGTTCAGTGTACTTAGCTGATGTGGAGACAAGATTTAATATATCAGAACATAATTTTTATTTTCATGATGATGGTGGGTTCTCTATTTTCTCCCAAAAAGTTAGGCCACTTAGTGTAGATAAATATGTAGAGTTAACTAAAGACGAATTCAAAATCACCCATTGGTATATTTAAAACAATTGCGAGAAATTCGATACTTACATGGAGTATGTATATTCCTTTTCATTCAAACAATCATATTACAATTTTCTTCATTCACTCTGAGATCTTACTGTCCTTGTCTCTTTTAAATAGTGAGAACAAAGAGACAATTCGCAGCAAAGGGATTATTAATGTTGAAGAAAGACATAGGTAGAGTTTGTATCATGGTTTAGAAATCGAGTAAGTTTCATATTGATTACATATTATGAAAATATGAGAATGTGTCTCATCCTTATATTTATTTTCAATTTGTTGTATAGATGATACAGTTATATAACTATAATGTGCAAGAAGCGACAACAACATTATATAGTTTGGAATGTGGGCCTCATATTTTTGGGAAGAAATACACAGGTTGAATTGTTAACAAGGTGAGATTTCACATACAAGATTGAGATAGTCGAGGTAGAAGTCAAAATTGTGGGGTTGTCATTAAAGGATGTCATAACGACAAAATCATTAACTTCTACGATGTCATCTGTGAAATAATATAGTTGCACTACATCAAGGATAAGAAGGTTGTTCTATTTAAATGCAAACGGTTTGATCTAACTGACATGAAAGTGAACGGGCATATTACTAGCATAAATTTTAGTAAGACATGGTATGATAATGATCCTTTTGTCCTTACAAGTCAAGTCAAACAAGTTTTCTACGTCAACGATACTGTATTAGGTAGCAATTGGAAGGTTGTTCAAAACTTTCAACAAAGGACTGCCTTTGTTTTTTGTGAAAGGGATATTGGTCAATCGAATGAGGAAGCAGATGAAGTCTATCAAGAAATTAGATTGGAGTTCAATAACGAAGCATTCTAGTAGAAGATGCAGATATATCATCATTCCATAGGAGAGATGTCGATCCCGACATAGTTTAACTAAATGAAGTCCAAGCCTATCTTATCTTACAAACACATGAAGAATATACTCAGGATGACTTAAATGATAATGACGATACTTTGCTAGAATATGTTACTGATGAAGAATCCAATGATAATGTACTTAATGATGATGATTTTTAAAATCTTTATCCTGATGATTGAATGTAAATAAATTGTTTATATTGTTTGAAATGTTATGTTCATAATTGTATTATGTTGTTGATGTTTAACTTATGTTAATTTACGATGACTAAATCCATATTTTTAATGTTTCACTTATTTTTATACCGAATGTTATACCGAATGTTTAGTATTTGATAACTGATCTCCTTATATTCATATGAAATATTGATGCTTGAGTTAAGTTTAAGCATTATCTTCATATTTCGTTTTGGTTGTTCAGTATAATAGCACTTGGTAGAAACAAAGGAAAGAGAGAGGCAACGACCGAAGAAGTTCCTCCCCCACAACAACAAACTCAATCTGACCCCATCGTTCAACAATCAATAATTGCATCCTCGAATGAAGACAGTCAGCAACAACCTTTACTAACATTGTCATTTAGTGTTGAGGGATCTTCAGGTATGTTATTGTTAACCAAACATATTTACGTTAATGTTAAATTACTCGTTACATGTCTAGTGTGTTTTTCTTATTATGATTTTTTCATTGTCAGGTTCCCATAATGTCATTAGAAAATGAGGTAGTGGTATCATAAAAGGAGTTGAGTTACAAAGAATGAATATTGCAATGAACAACAAGTTGTCTGTAACTATTGACCCCATACAACGTCGCCCTCTGGATAAGATCCAATCTACAAAATTGTCCAGTAAGTTCGGCGTCATTGTGAAGAATAAATTGCCTTGCCTTCAGCATACCAGGTAGTTAAAGGAAGGCAACTTGCTCTAAAGTGTTTTGGACAAAGTTTTGATAATATTTCAATTCATTTGATTAAATGTATTGCTATTTTACTTACCAAAAATAGTAACTTAACTTATACATATTCTTTTGTAGATGAAGCTCAATATCGTTGATATCAACAAGCCTGAGGTTTCAAGTTATGTTAGTTCACAGCTAAAACAAAGGGCGAAGGATCATCGATATAAACTTCATAAATGTTTCCAATCTCTCCTTTCTAGTGAAGAGGCAAGTAGACATGTTCCAGAATAGGTGAGTCTAGAAAATTATACTGAAATGCGTGATTATTAAGCCTCTATGATACAAAGGTTCAGGTTTGTTTTATTTCTCTTCATACTTCCTTCCATTATTTTTGCTTATACACTTCATGACAACTTTTAATTTAGGAAAAGTGTTAGAAAGCCAAGATGAACAGTGCAAAAATTAAAAGTCCTCATAACACCGACTCCAAATCATTTATTGTCGTCCGATAAGAATTTATAAGTATAACATTTTCAACTTATTATTCAATTTCTTATTATAATAAATTCTATTATCTTCTAATTTTTTAAATTCGTATAATAGAGTCAAACTCAACTCTAAGGATAAGAGTGTGATAGGATCACACTGTACAAGCTAACACACTACAAGGAAGGTGAAAGATGGATGTCTGAAGAGGCATAAAGTAACTATGTATATACAAAAAAATAAATATTACAGTTTATTTTTTTATGTAATACTAAGTAATAATTTTTTACTTAACTCGATTTTGTACTTTAAATTGTAGGACAAGATATAGGAGTTGTGGGAGACATCATTGTCTTAGAAGAATCAGCCTAATGTTGATGACATTTGTAACAATGTCCTTGGTATAAGATCTGAATATACCAAAAGGTCTTGGGTATGGCCCTAAACCTCTTGTGCATCTTTGTCATGGCCAACATATGTCACGGTGCTTTAAGAGGAGAACCAGTAACTGAAGACTAAGTAACAATGTACGAAAGAGAAGTTAGATCGTAATGTAAAAGAAGTCAACAAGCTTAAAAAGATGGTCAAACGATTACTTGGCTCAAACTATGTCAATAACAGTGATGATGAGGAGTCTTAGTTTGTTTATAAATTTTGTGCAAATTCTGTAATTAACCTGTAATTATTTTTTATAAAATGAATTCCATTTTTAATGTTTATTTTATTTGACTTTATTATTATTTAAAAAATATGTCACCAACATTAATTATAAATTATAACAATTTTATATTTCAAATTGTCTTAAAATTTGTAATAAGTTAATTAAATTTTTTTAAAATTATATTAAAATTAACATTTAAAATTAAATCTTGTTCACAAAAAAGGTATTACCTATCAAAGCAACTTTGTCACAAAATGTTATTCCCTACGTTTTAAAGAATGTCTCTAAAAATATTTACCTACATCAAATAATTAGTAGCTAAAACTATTCTACCATAAAAACAAAATCGTAGGCAAAAATAATTACGTACGACTATGATTTTGTAGGTAAAAACTGTTCTCTACGAAACATATACGTCATAAATTCCTATGTACGACGTTTTTAGTTCTCGTTGGTTATATATTTTACCGACCAATATATTGTGTATCTAAAACCTTTCTATGACAATTTCACGATAACATCGTGGATATTATTTTACTACCTGTATTCGGCGACCATCAAGGAGACGATTTTTTTTGTCGCAAATTATTATTTACACAATTTTTTAATATTTAGCGTCAATTGAATTTGTCGCTAATAAGCTCATCTGTTATAGTGTAAGCTATAAAACAAAACATGTTACATAATAATGTTAGTTACTCGTGATAAATCTTTTAGTTGGATTCTTGATTTTTTATTTTGAGCAAAGGGTCAATTGACTAACTTCTTTATGTTTGACTTGAATTTTTTCACAAGAGAATTATTGTTTGTTTTTTTTAATTGAAAAAAATCATTGATCAAAAGAACAGTATTACATAAGATAAGGTTACCCAGGGCAAAGAAACCAAAGCACACATGTCTGAAGAATTAAGAGAGAAAATCGCCCTTAACCAAATAACAACTAGCTACCCACCATTTAGTGACCCTCTCTAAAAAGGGATAAAAAACTCCTTTGTAAAGTTGAAGCCGCCAAACTTTACCAAGTTAGGAATTGCAGAAATCCCATTTGTCTTTCATCGACTCCAAGATACTTCACTACTACCCTTCTTAGATCAGAGCACCATCAGTTAAAAGTGACCTGATTTCTATCAATTGATTAGTTCTCCAGTTTGAGATATCAGTCATCATCTACTAACTCTTAAAATCTAAGTGAAGTTTGCACCAACTTTTAGAAATCTGCATGTTGTGGAAACTGTTGCCTTTGAGGTATCTATGCACTCCACTCTTGTTTTTTTCTACTATTATTGCATTAGTTCCCAGTAAATAAAATTTTCTTTAATTTCTTGTATTATGCCTTGTATGATTTTCTACTTAGAAGGTTCCTTGTTTTGGAACCTTTCAAAGTTCCTCTCCTTCCATAACTTCTGAATAGTTATGGCTAGAACCAGCACATGCTTTTTCCATAGTAGAATAGAGGTTTATGAAACAATTAACCAATTAATAGCCCCTAGAATAGAGTTAGAGTTCTCATTCCATGAGTAAAGCTCTCTAAGTTTGCTCCAAATTGAGTTGGAGAAAAAGTAATTAAAAAATAGGTGGTCCCTTGATTCAGTATCCTCCTCACATACGATACAGTTCCTATTCAAACTCATATATAATAATCAATCCACTGTAGCTAGTCTATCCTTAACTACTAACCAAAGTAGGGAAGCAACATTGGGTCTCAGGAGTTTATTTCAAATTACCCTATGCCAGGAGACCTCTTGATTATTTTTATTAATCTTATTTCTGTAATCCTTAGTTGTGAATTTGTTAATAGACAGATCAAGCTATATATAACAGTCCTGATGATTACGATCATGAGCACAAGAGGGTTTCATATGCTGTAATACTTCTAGAAATTGTACCCAAGGATTATGGTTAATAGGGTTGTAACCTTGGCATTATCCATTATTCCTAAGAGAGCTATTATTGTTTCAAGGATTTTAGATAGAAGACCATAGCCTATCCAGTTGTCATGCCATAAGAATGCTGAGTTGTCATTTCTAATTTGGTAGCTTACTTCATTTGCCTACGCATTTATGATTTTTAACAATTGGTTTAGGAACCAAAAGAATGTTGTTCTTATGGATAGGTCCCACAAACTTTTCCTTTTTAAGAGGTAGTTGTGTAACCATTTCATTCAAAGGGACTTTTTATCTTGGATGATTTTTTGGAGTCATTTTACTGTTAAGACTTTATTGGTAACCTTAATAGGAATGATTATCAATCCTCCTTTTACACACTTCTTCCCATTTGAATTTAGGATGACTAGACTTTCCTTCTGTTTTTCCTTATAGAAAATCTCTTCTCATTTTCTCAAAAAATTTAATTAATTTTTTGGAAAGGGGAAAAATGAGAGCTCCAATAGGTATGCATAGAGCAAATGACATGTTAAACTCTTCTCTCAAAAGACAGTAACTTATTTGTCCATTTATTAATTTTCTTCTGAACCTTATCAATGAAAGGAAGATATTCATTGAATGTTAACCTTCTGGTAGTAGTTGGTAGACCTAGGTATTGCAATGGAGGGCTTTTCCAACTCATTCCAGTAAGATTGGAAATACTATCCTATAGGAATTTAGCAAATATAGATAGGATAAAATGGATTTTGTTAAGATTCACATTTAGGTCTGTCATCAAAGTAAAAAGTTAGAGAGTTTCCATCAATAGTTTAACTGATTTTGTATGAGCTTTAGAGAATAGAACCAAGTCATCTACAAAACAAAGATGAGTAAGAGATATTTTCTACACCTAGAATGGAACATGAAATTCGGATTATTAGAGACATTATGCTTCAACAGTTGGGATACGACTTCTGTATAAAGAATAAACCGATAAGGGGACAAAGGGTCCCCCTTTCTTATTCCTCTACTCTCTTTAATAATCTCTGAATTGGTGCCATTAACCAATACATAATAGGCCGTAGTGAAAACACAAGCCTTGTTCCAGTTGGTATAGATATCGGGAAATCAAAATCCTTAAGAACGTGGAAAAGGAAAGACCAATTATCACAATCAAAGGCCTTATTAAAATCTAGCTTAATAGCACAGTTAAAGGGAGAATTCTTTGTAATGTATCCTTTTAAGAGTTCCTGGATAACTAGAATATTATTCCCAATGATCTTATTCTCCATGAATGCATTCTGATTGTCACTAATAATTGATTCGAGTAACCCTTTCAATCTGTTTGTTAAAATCTTATCAATAATTTTATAGATGAAATTTGTACAAAAGATTGGTCTAAAGTCTCTAAATGATGAGGGATTTGTAATTTTAGGAACTAGGTAGAGAAAAGTCTTGTTAAATTCCCTCAGGATTACTCCTATGTTAAAAAACTCATGAATTGCCTCTGTAACCATAGACTGGTGATAAACCAAGTTTTCTTATAGAAATAACCATTAAACCCATCCAACCCTAAGGCCTTTATCCCATTCAAAGAGAAGATTGTCACATTAATTTCTTGATTTAAGATTGGTTTCACTAGTTTTTTAGAAGCTTCAATTGGAATTTTGTTGGTGAAGATAGATTAGAGAGTGTCTAGAGAAGATGAAGAGCCTTAGTCTGAAGAAGTGCCTTATAGAATTTAAGAGCCTCCTCCATAATGTTATCCTGATTTGTAAGAAGTTTCCCATCCACCCTATTAATGGAAGCTATGCAAAATCACTCATCTCTAATTCAACAAAGGGTTAGAATTAATTGGCTTCAGAAGGGATAAAAAGAAATAGTTTGAGAAGGTTCAATTGTCTTAAATGAATTTCTAGATATGTAGAAATACCGATAGGTATTTTCCTTAGAAATAGTATTTTTGCTTATTTTGACAATCCCCAATATCGAAAAAACTCTGTCGGATTGTGTAGAATCATGCAGATCATGTAGAATCATGCAGTATTATCCGTGCAGATTATGCAGTATTATCCATGCAGATTATACAGTATTATCTATGCAGATTATGTAGAATCATGTAGTATTATCTAGTAGATTGTATAGTTATAGAAATCATGTAAATCCATGATTTCTAGGGATTCGTATAAGATACAGATTTCCATGTATCTTAAGAAATTTGATACTTTATTTAGTATAGACAATTGTATATATATTGACTATTACTGTAACCTACAATATATGAGAATGAGATTATTTCTTCTCTGCTAGTATTTCACATGGTATTAGAGCTATTGGCTCTTTTTTTCTGAAAACTCTGATTTCTTCTCTGGTCATACTGACCGAGAATCTTTTCTCCACTATCCCTCTTAAACATCCTAGCCTTATAACTTCTTTTTCCTGCTCCTTTCCTTAGTTCAATCGATTCAATCATGTCAGAATCACCTAGTAGTTCGGTTGAAATCATCAGCCATTCTGTCGAGAGTACTGTTGCTGCTATACCTGGAGATTTGCATAATATTCAAGCTACATACCGATTGAATGGGAAGAACTATTTAAAGTGGTCACAACTCGTCTGCACATTCCTAAAGGGGAGAGGGAAATTGAGTCATTTATTAGGTACTGGTCCTTCACAGGATGATCCAAAGTTTGCGGCATGGGATGACCAAGACTTCATGGTTATGTCTTGGCTATGGAACTTATTGCTATAAAAAATTAGTGACACATGCATGTTTCTAGGAACTACCAAGGAGATATGGGAAGCTATTCAGTAGACTTATTCCAAAGTCAATGACGCTGCACAAATCTATGAGGTAAGGACGAAAGTTCCAGCAGCTAAATAGGAGACTCGGACTGTCACTGAATATTCGAGTCTCTTACAAAGCTTGTGACAAGAGATAGATCATTATCAATGTATCCAAATGAGTTGTAGTGAAGATGAAGCAATTTTAAAACGTTTTGTCGAAAAGAATCGTATTTATGATTTTTTGGCAGGTTTGAACGTGGATTTTGATGCTGTAAGGGTGCAGATATTGGGAAAACAAGACCTATCGTCTTTGAATGAGACAATAGCTATTATACATGCGGAAGAGGGACGTTGAAGTGTTATGCTTGAACCTTAAGGAGGAGATAGTTCTGCACTTATTACTAAGGCCACGAATTTGAAGGAGGCTAATAATTCTACAGCTGTCACTAGAGTGGACTCATCCAAACCTTTTAATCGAGATTCTCTATTCTGTACATACTGCAAAAAGCATCAACATACAAGGGAGAAGTGCTGGAAACTTCATGGCAAGCCCAATCACAGTAGGAATGACCGAAGTCAAGCATATATGGTGACCACTTCGTTAACTAATGACGAAAACTCTAAGAAACCTATTCCTGAGTTCAATACCGAAGAAATGGAGAAACTAAAAACATTTATGGAGTCCTTTGAAAAGCCAATCTCAATAGGTACTTGTTATTGACGTTTTCAGGTATTTCTTCTTCTTCTAATCCTAATGCCTCAGTAAGATATTCCTATTCTATGTGGGTACCTGATTCCGAAGCAACAGATCATATGACTTGTTCTTCTAAATACTTTATCTCTTATAACCCCAACTATAGCCATAAAAAGATCACCATAGTTGATGGATCTATCACCACTGTAGTTGGTCAAGGAGATATATACATAAACAAAGACCTTACACTAAGAAATGTTCTCCATATTCCCAAACTATTTGCAAACCTTACTTCCATTCACAAATTAACTATAGATTCACATTGTAGTATAACCTTTTTTTTCTTCACATTGTGTCTTTCAGGAGATAGGCACGAAAAAGATGATTGGATGTGCTAGTCAGAGAGATGGTCTCTATTTTCTGGAAAAACAACCCAGTAAACTAGAAGCTGGAAAATTATTATCAACATTCTTTCTTTCCGAATCTGTCATATCAAATCAAGATAAAATTTGGCTTTATCATTGTCGTTTAGGTCACCCATCTTTTAGAATTCTAAAGGTCACGTTTCCTTCATTGTTTACAGATCTTACATCTGAAATTTTTCATTGTGATGATTGTCAACTTGCAAAGCACAAACGTGCTTCCTTTCCAATAAGCAACAATAAAACCTTTGTTCCATTTTCTCTCATTCGTAGTGATATTTGGGGACCTTCTAACATTCCAAATGTTTTGGGTGCTAGGTGGTTTGTTTTATTTATTGATGATTGTACCCAAGTCACATGGCTTTACCTCTTGAAAAATAAATCTGATGTTAGTACTGTGTTTCCTAAGTTCTACAACATGATCCATACTCAATTTGATGTCAAAATTAAGAGATTTCGATCAGACAACGCCAAGGACTATTTCAATCAAACCCTTTCTTCATTTTTTCAGAAAACAAGAATTATTCATGAGTCATCATGTGTTACTACTCCACAACAAAACGGGGTGGCTGAGAGAAAAAAATGGACATCTCCGAGAGATCACTAGAGCATTGCTATTTCATAAGAATGTTCCAAAACAATACTGGGATGAAGCAGTCTTAACTGCTGCCCATCTCATTAACTGACTTCCAACACGGGTCCTTGGGTTCAAAAGTCCAATTGAAGTATTCACAAAGTTTTTTCCAAATTTTTCTGTGTCTAACAATCGGATACCCCGAATCTTTGGTTGTGTTGCATTTGATCACAATAGGAACAAATTAGATCCATGAGCTCTTAGATGCATTTTTATTGGATATTCCTCAACCCAAAAGGGTTATAAATGCTTTCATCCACCTTCTAAAAAATTTTTTATCTCAGCTGATGTTCCTTTTGTTGAGAATGAATCTTTTTTTCAGCGCACTCATCTTCAGGGGGAGATCTTGAGTGAAGATAAGGCAAAGGATATATTTCTTTTAGATCCTAGTATTGTTCAATCTCAAGATATAACCGTGCCTAAATCTATTTTTGCGCCTAAATCTACCTCTTCCTCAATTGAGTCAGCCACATCTACTGCCACACTTACTGTCAAACAGCCACTGCAAGTTTATTCCAGGAGAAAGGTATCAATCTCTCGACCAGTACAAGTTCAATCTCCCATTCGTGTTGTTGCTCAACTTCCAAATGAAAATATCACACCAGATTGTGAACCAAGAGTTGAGTCACTTGAACCAGCAGAGGAACCAAAAGAAACAAGTATTGAGGACCTACCAATTGCACTCAGGAAAGGAACCAGAACCTGCACAAAACACCCACTGTTTTCCTTCATATCTTACCAGAACCTATCCCAAAAACATAGAGCCTTCCTAACCAATCTCCACACAATTCCCATACCCAAAAATCTAATTGAGGCATTAGGAGACAAAAAATGGAAGGAGGCTATGAAAACCGAAATGGAGGCCCTTGATAAGAACAAGACATGGGAGTTAGTTGAATTGCCAAGAGGGAAGAAACTAGTTGGATGTAAGTGGGTTTTCAACGTAAAATACAAGGCTGATGGTTCGGTGGAAAGATATAAGGCAAGATTGGTGGCTAAAGGGTTCACTCAAACCTATGGCATAGATTACCTTGAGACATTTGCCCCTGTTGCTAAGATGAACACGGTAAGAATACTGTTATCATTAGCTGCTAATTTTGA
>JANIPM010000008.1:33332515-33363131 GCA_027478405.1 Erythroxylum cassinoides | reverse complement strand
ATTATTTATGAATTTTATTTATTTAATAATTCTTCAATTTTTTAGTATATCATTAATTTTAATAATTATTCATGTATTACAAGAATTTCACACCTACAGACAATGTATTATTTAATTACAATTTGCAAACATATCATAATACACTAATTAATATCAAAATATACTAATTAATATCAAAACACACTAATTGCAATTTGCAAACATGTCATAATACACTAATTAATATGAAGATTCATCTATCATCTAACTACCAAGAGTCCTTTGTTGAAAGAACATCCATCAGACACTGTACAAGTTTGTAAGACATAAGATAAGGAAGAAATGTTGCGGGTAATTTTGGGAGAAGAAGTAGCAGTATATCAAATGCCAAGTGCTTGCCGTCATGAGATGATTAAAGAAGAGATCCCTTAATGATAATTTCACTAAAGGACTGGAAACTGTTTGAAACTTCTTCCTTAAATGAATTAGACTTCCGACTTTTCTTGAGCTTCTTTTGATTACTACAAGCTGACACTATGTCTTCACCAATAGCAACTGTGGAGCTTCATGTACATGATTAACCAAAGCTGAAAGCAAAATATTAGGATTCCCAACAGCAGTGGCTCCTTCAATCCATTCACGCAACTATGGAGCTTCACGTACATGACTAACCACAGCTTCAGTTGGCAACTGCAATCATAAGGCACATAACATACAGAAACAGTAAAACAATCATATAAAATAAATCGTAAATTGATGTGTTTAAATTTATGCAACAACAAAAAGAAGTGAAAAGAACAATAAAAGTCTTCATGGAAGCACCAAAAAGCAAAGAAAAAATTTGCATAAGAGAGGGAGAGAGACTGCTCCTCAAGGAAAGTTCTTAATCCCAATGCAAATGATATGCAAGTTGAAGATAGAAGTATTCACCCCAATAGAACTAGCACATGTAAAATATTAACAGAAACCTATTGAAACTATGAATAAAGCAACACCAATAGAAGTAGCATCACAAAACACTCTACTTTTCTGGTCAAAAAATCCACATTAATTCTAAATAAAGAGCACCCTATAAAGCATCATAGTTAAACTTGCTTCCATTTACGTAAATGATATACCTTTTTAACCAACTCTAAAATAACTACAATAGTAGGTTCTTGCAAATATCGCTTCTTCGTTGTAAGGATATAAGAATGCTGGTCAATTCCTTAATTAGGGATGAATTTTGATCAGAAACCCACTTTTCAGTAAGTCTCCCTGAGCGGGCAATAACACCATAAGCAAATAAGTGACCCAAAAGACAATCCCTTACTTCCTGCAACGTTACAAGAAGACTTTAACAATTTTATCAGAAGAAAGAGAAACTAAATACATTAATAAAATCCTCACCCAACTGACCCTTCATTGGTGAAGAGACATCTAACAAATCAACTATCAGCTTTAATAGGGAGTCCAAATTGATGTTAGAAATTGTACCAATTAATGCAGCCAAACCTATTACAAACCCTAGTCTTGCAAACTGTAAAAGAACACAGATGGTTTATTAAACATAAAATAGTTAACAATAAACTATATAAAGCTCTAGTATATATAAGGCTTTAGTAATTATATCTATATGTTAAGTCAATCTAGATATTTGAAAAGAAATCATAAAGCACCAAACAATAAGTTCAATTCATCATAAGTTGGTGTTATAATTCAAACATATCCAAAGATGTAGTCTCAAGTGAACAATTCATAAGTGTTAGAGCAAATTAAACCGCAAAACAACAAAAATGAACAACCAGAATTGATGCATTTGAAATGTAACAATAAGCTATAATGCGATACTAATAGCAGCTTGGCCCAAATCAGTTAACATCAATAATCAAACTTTAGAAGTCAAATTACCTAAAATGAGACAGCAGAACATAAAGCATTTAAAAATCCATAATTGAATCTTATGCTTGTTCTTTCCATGAAACAACTTGGACAAATTATATACCATAAATTTTAACAAGAATTTTCAATATTAAGAACGTAAATAGAATCAGATGAATCATACCTCCCTTGATGATGACACTCCATGAATGAGCCTTCACAAAGCATATCTCAAAGAAGGGGCACAATCATGCAACCCATCGTCTTTTTTAGCTTCTAATTTCAACCATACCAACCTCTCCACTGTAGCCTCTCGAACAGAAAAGTGGAAAATGGGGGAAACAAACAAACCATTTTATGTAGAATACAAATTTATGAACAGAAAACCTTGATGACTATTTGTTTGTATACTAAAAACGAAATTCCAACAGCAGTCTATATTTGTGCTCAATATCTCGTACACAAGACTCACAAATAGCCAATCACCAGGTGCAAAAATAGCGTAAATCGGGAAGTTATAGGCTCATCATAAGCACATATGATGATTGAACTCATACCCAAGAAAAACAAAGAGAGATGAAAATTTGGCATTAACAACATAAATGTCAAAACTCAACTCCATAGAGAATTGTAAAAAAAGAATGTATTACCAAGAATATGATAGAAGTGAGAGAAAATAGGGCCAAGAATTCTCAAATCCTGAGCATGAATAACAACATGCTTAATAATAGTGCTTTTGTCGCACTCCACAAGCTTTGAATTCCCAAACCTATCAAACCTCATCCATAGCCTTGCCTTGATTGCCTTCTTCTTCAACTTCTCCACCGCCAACCCTCCATTCTCGTTAGCTTCTCCATCCACTAGTGGTGGAGACAATG
This sequence comes from Erythroxylum cassinoides, assembly GCA_027478405.1. Classification (NCBI taxonomy): domain Eukaryota; kingdom Viridiplantae; phylum Streptophyta; class Magnoliopsida; order Malpighiales; family Erythroxylaceae; genus Erythroxylum; species Erythroxylum cassinoides. Next base: position 33,360,414 of record JANIPM010000008.1, on the reverse strand, counting down.
CTCTCAACGACGAAGGTGGGGGTCCCAGCTTCACCACAGTCTTCAGACGGTGCCTACTTCCCTTTCTCAAAAACAATAATGGCCTCTTTCCCATAACCTCTAGCTCTCTATTTATAAATCTATATACACACAAATATCTAATATGAACATAGATACCAAGCCAAGAACAAAGTTTGAATATGGGTAACAGAAGCCTCCTCTCCTCTTCTCCTCCTTGATCATCTGCAACAAAGCTAACACTTTGAATTAATTAAACAATGATAAATTGAATTTGTGTGTTGTGATGTGAGGAGGGAGACAACGCCATATCTATAACCTATAATGCATTCTCATCTGGTTATAGGCACTTTCTTGGGCTTATCAGTGGTGGTAGATTTAGGAATTTTAGTGTTGAATTTGTTTGAAGAAAAACCAGCGATATGATTGGGATTGGGATTGGGATTGGGATTGGGATTGGAGTTGGGGTTCGAATCAGGGCAGTCATGAGACCAATGGACTGGACACCCACACTTGTAACATTCTATAGGTGCTGATTTCGTGGTCTCCATTTACTCTCTTATACCAAACAAAACTGAACATTTACACACGTATAAATACATATTCATTTGACAGAAGTGTTCGAGTTTTGCTTCAGTTTTAGAGGGGAAAAAAGTAGGAAAATTTTTAAAAACCAAACGACGTATGGTGAAGGCTTTAGCGACATTTTATTCAACAAAACGTCGCGGTTTCTATTTCACGACATTTTATTGATAACGTCATGAAAATTTTGAACTTTTCATGATATTTTTTAAGCGTCACGAAAAGTCTTCATAATCTACGACTCTTTATCAATAAAACATCGCGGATTGTGTGTATTTTTTGTAGTGAAGAAAGTTAAATCACTAACAAGCCCAAGTGACGTTTTATTCTAAAACCAATTAATTATAGGTGGAGTAGCTTATTAGGTTTATATGTTAATCTTTTTTTCTCTCTTTCTTCGATTCTAAACACTCCTTTCACATATGAGTCCCTTTTTACTTAGACAATCTAGAGAGACACATAAACAATCCTCTTCAGGGTTGGACTTCTCATTGAGATCAAATGGGCCCCCTCCTACGACAAATAATATTATTTGGTCACTTGCTCCATGTAGACTTCAAACCCTTCCCAAACAGTAAGCCAAGATCTTCATTTACTCTAATACCCTGTTAAATTTGCTATAGGCCTATATGCTCACACAAAGAAGAAAGTTAGACCAAACACAAGCTTAAGTGATGGTCAATTCTAAAACCAATTGGCTATAGGTGGAGTAACACATTAGGCTTCTATATTAGTTTTCTTTCTCTTCTTTTTCTGATATAAGACATTTACATGTGAGTATTCTCAACAACGACAATATATTTAAAATTATTTAATCCTCTTTATTACAAGTTTATTTAATGTTTAATTTCGTTGGGTTTAAGTAATATAGAAAAAAAAAAGATTTGCTGCTCTTCCTTTTTCTCTTTTAGTATTTTTTTACTAATTGAAGTTGATTGAAAAGTTAATAATTATTTAGAGTTGTTGTATATCCATTAGCTCTTTCTTTATATAACCGAAGTAGTTTACATTTTTTCCACTCTTTCAATCAAATAAAAATAAGTTTTCTTTCGAGTCAAAATTTTCTAAATATACAGTATGCTTAATTATATTCTTGGTTGGTTTCTTAAACAAAGTGTACTTTGTTAATAAGTTTTGTGTATCGATTCATTATAGTTTCCCTCCTAAGCCATGAATCCATTTCAGGGTGGATAAAAGATGAAGTATGAGAAAAAAAAAAAAAAAGGTTGACATAAGTTCATTGGTTTTTGGATTTAGAAACTATTTATCACAGGATCATCAACCTAATAATGGAGTCGATGAGGCAATCAGCGCACAAGTACCGAGTCCTAATTCGGTCAAATTTTTGGAAGAAAAAAGAAAGATAAAATATGGTCAATGGAAGGTACAAGCTAGAGAACTCGCAATTAAAAATATGAAAATCATGATCCCATCTGATTTCTTTCCAACCCAAAACCATAGTTGGATTAGGAAAACGCTCATGTTAGCCCAAAGGATGCTAGCATTTGGTGATTGAAGTTGACCACTACATTACATCCAACAGCTTCGATATATAGAATCTTCATTTGAACCAAGTCCGTAGCTAGGTAGGTAGGCGACGAAGTTATGAAGATAATATATACATATACACACACAGGCGTGGGAGAAACCAGTCAAACCACACGAGTGACATGATATGACATGATCTGTATTTTCTTGTGTTTGTATTTTGGATGAATCGGATATGAATAATAGCAGTGACTGAAACTAGGCGGAAGGTCGAAATCCTAGGATATCAGACATCGGATTTTCTGGATGTAGGCATGCATGCTTTGAAAATAAAAGCTAAAAGACAAAAACAGTCTGCCCCTTTTTCCTTTTCAAAGTTTTTACTAGCGCCTTTTGCCTTTTCTTTTCTTCTTATTCATGTAATACTTTGGGTTCTCAATAGTTTCAAAATAGCTTTTTTAAAAAGAAATCCTTGTCTTTTATTGCAATGAAATGAACGTTCTTTCATAGGTGATGAATCGAAAAGCCTAAAAAGGGGCTAGCATTCGATTAGACATTAGAGTGATATAAGCACTAATTGAAAGAGTAGTAGTCCACAACAACAAAATTATTAAAAGAATAATACTACCTTATATTTAAAATAAAAATCGTTTGAGAGAGATTTTAATTATTCAAAATAAGTGTCGTTCGTGACTTTTCATGCATGATTGTAATTTTATTTCCAAAATTATCCTTTAATTTCTCTCACATCCTAATTACACATATTATATTTTCAAGGCACTTCAACATGTAATTAATAAAGGTATATCAAATATTTCATTAACTTTCTTAATAAATGTGCATCCCTCTAAAACGACATTTATTTTGAATAGGAGGGGGTATAATCTTGAATTTTAACTTTAAAAAATTATTTATGTATAATATATCTTAAAAAATATCTAAATTAAAAGTTATAGTTGTATTGCTATGATTAATTAAAATTTAAAGATTTTTAAACTAAAATTTTAACCTCAATCTATTTCAAAAAAACTTATTTATTACGGGTTGCATGAGATTGGGTGCCTTTAGCGTTCTGCTTAATTAGATATCCTCTACCACATTATTTGGATTGCGATTTGAGAAAAGATGGAAGAGAGATTTGACTCTTTACAAATATTTATCATTAACCTCATATTTACTAATAAGAGCAAATTTCCTCAATTCATAAAAGATGCTGTGTTGATACAAATTGTGACTGTGATACACGTATAAATACATTATTATAGGATGTTATTTAATGTCTGATGAGAATTTCAGCGCATATATGCCAAGCTATTGCATATCATGCAATCTTAAGATCTTGCGTGTTTCAGAATTAAATCCTCCCCTAGTTATTATTATTTATTACTGTCAACTACGGATTAGTTTTATATTTTTTTTAATGGATTTAGGTATAAAACATGAGCAGTTGGAAAATGACACATTAAATTCTTAGCCGTCCAAACCCCAAATAGGTTCCATCTGTATAAATGCATTTCTGTACTAGTTTTGAGAGATCACGGATGGGAGTCTAGATCTCCTATTTAATATTATAGTGTTTTATTGTATCTAATAAATCTCAATTATTTATTTATGTAGGTCCTATATAAGTCCCGCGTGAACTCCGCGTAAATCCCACAAAATAAACAGCTGAAATTTTATGAGATAGAATAAAACAGGATAATATTAGACAAAAAATCTTATCACCACGAATGGGCCCATTGTTATTTAAAGTGATTGATTATCGAAATCTCCGCACGTACATATATATATTTTTATATCTATGCATACACTATAATCTATGTGTGGCCGGAAGTGCATATGTGCAAGTAGTTTGACAATGGGCAATGGAACGTGAGTAGGACCACAACAAGAACCCATTCTCGTGAATTGTTACGTCCAACAATAAAAGAAAAATGTGACACAACAATCTCAGTTCTAATCACGTCCTTCTCAGACATATACATTATCTTACCACATATCCCTAATGTCGGATCCAAACATAAAGAAGTGAAATTGAAGTTATTTTCCTGCTGCTGAAAAGACAATTTCATCTCCCTCTCTTTCTTCATGTTCTTTTCCTTTTTGTTTCAACATGTCTCCCTTTGCAAAGAGCCATTGGGTTGGCCATTGATGAATTCATTCATCACACTTCGGCGTTACCCAAAAGGAAGTGCCAAAGCCACTATAAGAGACAAAGTTTGTTAGTGGAGACTGTAGTCTTGTGTCTCAGCCTTTTGCCTCTATTTTTTTAATTTCTTTTAATTTGGGTATGATCATGTTTGGTTTGGGTGAGCCTGCACTATTTAGGTTTTGTCCCCTTTGGTTAGGTTGTCTACGCGGATCTCGTCGTTCGAACCTGTGATCTCAGGGTTTTGTTAGGTGCAAGATCACGTCTCTCAAGTGGTGAGAGGCGTGGGTCTTGCACCCAACAAAACTCTGAGGTCACATGTTCGAGAGACGAGATCTGCGTAGACAACCTAACCAAAAGGGACAAAACCCAATGATACGAGCCCACCCAAACTAATGTTGACTAAATGCATAACTTTTAGGTGGGATTAAGAAATTAATACGAGCTGAATTGCTGTTCCGACGTTACAAGGCAAATGAAGCTGGTCTGATAAGAAAAAGAAATTGGATGACCAATCACTAAGGATATTTCTTTTGCTTACGATACCTATTCTCAGATGCGGAAGATTGATGATGAAGTTAATCACAATCTTAGCGATGAATAAAAAAGAGAAAGCCACAAAATTTTCATGAAAGTATCAAGTACGTATAACTTATGCCATGAGGGAAAGGTATTTTCTATAAAAAGATTGGATCCACCAGTACTACCTATAACTTGAAAACATTAATTACCAAGTGATTATCAAGTGGGTTCCGAGATTTGGAAGAGACTGGTTCTAATTAGGTTACCGCTCTTCCGACTTTATGGTCATCACGAATGGTAGCAGATACGCAAACCAACAGCATTAACTTGTTTCTAAATCGAACTGTTTCCAAAAGTGATTATAATTGTGTCTGCCAACATTTTTGTTTGGTGATAAATAACAACTCTTTTGATAAAAGAAATATAAACTTGCCTGAGAAATGACATTTGTCTTTTAAGAGCCATTTACATTATTGCCATCTAAATTGTCAATGAATCCTTATTTTTAAATGGGAACGACGTTTGTAACTATTTTCAAACCATAATTATTGCCTAATACTCTATGGCCTATCACCACATTTGTGGCCATCATCACCATTATCGATTGCTTATTTTCTTATGTGTCCATTCCATTAGCTTTATGCAACTTATTTTCATAAAAGAGGAGAAAGTTAAGAAAAGATTAAAAAAATATATATAAAGGAGGAGAATTTGTTTTGTTTTGCAGGAACCCTTGTTAGAGACAGTCAAGCTCATGGATCCAAATAGCAACGTGCAGTCTCGTCAGAACTAGGATAAACCAACATTCACGGATAACATGTTCAACAAATCCATTATTTGAATGAAAAAGAATGGTTATTAATTGAGAATTTGGGTGTAAATTCATATAAGAAATAATATAATCGTACCTAAGTTTCTATTTCAACCATAATTTATAGCTTCTTGATTGTATCTTATAAGATATCTGTTAAGCCTCCAATATTCACAAGTTGCAACGAACTTTGCTCACCTCCAATTTGACAAAGCAACAATTACATGGTAATTTAACGAATGGACTAATATATTAAAATCAAATTAGTTAAGAGATTGAAGAAGGAGAAGAAGAAATGATGAGCACGATGGTCCTCAACTTTAGATTCGAATATCTTAAATGCAACATGGGAATACTTCCCCTAAATTCTGCAATGTTACTAAGTAAATCATTTGTTTTTTGTTTGCGTATGTAAATAACTATTTATTTAATGCAGTGCAACGCACATGCTGAGCCTATAAATTACAAACGCAGTATGTGTTAGAAACAAAACAACAGTAAGGAATCAAATCAAGAAACCATGTACCTGCTACAAATCATAGATATATCTATCTTGGTTTCAATGAATTAAAAAAATGATTACAAATTAATAAATATTAAAGAATATAATGCTTAACATGAAAGTGAAGAAATGGAATGAGATACTGACAACATTCCAATCAACAAAACCTTATTTCCCCCGTGAAACCCATACCCTTCGCGTTCTCTCTCTTTGGGTGCGATTCCTATCCCATGTGAGTAGTGATCCACTGGAACAAATCCCCTTTTTGTCTTTTGCCTTGGTGCTGTATATGTTAATTGCAATTAATACATTATTGGCTTCTCGGTTTATTTATATTATTATTTTGGCAACTCTACCTTACACGTGTGCCTCAAGCTGGAATATTTCTCTTTTGTAGCAGATAAAAGAAAGAGCTTTACCGTAGCTTACAACTCATTACACTCAATAACCATATGGGTAGCATTAGGCTTCTAGTCCTCCGATCAAAATTCTATGGATGTTGCCCTATATAAGATACATTCGTACAACTAGAAAGGACAGAGACTTACAGCTAGGCCAACCTGGTTTTGACATTGTCTATTTCTTTTTCCTTCAACATATAAAATTAACAGGGAAGAATTAATTCATTCATTCATGGAACACCAATAATTATAAGCAAGATGTTTTTCTTTTATGATAATCCATGGATGACTTCAATTTAGGCACCGTATGTAAATGCATTGCATGCATACATCAACTCGAACGATAAAGCAAGGGCAACATGAAATGAATTTGAAACAATATATGAAGAAAACGGCTAAAAACCCAACTTGAGAAAGGCGCCAAATAACCAAATACCGCATCCTATCACTCGTCTTTCTTTTCCCCAAAATTAGCCCGCGTAAGGAGGACCTTCTTTAACACTCTATCTTATAAAATAATTCTATAGTAATGCAACCATAACGACCAGCACTTAAAGAGAACAACAAACGTAAACCCCTCTCTCCATCTTCAACCATACCCAAGGTCAAATGAGTAATTAACGACGTAAAGGAAAAAAGACGGTACAACTGTAAAACCACCTATAAAACTCAAAATCCAACAATGTAACAAACCCTCACCATTTCTCCCCCCTCCCTCTCTCTCTCTCTCTCTCTATCTTTCTCTCCTTCTCTGGAAAGTCTCGTCTTTTAATTCCTTTCTCTACCTTTCTTCTCTGCTTCTACAAATGGAGAAGCCACCACCAGAACATGGCCTACAAGTTTTGACGACTGACGTAAATTTCGAAAACCTACGAGCCATCAAGGTACTTGGCAAAGGGGCCATGGGCACGGTGTTTCTTGTCCACGACCCTGCATTTGGAATCCCGTTTGCCCTCAAAGTCGTCGAAAAATCAACTCTTTGCACCAAGTTCGAAGCCGAACGTCGTGCTCGTTGGGAGATTCAAGTCCTAAACAAGCTATCCGGTTCTAGCCCTAGTCCATTTCTACCCCACTTGTTATCCTCCTTTGAGAATTCCGACTTCTTGGCATGGGCTGTCCCTTTCTGTCCTGGTGGAGACCTTAACGTCCTCCGTCACCGTCAAACAGACCACGTTTTCTCCCCCGCCGTTGTTCGTTTCTATTTAGCAGAGATAGTTTGCGCTTTGGAGCATCTCCACGACATGGGCATTGTATACCGAGACTTGAAGCCAGAGAACATCCTCGTACAGCAGTCTGGTCATGTCACTCTTACAGACTTCGACCTTTCACGAACCTTAAGAAAACCTACCATTAAAACATTGCCATCTTCAACCCATCACAACTTGGATCATCAGCCTGTCAGTGCTGATTTTATGGATCGGTCACAGAAGAAACACAACCGCAGAAATATGAGCCGGTGGTTTCCTATCACAGCCAGCAGTGAGAAAAAGGGTTTGAAGAAGGCGAAGTCGGCCCGAGTTAGTCCTGTGAGTCGTAGGAAACCGAGTTTCGTAGAGGGAGAACGGTCCAACTCATTTGTGGGTACGGACGAATACGTGTCGCCGGAGGTTGTAAGAGGAGATGGACACGAATTTGCAGCTGATAGGTGGGCTCTGGGTATACTGAGTTACGAGATGTTGTACGGTACGACCCCGTTCAAAGGGAGGAACCGAAAAGAAACATTCAGAAACGTTTTGATGAAACAGCCGGAGTTTGTTGGGAAACGGAACGATTTAACGGACTTGATCGAACGGTTGCTAGAGAAGGACCCAACAAGGAGACTGGGCTATCAAAGAGGAGCGCGCGAGATCAAGGAACATCCTTTCTTTAAAGCTGTTCAGTGGGACCTACTGACTGAGGTGTCACGTCCGCCATATATTCCGTCGAGAGACGACGGTGATACGACGGGAAAACTAACTGCCGGTGGGGTGGATATTCGGGAGTATTTCCAGAATTTAAGAGCGCCGGCGTCCATTCCTCCGTCACCTTTGCCGTCGCCGTCGCACGAGGGTCAGAGGAACAGTTCGTTAACGGAGTTCTAACCGCACGTGTGGCAGTTTGCATGTGTGATACATAACCGATTCTTTCGACATAAAAGAACGGCTCCGTATTTGTGTACATACATCATACATAAATAATTAAGGGGTAGAACATTAAAAGCGGCATTAGTTTCTCATAAATTGTACTCTTACATTTAGAAATAGACGATATCTTATCCCAATACATTTATAGTCATACATCTTGCACTCGCTTGCTGTAATTATCCTTCTTTTTTTTTCCCTTACTTTACTAAAATAACCAATTTGAAGGTGAAAAAACTGTACACGTACTTTTATTCTTTAGATGTATAGAATAGAATAGAGGGAATCGGAAGCAACAGAGTTGGTGAACAAAATTATTCCTCGGCATTTGCTTGGTGTTGAAGAAAAGATAATTCTTTCATATCTTGCAAGAAATTTGTAGATGAATATTGCATACAAGATATTAAATTTAAAAAGGTTCAATAATACTCAATTTTATTCTTAAAGTAAAAGAATGTAAATAAAAATAAATAATTGCTTGAAAGGTAAGAACACACTCCCAAGTTAGTTCATGAACTTGGAACACTTTGATTGATATTAATATATCAGAGATGCAGGTGGGGTACTAAATTTAAATCTGACATCATTTAGCTTGTCGGAAAGATTTAAAATGGCCTTTCCATTAATTCGTTGAGTAGTGGTATGGCACCATGATAGCAATTATATCACTATCTACAGAAATTAGAACTTAATAATTTGTGATTGTTTTTTTATATCAGTCACTCGTGTGCACCCATCAGTTCTGATATTAGCATTAGTGATGTAGAAATAGCTCAATTTCAAACTGCAAAACTAACGTTAATTTTGAAAAGAATGATTAATAAGGGAAATTGCGAAAGGATGGTGTATCCACGATTATTGAATGACCACTTTGGGATTTTAATTTTGTTTATATATTCTCAACATGATTACCAGACAAACGTTCTTGAATTACGGGGTTTGTCGGAACGTTTCTATCGCTGCCGACTTTTATTATACAAACTCCCAACTTTTACTCTTTCCTTTGCTTTCCCCTCCCAAATAAACTTGAAAAAGGTGGGAGTGCCTCAAGTGCTTACTTGAGGCGCTTTAAGATGTATTATTTTAATCAAACCTGCGGTGCATATACTTTTACTAATTTAATTCATATAGGATAAAATATATATGAAGTTTGATAAAAATTGGTTATATAAAGAGCGACTAGTAGGTGCACCAGAGAAAGGAATCACCTTTGGAGCCGGTACAGTACATGTTTTGCAGCAAAGTTGCACAAAAAGAGTTCACTCTTTGCGAGGCTCTACCGACCCCACAAGTGGAGGTAATTACTTACTATTATGGTTATGTCATTTTATTATCCAAACTTCCCAATGGAAGTACAAGTTTCTTTTCTTTTCTTTTTTTACAAAACTGATTATTTATGGAATATCACTAGTTAAGCGTGCTCGTTCCCTCTGGTCCGGCACGTGATCACCATTTATATAGTGATGTTGTACCAGATCCTGATCACCTGGGACCAATCTAAAGAGATTGGACTCGATAGGGACCTACCTCTAGGTACATAAACCATGATATTCCTCATCTCTTTCTATTATAATATTCATCCTGAGGTCTACATTTAACATGATAACTGTTTAATATTTTAAAATTTAAATTAAATTTATTTTTACATAAAATTAACGGTCTAATTCTCAACAAAGAAATAAAATGATAAAAAATACGTTTTCTTTCTTGCAAAAACTTTTTTTATAAACTTATCTTATTAGAAATAATTTATCTAAAAGGATTTTACTAATTCTGAAGATTATATATTAGCTTCGTGATTACTAGAAAATTTTTAACGAAGATGATATTGAAGTTATTCAAGGTTAAATTCATCCAGTTGACTAAAAGTACGAGTAAAGTCATAGCTAGTTAAAGAAATTGACTATCTAAGGAAGAGTAACAACACTTATGAAGTAGAACGAATACATTTAGAATGTTAAAACATTTTGAACAACATCTATACTCTTAAGAATCATATCATTATTATTATATTTTCGAAAATGAAATCATTCTATCAAGAGAGAAACTGTCATTTTGTTTTTCTGTGAACTTTTTAGAAACTTGTTATACAGTTTGAATGTGAAAGGTTGAAGAATCTTGAAAAATATGTACTTATGAGAATGGAGAGGCTCGTCAAATTTAATACATAGTGAAACACTAAGTTCGATATTTAGGGACTGGATGTAGGCTTAGATTGTAAGTTGAACTAGTATAAATCAATTATGTCTTTCTTCTCTCTCTTTTTAAATTTTAAATTTTCGCATTATATTATATGTTTAACATTTTTAAGAGACTAATTCACCTTTATAAAAGGCTCCTTTTATTTTCAACTTGCAAGAGGTTCCTTTCAATTTTAATAAGAACCTTCTATTTTCAAATTGTTTTAACAAGATTTATCATTTAGTAGGCTCCTTTTGTTTAAGTAGGGTCTTATACCACAAAAGGCCCCCACTGACTAACAAGCTCCTGTCATTTAAAAAGGTTGTATCATCTGATAAGCTCCTATTGTTTTAACTAAGATCTGTTTATTATACGAATTGAAAGAACTAGTGAAAATTTTATATACACGCAATTCATCTCCCTCTTGCATATGTTTGCTTTTATCATTTAGTATCAGAATAAGGTTTTTTTTTTAATATTTTACAACACGTGATAAATCATGACAAACATCTTGAGAAGTTTTAAAGGATAGTCCATCTCAAAGCCTCCTTACTTCAATGGAAACAACTACTCATACTGGAAAGAGAGAATAACCATATATCTCCAATCTGTAGATATTAAAGTATGGCAAGCAATTAAAGTTGGTGTTACAATCCCCACGTCCAATAACGTAGAAAATGCTGACAGGAAAAATGCATAGCTAAACTCTAAGACAAAACATCACCTAATATGTGCATTATCTCTAGAAGAATATAAAAAGATATCTTACTGCTTTACGACAAAAGAATTATGGGACAAACTTCAAGTCACGTTTGAAGGAACAAATGAGGTAAAGAAGCATAGAATAAGTCTTTTAGTGTATCAATACGAAACTATTAGTATGACACAGGGAGAAACCATAGACATCACCACACCTAAAGAACTTGAGAAAGATATATCCTAATAACGATAACGAAGATTTTGAGGTCACTATCAAAGGAATAGAGACCTAAGGTGATAGCTCTAGAAATGACAAAGGATCTAGACGTTATTTTACTCGGTTGGTTACGAGAAAATTTGATGATCCATGAATCTGAGCTTAGGCGAGATGAAGGATTTTTCTACAAAAAGGAATGACACTTACAGCAACTAACGAATCAAACAATGATGAAAGTGGCACTGAGTTGCAAATAGATGGAGATGATGAGTTTAAATTTATGATCAGAAAAATATGCCCATTTCTATAAAAAGAAGTTAATAAAGAAAAAAAGGAAACAAGAAAGCCAAAAACAAGTTCACATCAAAAGGCAGTAGCAATAATAACAATACACAAAATAATCAAATAATATACTATCATTATAAGAAGCCTAGACACACAAGACCAAAATGTCTTCTTCTTCAAAAGCACAAGTTAGAGAACATAAAATTCAAAAAGCAAGCGATGACTACAGTTTGGTCAGATGTGGATTCTGAAATTTTTGAAAAAGAACCAAAAAAAGTTAGCAACGTTTACTTCATGGTTGAATTATGAGATGATGATGTATATTACTTTGACTATGATATTGAAGTTGATGAATTGAAAAATGCATATCACGAATTGTATGATCAGTACAAAAGATTAACGGTGAAGTATTTCAAAGAAGTTGAGAAGTCCAAAAGCAATGATACATCTCTGAAGAGTAAGATTAAATCATTGGGATCTGCGAATAAAAATTTGGCAACCAAGAACATGTCTCTTAAGATTGATAATAAGCAAAAGATTTCTAAAAAGGAAGCTCTGGAAGAAATAGTAGCCGAGTTGGAAAATACATAGTTAAAAATAATTATGATAAGGTAAAATAGAGAAGAAAAAGTTGCTACCTTAGAACTTGAAAAGGAGAAAAACGTTGGAAGATTTTATCTCTAGAGAAAGATTTGGAAATTTTCGTTGATGGAAGGAATAATCTTGATACATTGTTTGGTAGCAGTAAATACATTTTTGGTAAGGTCAGAATATGATACAATGAAAATAACAATATCAAGCCATACAAAAACTTGTTTGTTAAATCCAGTAGCTACTATAGTCAAAACAGTAGGAACCTGCTAAGTGGAAAAAATCATAATAACTATCTTTCATCTGTTTTGGGCAATTACTGTGGATGTATATTTGGGGATCGAAAGATCAAAATACTAACCCAGAAGGACTTAGAAAAATTTGGGTACGTAAAATGAGATAATATTTTTTTACAAATATGCTTAGAGACAAAAGAAAATCAATGGGTAGTTGATAGTATTTGTTCGAGACACATGAAAGGTGAATTATCACTTTTCAACTATATTAAAAGGAAAGAAGGAGGAGATTTGGACATGCCAATATAAGCATTATATCAAAATTGTCTGAAAAACGAGTTAGTAAGAGGAATACGTACCTTAACGTTCAAAAGTAATCAGGTTTGTGAGGCTTGTTAAAAGGTAAACAAGTCAAAATCAACTTTTCCCTTAAAAATATGGTGTCTACTAGCGAATAACTAGAATTTGTGCACATGGATTTATTTGGTCCTATTAGGACTCAAAGTTTTGGTTGTAAACATTATGGTTTTGTTCTAGTCGATGATTACTCCAAATTTACATGGGTTTATTTCTTTTCAAATAAAGATGATGCTTTTGAAGGGTTTGAGAAGTTTTGTACAAAATTTCAAATAGAAAAAGAGTATTGCATCACTTCAATTCGAAGAGATCATAGAGGATAATTCGATAATAGAAAATTTGAAGAATTCTGTGACAACAATGGTATAACTCACGATTTCTCTTATCTAAGGACGCCTTAACAAAATAGAGTCGTAGAGAGAAAAAACAAAACTTTGGTTACTATAGCCAGGACCATACTGTGTGAAAGTGGACAACCTCATGGATATTGGGCAGAAGCAGTATCCACGACATGCTATGTTTTTAATAAATATGTTATAAGACCTATTCTAAAAATGACCCCCTATGAGTTGTGGAAACAAAGAAAACCAAATGTTGCTTACTTTCGAGTTTTTAGCTGTACGTGTTTTGTTCTAAATGATGGCAAAGACAACCTTGAAAAGTTCGATGCGAGATCAGACGAAGCTATTTTTTAGTCTATAGTACTACTAGTAAAAAATTCAGAGTACACAATAAAAGAACAAACAAGATAGAAGAATCGATACATGTGATATTTGATGAAGCATTACCATCGATATGATTTAAATGATGAAAAGCATCTTTTGATTCCTAAAAATACATCAGAGAACCAAACTACATTAATAATACCTTCAGAATTACAAAATCAAGAAAGCCCCTCTGAAGCTAGAACAGAGCAGACTCCTTCATCTCAACAAGAGCCTATGTAATGAAAAACACTAAGAGAATGGAGAGGTTTTGATACATATTAATATATTATTGGAGATCCCTTTGAAATTTTAAGAACAAGATCATCATTTAAGAATAACTTTGTGGCTCTTATCTCACAAATAGAACTAAAGACTGTTGAAGAAGCCCTTACTAGTGAAAAATGGGAATCATCCATGAAAGACGAACTGAATTAATTTGATTAAAAAAAGTTTAGAATCTAGTACCTAGTTCTTAAAAAGAAGTCAATCATTGGGACTCAGTGGGTATTTCGAAACAAACTTGAAAAAAATGGTAAGGTGGTAAGAATCATAGCTAGATTTGTAGTTCAAGGTTACAATCAACAAGAAGGTATTAATTTTGATAAAACTTATGCACCTGCTGCTAGATTGGGATGTATTAAAAATTTTCTTGCCTTTGCATGTTATAAAAACTTCAAGTTGTTTCAAATGGATGTTAAAATTGCATTCTTAAATGGTTACATTAACAAAGAAGTATTTGTTAAGCAACTCTCAGGTTTTAAAGATGAAAACTATTTGGATTACATGATGAAGTTAACCAAAGCTTTGTATGGTTTGAAGTAGACTCTTCGAGCATGGTATGAGAGGTTAAGCAACTTTCTACTTGAGAATAATTTTAAAAAATGAAAGGTCAATAAAATCTTATTTACTAAAAGAAAGGATAATGATTTACTCATAGTGCAAATATATGTTGATGACATAATATTTGGTACTACTAATTCAACAGTTTGTGCAAAATTCTCAGCATTAATACAGGGGGGTTTGAAATGAGAATGATAGGAGAATTATCATTTTTTTATTGGATTACAAATAAGACAAATAGAAAAGGGAATCTTTATTAGTCAAGATAAATAAACAAGGGAACTCATCAAGAAATATCATTTTGAGAATGTCAAACCGATGAGTACTCCCATATACACTGGAATTAAACTTGATAAAGAGGGAGAAGGCAAAGTTACAGATGATACAAAGTATATAAGAATGATTGTCATTATTATATCTTACAAGCTCAAGACCAGACATTATACTTAGTGTGTGTCTTTGTGCATACTTTAAATCAAATCCAAAAGAAAGCCACCTTCATGAAGTCAAAAGAAACTTTTGATATCTACATGGAACTATAGACTTTGGACTATGGTATCCAAAAACTGATTCATTTGACATAGTGGGCTATTGTGATGTAGATTATGCAGGTGATAAAGTCGATTAAAAAGGCACAAGTGGTCATTGTCAATTTCTTAAAGGATGTCCAATATTTTGGTCCTACAAGAAGCAAAATTACACAACGTTTTCAATGATTGAAGCGGAATACATAGCAATTGCCAACTGTTGTGCTCAAATCTTATGAATGAAGTATCAACTATATTATTTTCTCTACACTTTTTTGATATTTCTATATTATGTGATAATACGAGTGCTATAAATATTTCTAAAAATCTTGTGCATTATTCTAGGACTAAACATATAGAAATCAATCATCATTTTCTTAGAGATCATATTTTAGAAGGAAGCATTAATCTTTTGCATATTAGTATTGAAAATCAAGTAGCTAATATTTTCACCATGCCACTCTCTAAAGATAGATTTTATGTGTTAAGAAAAGAGCTTGGAATGTGCAAACTCTCTGATATTATTTTTGCATGAATATTCTCTATTACTTATCTTTGCATTTCGTTTAGCAAGATCCCTCTGTTCTAATCCCTAAGAAAATCTCTCTTAGTATAGTAGGTCCCTTCTAGTTTAGAATGCCCCTTCATTCTTATAAGGCTCTTTTCAGTATAAAAGAGTAAGAGTACACTTATCCTAAAAAAGAGGGAGTCATTAATGGTGACATCTCATCTTTTTCAAAAACGTAGATTGATAAATCTAAGTATGCGTCTGTCACAAGATACACAACCGATTACGCTTCCTCCTCTAGTCTATATTTCTACTCATCTTCTTACTTCGTATACCCTAAGCAAACTTCCTTCGTTTTCTCATCTCTATCATTCTCATTCTCTTTAGGCCCTAACTCTCTGCATTACCTCCTATTTTGTCTCTCAAACCTCACAAAGATGACCTACAATGGCAAGAACAAAATCAAAAGGACAAAAGAAATTTTTGGGCTCAACTTCTAGCCATGACGAAACACCTCGTCATGAATAAACCTTTACTTTTGGTTCTTCCTCTTTATCTCCCCTTATAAGTTCTCCGGATACTTCTATCGAACCTATTTTTGTCTCTTTAAACATTCAAACTTTAGAAATACACAATCAGGAGACCCCATAAGATAGGAAAAGGAAGATTGTTGTTATGTTGTCTCTAGATTATCCTGATTCCTCTTTAGATAACAAAGAAGAAACAATCGAAAAAGAATATGCTTTTGATTCAGATGAAGAAGAAGAAGAAGAAAGATGAAAGGAAAAGAAATAAGAAAGTGAATAAGAACAAGAAGAGACTTTTAGTAATGGAGAGTCACTGAAAAATGTGAGATTCTATTTACCTATTCTGTCCCTACCCACTTCTACTTCGAAAACCTCAGAAATTCCTAAACCTTGTCCTAAAGAGAAGAAAGCGCCTGAAGAGCACTAGGTAATAAATGACGATGATTCTAATAAAGAAACTTACAAGTTGGAAAGAAGACCACGGACTAAAGGAACTATTACAACATATGTTCCACAAAAAGAAACTACTGAAGTAGAAGAAACAAAAAAAGAAGAGTCAAGAAAAAGAAAAAGGGAAGAGAAAATAAAAGGCAAAGAACCTATGGTTGAAGAAAACATTGAGCAAGTTATCGTCAAGATGAGTTATTTGTAGAACATGACATGTTTGAAGAAATCTCTAGAGAAAAAAGGTCTAATAAACTAATGGTCCACAAGAATGGAAAATTGTCACCATAAATCAAATCTTTTCAATTAATGGAAGCTGAAGCCCGCTATGGAATGTGGTACAAGAGGAGAAAAGTAGTTGTTGGACGTATTGTGCCTCCTCATATGTTCGACGATATTGGTATTCCTATCTACTTTGTTTGTTGCTATTGGGTGAGAGAACTTTTTGAATTTAGATGATACAGTGTGTGATGAATTAGTCAGATATTTTACACACATATGCAAAAGGAAGAAATTGATGAGAAGATAGCCATCATATCTTGGGTGCGGGAATGTGAAATCTTGATAATAGAGGATATATTGGGGAACATTTCGAACATAGCTCCCATTGGTAGGACTGACCTTCCTTACCATAAGTGGGATATTGTTGATCTTGATTTGGGAAAGGTTGTGGACTTCATATGTTTGCATACTACGAATTCCCTTAAAGGGAGACCCATGTGTGAAAATTTGGACCTACTGCCTAGATGCCTTGCATCAATACTGGCTACTTCAATTTTTCCAAGAAGTAGCTCAGTAGAAAGATGTAGTCTCTTGGATACCTATATGGTACACAATCTACTGAAGGCAACAAAATGAATCTCCCAGCAATGATTCTGAAGTTTACAATAGAAACGGGAAGCTATAAGAACACTACTAGAGGTCTTTCTTATAAAATGCTGTTAACCAAGATCTTTGCATATTTTGTCATTCCTTTTGACAATCTGACGTGATATGGGCCTGACAAGTTTCATTCCTCTATCCCCTTCTAGTTCAGGTACAAGCTAACAGAAAATATTTGGCAGAGAAGAAAACGAAAAGAGTAGTGGACTTCTTAGGTCCTGCCTCAGAGCAGAAGTCTGAAAGGATATCAAAAATTATAGGTCTTACTCTAGAGCAACCGGCTCCTGTCCCTCCTCAGGACATAAGTAGTATGGATATTTTACAACTGCTGGGGGACATTCACGCAAATCAGGATCAAATACGCAAACAAGTAGACAGCCTTCAAAACCAAGTCTTGAATTTGCATATTCTCCTTGGGAAATCTCCTTACTGACTATGTCAATTTTTTTGTCATTTTTTCTAACTTCCTCCCTATACTCGTTTATTGTTTTTGATAATGACAAATGAGAGAGTTTATATGATATATTTTTTCATATATGATGACATATTTCTAAATGCATATTTCTCAATGCTATTCGAATATATATTTGATTGATTATGCTGTTGAAAATTGTGAAAATTTGTGATATATAAACGATAGGTTCCTTCCTTAAGAGACAAGCTCCTTCTAATTATGAACAAACATATAAAAGGCACAGATATCTTTCGAAATAATCTATTATCTCTTTGAAATTTGAAAAATATATCTATTATTGCTTGCTATCATAAAAAGGGGGAGACTGTTAACTCAAGATTTATATTTAACGATTTTGATGATAACTATATACTATTTTAAAATTCAAATCAAATTTATTTCCTTATAAAATTAACGATCTAATTCTCATAAAGGAAATAAAACCATAAGAAATATGCTTTCTTTCATGCAAGAATCTTCTTTATGAGCTTACCTTATTAGAAATAGTTTATCTGAAAGGATCCTATTAATCATGAAGGTCATATATTAGCTCTATGATTATTGGAATATTTTTGGAAAAGATAACATTGAAGCTATTCAAGGTTAAATCCATATAGTTGACTAAAGATGCGAGTGAAGTAACGGCTAGTTGAAGAAATTGACTATTAAAGGAAGAACAACAACACCTATGAAGTAAAACGAACATATTCAGACTATCGAAACACTTTGAGCAACATCTATACTCTTAAGAATCATATCATTATTATTGTGCTTTAGAAAGTAAAATCATTCTATCAAGAGAGAAATTGTTATTTTGTTTTTTGTGAGTTTTTTTGGAAGCTTATTATACAATTCGAGTGTGAAAGGTTAGAGAACCTTGAAAAATATGTACTTGTGAGCTTAGAGAGGCTCGTCAAATTTAATAATAAATTTTTATGGTGAAACACTCAAGTTTGATACTTGAAGACTGGACGTATGCTTGGTTGTAAGCCGAACCAGTATAAATTAGTTGTGTCTTTTTTCTCTCTTTTTAACTTTTAAAATTTTGTATTATATTATGTATGTGTTGTTTTAAGAGGCTCTTTCACCTTTATAAAAGGCTCATTTTGTTTTCAACTTACAAGAGGTTCCTTTTAGTTTTAATAAGAGCCTCTTCTATTTTAAAATTGTTTTAACATGATTTATAATTTAGTAGGGTCCTTTTAGTTTTAACAAAAGCCTTTTGTTTTAAAATTGTTTAAATGTGATTTATCATTGATTGGGTTTCTTTTATTTAAGCAGGGTCTGTTTTACAAAAGACTCCTCGTGACTAAAAAGCTCCTATCGTTTTAAAATGTTTTATTGTCTAATAGGTTCCTACTGTTTTAACTACGATCTGTTTATTATACAAATTGAAAGAACTTGCAAAAAAAATTTATACATACAATTTACCCTTCTTACGTGTGTTTGTTTTTATCAAATCTAGTTTTTATCAAATCTAAAATCGTTCGTAAGTTGGTATCCAAAGTCAATTAGCATTAACTGTTTGTACTTTTTGATGAAAAACTGACTTGTATACTATTCTATGCTAGTAGGTAGAGGAGGATTTACAATGCCATCAGATGTTATGGATTACTTTCCGAATTTAGTGTTGGCTGTATCGTTTCGTCTAAATTTTAATACTAGATTAAGTTTGTTAAGGTAAATCCCGGATATATACACTTGTGATCTAATTAGATGAATCGTAAATAATGACATAAACGAAATTCTTATATCAACACATACAGGAATTTGGTTCACTTTGTTTTTAGTTTTATAAAGCTTAAAGATAGTTGAGATAAGTACAGTAGCTGATGATCTAAAAGGCTCCAACTGTATACGGGGCCCTGCTTAATGATTGCTGCTAATTGTACAGACTGGAAGGAGACATGAATGGAAATGAGTTATGAGGTCCTGCCTCTCTGTTCAGACAATCTTACTTGAAATTCAATGTGACAGCCTGCAACTGAACCATTGCCACATCTGCTATATCAACTGCAAGCCATTTCCACTATCACCATCAGTAATTGAACACAAAAGTAGCATATGTGAAATGCTCTGCGTTGTTTGTAAAACCAAAAAGAAAACAACAGAGATGGAATTATTCTTGATATGATTTCACGTGTTGGTGAACTATGGTATGGCATCTGGTTCTGAAATTTACTGGGCATTGGTATTGGTTCCCCAGAAGGCATTTAAGTGGACGAAAGCTATTCCATTTGTCGGCGAATTTAAGGCTGCGTTTTGGAAAAAATTTCCCAAGAGAGTGCGACTAGTGAGGTCCACGAAAACTAATTGACTGTTTGTATTTTGTCATCTTCCTCTTCTCTGTAACCCATATTGGCTTATAGCAATTTATCAGCCCATGGCCCTCATACCAACAGCGACCGAGCGAAGTTGGGGAGGTTGGCCCTCCCATTTCCCTTCTTAACCAACAACAAATGGCCTCAGTTCCATTACTGTTTACTTCTGTACCTAGGTACATTATTTCACTTCATGACATTGAAACCTGTCGTTTTATGTCCCTACGTTCTACCATATCGCATTCTTATCTGCTCCCGGAATTCCCCGGCAGATGTGTCCAAGAAACGTAACAAAATTACGTTAGGGCCTTTACCATCGATTCGAATTCCCCAAGCCATTAAGGAGGTTGAAATATTTCCTTCATCACATTTCAGTTTTTTCTTTACAAACCAGAGCTTTTACGCACACAAAACCATAGAAGAAAAGTTTACTACTCGTGGCGATCAAGGCTTGTGGGGCTATTTGTCCCTTTATGTTTAGTGAGTGTTTCTGTTATGTGAGTGAACTTCTGCAGTGACCGTAGACTACAAGAGCCAAAGTAACAATCACAAAATTTGGAAAAAAAATAAATCTATAATATAATATTGAAGATACAAGTGAATGGCGAGCCACATGCAATTGTTGAGTGAATGATTAGTATTGAACTTGACCTTATCGGTCAAAAGACCATTGCGTGCAGGGGATAAATTGGAAAACTTTTAAAGGAATACGACAAGCCTGAGTGGTTAAATTTGGAGAAATCCCTTTAAAACCCTTGTAAATATTACATAATTTTTGAGTATTTAGATTTTTCAAACTTATATTTAGGCTTAAATATTCTAAATTAGGTCCAGTGAGTTAGAAATGATAGTTAAATTTGTCATTCAGGAATTCTCCCATTAGAATTTTGAACATTTGACCTTGGAAGATAAAGTTAGGCTATGTTTGAGTAGGGGTTTATTAATGGATGAAATGAAATGTTATATTATTTTATCGTTTAGGAGAAGGGTTTATAACAGAATGAAATGAAATGAGATGGAATAAGAGAGTTTCATATCATATTCCATTTCATTATAAACGGTAAAAATGAAAATATCAAATTGAGAAGTTTAGGATGAAATGCAAAATAATAAACAACTTTACATTATATTACATAAACCCTTCATCCAAACAACATTTTACTATATTACATTATAAAACTTTCTATTTTTCCCAAACAACAATTTTCTAATATTACATTCATTTATTTTTCATTCCATTATAAACCATTCCATTTCATTGTATTCTATTTCATTCCATTAAAAACCTTATGTCTAAACAAACATAACCTTAGGAATTTTTTTAGTGAATATAAAATTAGTATAGAGAAAAAGTTTATCTTTCCTTTCTTTATGAGGATTAGGAAACTACAATCCTATGAGCATTTCTTTTGTAGGTTTAATAAGGTAAGTGTTTATCATGACGACTTTAAATGTGGTGTGAGGTTATCACTTAATATTTTATGTTTGAGTTGTTAAGGGAGACATATTTAGCTTAGGCTAATTGCATCCTCATTCTTAGTGTTTTATATCGAGTTGTCTTAAAGTATGTCATTTAAGAAATATAAAGTCAATCATTGAATTGTTTATATTCATACACCAATAGGCTTGTAAGGAGGAGGTTTAATTGGTTGCAATTACAATGTTAGATCTGGTACGAGAATTACATTACAAACGGTCTCTTAAGGAAACTCATGATTAAAAAAGAAAAATTTTATTCCTTTCTTTAAAAGATGACAGTGAATAAGGTTTCACTCTTCTATGGAAGGATCCCAACTTCAAATCTAACGAGAGAGATAAGTCTATTGACTTATTATCTATTTAAGCACATGCCTTAGTTAAGTAAGGTAAAATTATAATGAATAGAATCGTAAGTTTGATAAACTTTCTAACTAGTTATAGGTCTACAATATTTTTATTGGCCTTTTTTTCTTGCATATATAGATTTAGCTCTCATAATATTGAAGGTCAAAAACTTACAATTACAGACATGTCTAAAAAATCCAGTAGGAAAAAAACAATAAGCATCATCAGGGCTATAACAACAAATTTAAATAAACTAAATAGGCTCTAAAAAGAAAAGATAATAGACTTATTAGAGCTTCATCCCATTGCGAAATCAAATGTGATCTATGTTGAACTTGATTTCGTAGGATTTTTGTAACTTACATTTATAATCATTTGTCATAACAAAGACAAACCTATATTAGTGATATGTCAAGATAGAGGACTAATGTGATTCTACATAGAATTAAAACCTTAGCAAACTTGTAAGTTGATTATAACGAATCAACAACTAAATTCATTAAGTAATTGAACACTACAAAGAAAAGAATTATGTGATAAGTTGGAAGTTCAATTACGAATAAGGTAAATAAGCACTCATGACTCTGAATAAAAAATGTAAAAATTTTCTTAAAACTGAAAAGAAACATCCCTTAAATACTAGTTTAAAAATTGGAGATTTGAATGAATAAAGCCTGGAAATGATTCTAGGTCGGGTCATATTTTTTGTAGAAATTCTAATGTTAGTGGATAAGGTCTAGGACATAACCATGGCTAATATTGTAAATCCTTTTATAACTTTGCAAAGGTGAACATAGTTTGTCATACACTCATTTGGGAGACTATGAATATGTTTATGATCGGCACTAGCTTTATCACACCATTTAAGTAAGCCAAACCATGATCCACTTATTGAAATTGACAGATTTAACTATCGAATGGAGCCCTATTCTAAAAGAAAGGACTAAGTGGAAAGAACTATAGATGACATTTATTTATGAACTTGTGTTTACAACAACTCAATAATGAAATATGAGAACTGAGACTATTTTGTTAGAAGAAGAGGGAAATCAAAATATGGATCTAGTCTTTGCTTCCTCTCATTGATTGATTACATGGACAATTGAGATCGACCTTTCTTGTTAGAGTGACCTAAAATTTAGTTTTTGAGAAAGTTACACAGGCTAGTATGTGGTTATATTTGAGGTTGCATTTTTGTACATGACCATATTGGAGTTCAAGTTTATGTCCAAATCTTTTTCAACCTTAACTCAAATTAAATTAACTAATGATTGGTCTTCCTATAGGCCTAAAAATCCTTCTAAATTAGTTCTCGAATTGCTCTTTAAAGCTTGGTTAATATGTATGTCTTGAATCCCATTTAAAGCCTCTTTAACCTTCTTACTCCTTTCTCTTATAACTAGTCCACTAAGTAATAGATCACTTGAAGCTTCACTAGTAAGCTTATATCATTTGCCCTCTCTTTAAAAAGATTTAACCTTGAATCATCACTTACATCAAAGGAAAAAGGATCAAAGTAATACTAACATTATACTTATTTGGAAGCTCTAGTTTGCAGGCATTATTATTGATCCTCTTAATTACTTGGAATAAACCATCTTTTCTTTATTCTAATTTTAATTGCCTCTACATCGAGAATCGTTCCTTCTTTATATGAATCTACACCTAATCACCAAATTCAAAGATAAATCATCGTCTACCAATTTTATCTTTGGCTATATAATGCTTATTCTTTTTTAAATCAGTTTCTTTACATGTTTATAGAGTTATCTCATCATCTCAGCCTTCTTCACTCCATTTAAACTAGCATTTTCGTTAATAAATAAAAGTAATAAATCCAAAGAAGTAGCAGATTAAAATCATAAATAGTTTCAAATAGTGAATAATCCTTAGATGAATGCACACGCATATTATATGCAAATACTATAAATAATAAGCAATCTTCCGAATTCTTTGAGTTTCTTTGAATGATAGTATGAAAGAACATAGTTAAGTCTTATTACTACTTTATTTTGGCCATTAATTTAGGGATGACTAGTAGTAACAAAAAGTAATTTTGTTATTAATTTTCACTATAAAACTTTCTAAAAAATCTAAGGAACTTATCTTCCTAATCACTCAGTGTAATCCTAGAAAATCCATATAGTTACATTACTTCCATAAAGAATAAATCATCAACAGTGGTCACATCATTGGTCTTATGAAAATGAATACTACCATAAATATAACATCTTTACCCTTCTTTGTACTAGGTAAACTTAATATAAATTTATAGAAATATTTAGAGAACCAATCAACTACTACAAATATAGCATCCTTACCCTTCTTTATACTAGGTAAATTTACTATAAATTTATAGAAATATTCATTTGTGATTTGCTAGGTACAGGCTAAGGAGTATATAACTCATATAGTAAAATCCTAGATCTGGCCTTCTTATAAGTGATGCATCTACCACACACCTATTCTATATAATTTCTCATTTTAAGGCAATAAAAATACTCACTTAACATATATCTGAGGTCTTTCTACCATCAAACCTGTACCATGCGTGTTATACACTAATAACCCACACATACAAAGCATAGGATCATATAATTTACTTTCACGAAGTAGATAGCTATCATACCTATAAACTTTATCAAATGCTCCTTTTTTTCACATATAAACATCACCAAATTCATTTTCATTTGCATATAAATCCTTCATATATTCAGATATTAATAACATCATATTGAAGGAAATTAGAGGAATATACCTATGAGATAATGCATCAGCCACCACATTCTCTTTACCTTATTTATACTTAATGAATGACATAATGAAATGTTGCAATGAATTTCACCTACCTAGTATAGAGTTTATTTAGTTTCTTTGCCCCTTAAGGTTATTTAATAACTTATTGTTAGTATGTTTCATAAATTCCTCGTGTCATAAGTAAAGTTACCACCTTCTAATTCTCTTACTATAGTGTAAAGCTCTTTGTCATAGGTTGGGTAGTTCAAAGTTTTTATTTCTCATTAAAATATACCATTAGCCTTTTTTCTTGTATCAACCTAACCATAATACCTAATCTTAAGACATCACACTAAATCTTAAAATTTGTAGAAAATCCAAGTAATGCTAACAAAGGTGTCGAACATAACATGCCTTTAATGACATCATATGCTTTCTCTTGTTCACTACTTAGTAAAACTCCATACATTTCTTAACAATTATAATAAATGGTGTAATAATTGTATTAAAATATTTAAAAAATATCTAGTAGAAACTAGCAAAACTATGAAAAATTGTTACCTCAATCATGGATTTAAGTCTAATTCATTCTTTAATTACTCTTACCTTTTCCTCATCTACCTCGATACTTTTTTAATACTAACAATATAACCAAAAACCTAATATTTTCATACAAAAATTTCCCTTTTAAAATTAGCAAATAACTATTCTTTCTTTAGTACATCAATCACACATCTTAAGTGATAAATATGCTCTTCTAGAAGTTTACTATATGCTATAATGTTTTTAAAGTAAATAACTATAGCTTGCCTATGTATGCATGCAATATAAGATTCATTAACCTCATAAAAGTACTAATTATGATAATAAGATCAAATGAAATCACTAATAGCTCATATAACTTATATTTATTATTAATATAGTTTTCCTTTCATCGCCTTCTCTAATCCTGATTTGATGATAGCCACTTTTCAAAACAAAATATATATATATACAAGAACTATGTAATTTGTTAAGCTTATCATCTAAGTTAATCATAAGACGTCAATACTTTATTGTTATACTGTTGATAGCTCTATAATTAAAACAAATCCACTAAGTCTCATCCTTTTTTGGAGTTAGAATTACTAGAACAACATAAGGACTTATGCTCTCGCTTATACACACCTTAGTAATCAACTCTTCCATTTGTCTTTGCAACTCCTTTGTTTCTTATAAATTACTCCTAACTGTGGATCTAGTATGAATGACAACCCCGATTATAAAGTTAATTTGATGTTCATCCCTTTAATGGATTGTGATCAATTAAGGAACCCACTAGCCTGCACATCTTTTTATTTTGTAATAAGGAAGAGAAATAGTACACAAAAAATCACTTGTTTCTTCCTTTTTTTTATATCACTACTAACTATTCTTTTTTCAGTTGTCATTTTTCTTCTCTTTTTCTCTCACTCTCTCTTTTGAACTCTCATCCTTACTCTTTTCTTTTCTCTTAAATTTTTTATTCTCTATTTTCAACTTTAATTAGTCTTATGAACCTATTTAGGCATTAAAGTTATAAAACTATTGGGTTTGTTGTCTTTCATGAAGGTATGCATATTCTTAAAGCCATCATATGTCACCCTCTAATCATATTTTCATAGTTTTTCTGGTAGTATGTGACCAACTTGTATAGGTACTATATCATATAATACGACTTCCTTATACCTCTCAATAAAGAGCAAAACTAACACTTGTTTATTTATCTCCCCATATTATTAAGCCACTAAGTTTATATGGTTTAAGATGTTTCACAATAGAAAGCACTGATTTTTCTATAAGAGTAGAACTAGTTACACCACTATATATCCCTCCATCAATGATCATATTGTATACCATACTGTGAGTATGATAAATGAAAGATGTTCTCTCTCTATTGGTCTAGCTCATTTTCCCCTAATGGTCTTTTAGTAACAAGCAACTTAACCTCAACATTATATTCCACACTCTCATCATTAAAATCATCTAATAATGGTATAACCTTCTTTTCCTTTGATTTATAAGTGATATATCATGTTCTCAAGTAATAATAACGTGATACAAATCTCTTCCTCGTAAAGGCTTTAAGTTATTCCAAGTTCTTTTAGATCACTCATAACTTTTTCTCCTATGGATCCCACAAGATAGTATAATTGATAAATTTTATTATCTTTAACTTTACCTTCTTCTTCTTAAAGTAGGTATGACATCTAAGATTAACTCTATCTTTATCTCCCTCCGTAAATAAACTTAAAGATAATTCCTACATATAGAGGAAGTTACATTTATCTTGATGCTACCAAGGTTTCTATCCACTCTTTCTCAAATTTGGGCTCCATCCTCTACTTATAGTCATGCCTAACTCCTATTTGAGGTCTAAATATGTCCCTTTTAAAACTTAATCCACCATTCTCCTTATCATCCTCCAATGGAGCTGTTAAATTATGCCAAGTATGCTTCCCTTTATTATGAGCTTAAGGTTGTCATCTCCCTTATAATTTAATAATATGTTATAATTGCTTCTCCAATATATTACTCATCTTAGCATACATCATATTTATCCTTTCAAAATGTTGTTATATAGCTTGTGTAAAGTAAGAGTTGTCTTTCTCCTATCTGTTGATGAAACACCTTTAGAAGCATGTTTGAATGCTATAAGAAAAGCTAGTAATGAAAATTTGTTCACACACCCTCTCACGTGTTGGTTCAGCCTGATTCTGACGAGGCTGCACGTTACCGTTTGGATCCATGAAGTTGATCAGCTCCGGCTTGAAGGTTCCTGCAAAACAAGGAAGGCACGTCGAGGGTTGTTTCCCGATAGGCCCCTCCGACGCTCAAGTCAGTCTTTTGTGAAGGTAGGATCGTTGTGAGCAGAGAAAGCTAGGGTTATGAGTGCGTACCTCTTTCGTGATAAAATCATACCTTATATATGGGATGGACGCTAGGTTTAAGTCTTTACGTAGACTTCTACTT
>JANIPM010000008.1:33205722-33215771 GCA_027478405.1 Erythroxylum cassinoides | reverse complement strand
CTGCCAACAGAATGAACAAGGTCTTGTTAACTAAAGGGTTATGGAGAATCTTTTATGATAAAGAGAGTCTTTGAGTGGTTAAGAATCAACTCTGCCAACAGAATGAACAAGGTCTTGTTAACTAAAGGGTTATGGAGAATCTTTTATGATAAAGAGAGTCTTTGAGTGGTTAAGAATCAACTCTGCCAACAGAATGAACAAGGTCTTGTTAACTAAAGGGTTATGGAGAATCTTTTATGATAAAGAGAGTCTTTGAGTGAAATGGGTGCACATGTTTCACATCAAACAAGGAAGCATTTGGGCAATCCCTCATAAATGTACTCATTCCTATACTTTTCAACAAATCCTACTTACTAACCCTTTTATGCATAATCATATCAAGCATTACATCAAGAATGGGAAGAACACAAAGTTCTAGTTTGATAACTGGCATTCACTTGGGCCATTATGCTACCCTTAGCATTTTCCAACTCTAAGAGGTGTAATCCCCGAGAATATCGAGATGCATAAACTCATCCGAAAAAACAGCTAGTATTGGCCATTTCATATAGCTAGAGGAATCAGACCAATAGCTGATTGTATGCTAGACTACTTACGTGATCAGATATAAAAGGATCAAGTTAGATGGATGTTGCATAGCTCACACAACTTCACAACTAAGTCAAGCAAACATGTACTGCTTGGTCCATTCACCAGATTTCCTCTTTACAAATTAATATGGAGTTTTCGAAGTTCTCAATTCTCTTATTAGTAGCTATCTCAATTCTCTTGTTAGTAGCTATCTAAAAATTGGGAACCAAAGGCAAGATTAAATTTCAAATCTCTGACAAGTCTTGTCTATTATGTGCTAGGGTTGATGAAACTTTAGATCGTATCTTCTTCAAATGTTGTCATATGAACTATTTTGGATAAAATTTCTCATCTTCTTCAAATGTTGTCATACAAAATATTTTGGAGAAAATTTCTCGGTTTATTTGAGCTATAAGACAAAAATCTTAGCTGGTTAGATTGTTTGTCTTGGTTAAATGAACTAAAATGAACAAGTAAAGAGGATCATAAGTCTTTAAGGTTGGTTTCGCTATGCTAGTCTTCTTTATATAGAGGATGAGAAACATAAAGATATTTGAGAAAGTGGAACAATACAACAAATACATCAGGATGGACTTTATTTCAAGCTTAGAATGTCAATTATGTCAATTCCTAATCAACAACTCATTTCTAATTAAATTAGGCAACAAATCAAAATATAGATATTACAATTAAAGTGTTCTTAAATTAAGTAGTTAGTTGTTGTTGTACTTACTCCAAATATTGGAGATGACTTTCACTATTCTTTGTAATTTCCACCATTTTGAATGAATATATCACTTATTTTCCAAAAAAAAGGAGGAATCATGCATATCAAGATTTAAGAAATTATTGTAATCTTTCTTATAACCTTATCTTGGCCATTTCGATGAGTTAGGTATTTAACCATGACATGACTATTTACATATAGATCATAATGTGTATATTTTCACGATCAATAGTAAATTGGTTATAATCTTTTAAAAGATCTCTTGATCATTAAATAAATTTTTAGAGAACTTTTGAAATGATTTTACATCAAGTTTTAGTTAAATTATTGTGGTTGATCTTTAAAAGAACTTGAAAACTTTTTAAAACCTATTTTCAGACACATTGATTGACTAATGTATAAGTGTACTCAACCAATAAATTGTTTATAGACAAATTGGTCGACCAATGTTTAAGTGCGGTTGACTATTGTATGAGGAAAAGTGAACAATACTAGACTTGTCATTATAACGACTAATTTATATTTCTCATAACTTTTAAGATTATTTTAAGTATAAATAGACTACATATAAGTTGTGAGAAATTGGTTAAGCATATTTGATAATCTTTAAGAGCCTTGACAGGCTAGAGGGTGCATGTCTATATTACATAACATATATTGATCATTTATTCATTATTTTGAGAAAGAGAATGAGTTTTTGAATCGCACTTACTCTAATTGGAGAAATAGATTGGGGTAAAACTTTGTAAGGGTTCTTCGTGACCTTAAGCAAGATCTATAAAAAGTTATTCTTCACCCGTAACAAAGTAAAACAATTGCAAAAAATAAATAAATAAATTCACCACAGCAAAGAAGATATTGAATGGAGAATTGTTCTTCACTCATTAAAAGAAAATGATAAATGAATTTTTAAGTGAAACTTGAGAAATGGACATGAACTAAGAATTATTTAGCTGAACTACAAATTAGTTTTGTTCTTCTATTCTGACCTTCTTTTATTATTGTTATGCTTGTTTTACAATTGTTTTATATAAAATTTGCATCATTATTATGGGATAATTTCTAGTCTTCTCGCCAAATTCGAACAAATAATTTACAAATGTTCAATTTTATGCTTGATATTTTTATGAATACGGTAATTTAGTTATGAAATTAAGAATGTAGAGGGTCTTCTTTTATTTACAAAAATAGATATCAAGAAATATTCAAAGTAGTGATAACCCATCTAATAAAAGTCAAATCATACCCTTAAATCAGAATAGTTTTGATGTTATATTCTTTTTCTTTTTTTGTGGTAATTCAGTGTTTTAATTTGTTTCTACTCTTTTGGAAATAGAAGGATTGAGTGGGAATGGTGCAAGTTAGTGATGACAATCTGCAGTGGCCCTAATCGTCGTCATCTATGCCGACCTTGTTCGGCCCAGGAATTGATCTGGCCCATTTCTTGAACGTTCTTCAAACTCGTACACCTAAAAGATCATCCATTATTCACTTCTTTTTAACTAGGGAGCTGCATTCTCTCAACTCGAAACGTTTATTCATTTGGATCGCTGCTTGGCCTAGCCAACTGCTGTTGTTTAAACCTTAATATGAGGATGACTGCTCATAAAAGGCAGCAGAGTTTTGAGGTACTTGAAAAGGGAATGGACATTAGAACGAGGGTGATGAAGCTTACTTATTGTCAATATTTGACAGTGACAGTTAAGAAGGATGGTGTTCCCAGATTGTTGTTACTGATCAAGGCCACTAAATGCTTTAAGGGACCACGTTGTTTAAGTGGCTAAATGCCCATAATCAAAACAAAGAGTAGATTTATCATTTATAGTTCAGGTGTCGTTTTCCATCTTACCTTGGTTGTCGTCTTGCTTACTCCACTTGTCTTTGCTCTTTATTATGATATTATACTACTGTCATTGCAGTTTATCAACAATGGAACCAAATACATATCTAGGCATTATTGAGCTTAAGGAAGAAATATTTTTTTTATATATTTGAAGGGATTAATATTTAATCCCTTAAAATATGTAAAAAAATTAATATTCACCAAAAAAAATTCTTTTCTACTTCAAACTTAAAACATCAAGTTATTATGTACATATTTTTTATTTTCCTAAATGATGGGGTCAACGCAAGTCAATCCTTAAAAGTTAAGAGAGCCACTCCAGCTTCTTAGTGCTCAAGGACTTCTAACTATTTGGAGGCTTTAAAGAGATTGTATGGAACGGTGGAGCACTCCCTTGGAGTTATTTCATACAATTTTATACAAATAATGGACCCTTCACATCATTGTAGCATTTTTTCCTCGCAAATTTGACTTTATCTCTAATTTGTTAATTTGCATATCTCGTATGGTTTTGGTTTTCCATTACTTACCATCGATGTTGACAATCACTCATGACTGTGTCTCCAACCACTGAATCATCTTTCTTGGAGTTGGAGGTAGGAAATATCATTTTGGCTTCATAAGATCTTTGGGGAGCTGTCAGTCGGTACACAGTTGGAAGACTCCATCTACATATATATACATAGGTCCCCAACACCAAATTCAATTATTGATCATAGGTTTATATTATTCACATCTATATCTATATCTGTTACAAATTAACCAAGTCATAGAGACTCATGTCCTTCCTCTTGTCTTTTGCTTCCCCCATGCAACGGACACACGTCGACCTTGAATAAGTAGCTGAACCTTTAATTTATGAGCCAAAATGGCTCTTCCACAAATTCCATCTGAGCTATAATATCTTATCGCTTTATTAGTCAATTCTTAATTGACTCTTTTTCTTTTCTTTTTCTTAGACACATCAAATAAATGCTACCGTTATCTGGTGTAGCCTTAATCAGGGAGTTGATCAAATGTCCAATAGTTGGGGTCTTAAGGCACGATCAATCAACAAATGCTAACGCTGGTTTTATCTGGATTTTCCTTAATATGGTCACTGTTGATGCTCTCAAAGTTAGCAAGTCACTGTAGATGCATGCCCTTGCATGGGAGAATAGAAGCATGATCATATAGTCGAAGCATGTTTTCACATGTAAATGACTATTTAGAGTCATCAGGTCAAGTGACTGTATGTTTCTTTATAATTCCAAACACTGTTTTATAATTTTACTTTATTCTTACCCTCATGCTTTATGCTACTATGTTTTTTTCTAGGATTTTTAATCTTTAACAGCATAAGTATGGTAATGAGAAATTTAAAATCTACGCATGAAATATGAAAAGACAAAGAAAAGGCAAAGTTTTGAAGAACTAAAAGCGTGTGGCATTTAACTCAGCAATCTCTACTGCTATAGTTTTTTCCGTTCTTTCTGCATGCTACCTTTTTCCTTGTCCATCCTTCTGGATATTGCACGAGGTCCCAACTGATTCACCCCGGCTCTCGACACCTCATTACAGACCAGAGGCCTTCATCGTTTACCTTATGGACCCCCCTGCCCAAGAGGGGCACTTAGCGAAGAGGGTATGTACTCGGAAGCGCGAAGAAGAGGCTTCCACTTTCCCACCGCTATCCTACAGTGCTGCGTTGCAAGGTGCACCCATATCTGCTCAGTCTCTAGGCGGTGGTGAATGGATTGATGATGATGACATCGAAATTAAAGAGGGAGATGTCCAAGTGTCCGAGGAGGGAGGTGGAGGCATCACCCTTTCTCAACGACTCCGGAATAAACTGGATGACCAATGGGCGAAGGCAGTCATGGTTAAACTGCTCAGACGCCGTATAGGGTACCATATACTATGTTCTCGACTCCAGGCCTTGTGGCTTCCAAAGGGCCAAATGAAGGTTGTCGACATGAATAACGACTATTTCCTCGTTAAATTCAAGGAAGACGATGACTACTTCAAGGCTTTGACCTAAGGCCCGTGGGTGATATTCGGCTAGGTCCTCTTGGTCCAACGCTGGGAGACAACTTTCAGGCCATCCCATGGGCAGGTCCCTCGCGCCATGGTCTGGGTACGCATCCCTGATTTATCTATTGCCAGATACCACCAGGCGATCTTAACAGCTTTAGGCAACCTAGTTGGTAAGACTGTCAGAATCGATGAAGCTATGTCCCAAGCGAATCGGGGGAAGTTCGCATGTATAACCGTCAACGTGGATCTGAGCTCTCCCCTTTACCACAGCATCGAGCTTGATGGGGAGACCCTCCGACTGGCGTATGAAGGTTTACCTCAACTCTGCTTTGAGTGTGGGATGATCTCGCATGATACCACCTCATGCCCACAACGACAGCCTCCCTCGCAGGCTCCCATCCATCCTCCAGTCCATCCAGCTGAGCCAGCAACGACGACTGTTCCTCCAGGTCCGACTAGTCCAGCGACGGGTGCCACACCCCCAGCGTACGACCCCTGGACCCAGGTGCAGAGGCGTGCCCCTCGCTAGCCTTCTCAACACTCTATGCCAGCCAACTCGTGATCTTCTTCGCAAAGGTCGACTGCAGCCAGACGTGACAGAGGGACGATGCACAATATAGGGACTCGTTTCTCCCTGCTCGCGGATCACAATGATGGGATGATGGAGGGCGACAGGCGTCAGGACACCCCCTCGTCCAGTGCACTCGCTGGTGCTGCGCACCGTTTCGTTGCAGGGCCAGTGGAAAGCCCTGGACAGACGCAGCCATTGGGGCCTCTCTTCCAAGCCTAGAGGCCCCCACGGTAGCAAAAAAAGAAAGGCAAAGCAATAGGCCTAGCTCCTGTTCTCTCTTAAGCTAAAGGCTCCTCCCAGGTCCAATTTCGAGCCAAGGCCCAATCTGCCACAGTTGGACGAGTACCTGCTGGGCCTCAACATCTTATTCAACCCACCACCCTTGAGCATCATATCGCCCTCGACCTCCCCTCCCATACGACAATGGTTTGTGAGCCCCAATTTATCCTGGCTAGTTCTTCGGAAGGGATTTCCAATCTACCACGTATGGACGAACCCGAGGTACCGCAGATGCGTGGTGAAGCCCCTCCGGATCCCACCCCTACTCCCCAAAACCATCCCGATCCTGGCACCGATATGGATGCTACAAAGGATTTGCCTCACCCGCCCTCGGAAGTCACCGGCGGGGCCTCGCTGCCTCCAGAAGTTGTTCTTCAGCCCGCCATGGTGACAGGTATGGTTAGTGCACAACCGTAAGTCCATTCCTATTATTTTTATGTCTATTATCATTTGGAATTGTCAAGGAGCAGGTGGATCCCGCTTCTTAACCATACTGCATAATTATTTGCGTAAGTATACCCCAGGTATTTTAGTATTACAAGAACCTCGTATTAGCGGCGCTCGGGCTCATGCTGTAGTAAAAAATTTAGGTTTCAATTTTTCTTTTAGCGTCGAAGCTACCGGGTTCTCAGGCGGGATCTAGCTCCTATGGAAGGCCGAGTTTGATTCAACTATTGTTGTCGCTCATCGGCAATTTGTTCATACCTATATCAAGCATGATTGTAGAGCTTTCAAATTTACCCCAATCTATGTTAGCCCGCAATGGGCCACTCAACAACTTCTTTGGCCCACCCTTCACTGGTTCGGTCACTCTATCCGTTGCCCTTGGCTCATCGGTGGTGACTTTAATGCTAAGTTGGCCCAGACGAATAAACATAGCGGGGCCTCCTCTTCCCGAACAGTTAACAAGTCCTTTCTAGGCTGGCTGCACAGCTGTGGCCTAATTGATCTAGGTTTTGTAGGCCCCAAGTTTACGTGGAGGCGGGGAATCATCCAAGCTCGACTAGATCGCGTCTTTGGCTGTGCTACTTGGCTCCAGGAGTATCCCCAAACGGTGAATCACCATTTACC
The DNA here is from genome assembly GCA_027478405.1 of Erythroxylum cassinoides. Classification (NCBI taxonomy): domain Eukaryota; kingdom Viridiplantae; phylum Streptophyta; class Magnoliopsida; order Malpighiales; family Erythroxylaceae; genus Erythroxylum; species Erythroxylum cassinoides. The sequence goes on along the minus strand of JANIPM010000008.1, from coordinate 33,208,694 downwards.
CTTCATGGGCTCAGATCATCGGCCCCTCCTAGTCCAGTTTACTAGGGATTCTCCTCGAAGATCGGGGGTTCCAGTGTTCTGGTTCCAAAATATGTGGCTTACTCACCCTGGCTTCCATGATGTGGTTTCCAAGTACTGGCTACCACTGGCGGATTCACTGAGTGAGTCACTCCATACCTTCTCCCAACACCTTTCGAGATGGAATCGAGAGGACTTCAGAAATCTGTTCCATAGGAAAAAAAAAAGACTTTAAGCGCGACTAGAGGGGATTCAGAGGGCCATGACGACTCACCCAACGGACGAGTTATTATCTTTGGAGGACAAACTGTGTGAGGACCTGTCTCAAGTCCTTTGTGAGGAGGAAATTTTCTGGCATTAGCAAGCCCGGTGTGATTGGATTTCTAAAGGTGACCGGAATACGAAATATTATCATACTATTACCCTTACAAAGAGGAAGCAAAGGACAGTTGAGTGGCTCTTTGACTCGACGGGCACGCCAGTCTCAGACCCAGACCAACTGGGCCTCCTAGCCCGGACCTTCTATGTTCAGCTTTATACTGAGATTGTTGGCCCTATGCCGCAATTTCTGATCTCCGGCGTGTTCCCGGAGATTACTGCAGCTGGACTCAGTGGCCTTTTTGGACCGATCCATGACCTGGAAGTCAAACAGGCGGTTTTTGATATGAATCCTCATAAAACTCCCGGGGTCGATGGTTTTAATGTGCTTTTTTTTTCAAAAGCAGTGGCATCACGTTGGGCCTAGTATAGTGGAGTTCATGAAGGTCGTCTTTAGTGAGGGCCGATAGGACGAGGCCTTAAACCAAACTATCCTCATCCTCATCCCCAAAATTCCTTCCCCTACAACCACGTCTCACTTCCGTCAGATCAGTCTCTGTACGGTGCTCTATAAAGTGATCTCCAAAATCCTTGTTAATCGGCTAAAAAACCAGATGACCCATCTAGTCAGTGAGACCCAATGCAGCTTTATTCCGGGCCGTCACATCACAGATAACGTTATTATCGCCCAAGAAGTTATCCACTCGATGCGCAAGAAAAAAGGTCGCACCGGTTTCCTGGCGATCAAAGTTCACCTAGAAAAAGCTTATGATCAGCTGCGGTGGGATTTTCTCCTTACCACCCTGACGGACATTGGTCTCCCCGAAAGCATTATCTCTATTATTATGAAATGTGTTACTATGGTTTCTATGCAGGTTGCTTGGCAGGGTCAGCACACCAGCTCTTTTAAACCCTCCCAGGGTCTGCGTCAAGGGGACCCCCTGTCGTCGTACCTGTTTGTGCTTTGCATGGAACGCCTCGCCCCACTTGATCTCCCATGAAGTGGCCCAAACGCGTTGGAAGCCGATTAAGTTGAGCGCTACGGGCCCGCCCATCTCAGATCTTTCTTTTCAGATGATCTAGTTTTGTTTGCTGAAGCCACAGAGGCCCAAACGCAAATCATCACTCATACCTTGGAGGTGTTCTGCCAAGCTTCTGGTCAAGCTGTCAACTTCACGAAGACTCATGTTCACTTCTCCAAGAACTTCCCCCCCACTTAGGCGCACCGCCTTAGCCTCCTGCTTAATGTCCCTTGCACCGATAATCTGGGCAAGTATCTAGGGGTCCCGCTGTTACATGAGCGATCTACGCTACGTACTTTCCAGTATATTTTGGACATAGCCCGAACACGTCTGTCCAGCTGGAAGGAGAAGTCCTGTCTCTAGCGGGAAGGGTTATTTAGACACAGTCGGTCCTTTCTGCCCTTCCTTTGTACGCGATGCAAACCATTCGTCTCCCTCGGCTCCTTTGTGACGATTTGGAGCGCATCATGCGTAACTTTATTTGGGGCTCTACGGGAGGGTATCGGAAACTAACTCTTGTTAAATGGGATCTAGTGTGTAAACCTAAATTCGAGGGGGGCCTTGGGCTCAAGTGTCTTTGTTCTACTAACGATGCCCTGTTGTCTAAATTGGGCTGGGAGCTAATTACCAACCCCTCGGCTCTTTGGGTACGCATTCTCCAGGCTAAATACAAGGTGGATTCCCCCTATTTCCCTCTCGCTCTTGATAAAAAGGGGGGTTCTGGGGTCTGGAGGGGTATATCTGACACCTGGCACGTTATTTGTCAAGGTGCCCGGTGGTAGTTGAGTAATGAACGTAAGGTTTTATTCTGGTTGGATCATTGGGTCCAAGGTTGGGGGCCGCTTTACTCAGTGGTGATATCCCCCTTTCCTGATTATGCCCTCATGGCCTCAGTAGTGGATTACACGTCCCATGATGGTATCTGGCAGTGGCATCAATTTCAACATTACCTTCCGACTACTGTTTGTCTAGCTATCTTCGGCATTCGCCCGCCTCAAGCCTCCAATGCAGATGATTCTCTTATTTGGGCTCCAACCTCTAATGGGCGCTTCTCCACTGCTTCTGCGTACAAGCTTATTGATGGCCCCTCCACTATCAGGGCTCGCATCCACTGGGACCTTATCTGGAAATGGCCGGGCCCGCAGCGTATTCGGGCATTTCTCTGGCTTATGGTGAACCAAAAGCTTCTGACTAACCATCAACGGTTGGTTCGTCGTCTCACATTGGACAGTGGTTGCCATTTTTGTGGGTTGGAAGAGACCACAGTGCACACTCTTCGAGACTATTAGAAAGTACAGCTCTTTTGGCGCAGATTTCCCAGTACAATTATTGACACGACGTTCTTTTTACAAGATATGGAAACTTGGGTGCATAATAACCTTACCCATACAGATCACGTGAGGCGCCTCCAATGGAACATCCTCTTCGGTGTTGCTTGCTGGTTCTTGTGGCGCTGGCGTAACCAAAGCATCTTTGAAATCGATTTTGAGTGGCCAGCGGATGGGACACGGGAGGTTTTGGATTGTGCCAAGTGGATTGTCGAGGCCCGCCTCGTAGAGAGATGTGTAGTTAGTGACCAGGGACTTCCGTTAGGTACTGGGACGGGATGGATCC
>JANIPM010000008.1:33186025-33196501 GCA_027478405.1 Erythroxylum cassinoides | reverse complement strand
TGCCACTTTCACCTCCGTCGATTCACCTTGTAGCTCATGCACATTATCTATACGCATACCATGTTTCAACTGCTTGTTCTCAACCTTTTATTCTCAAGTCTCAATTTATTTATAATAAATTTTGGCTTTTCAACAAAATCTTCATCCACCCATATAAAAAAATTTACATTCCTCTTCCTACAATAGTGTTGTGACAAATAATTAATTACTAAGACCAAATATATTACTAAATACCAATAGATTGATTATTAATAAGGAAAATATCCCATAGTTAGAGCATCCAAAAAATCTTCTTCGAAGATTGTCATTGGTCCAAGAAATGACTAAACGGCTTCAACTTCTACATGGATTAAAAAACAAAACTTCTCAATGTAATGCTTTTCACTATGGACTCCTCCAGTTGAGATTTAAGATTCATCATCCATTAAAATTGACAAAATCTTGTACAAATTAAAAATAAGAATAAGGTTCAAGACATTAAAAACACAATATAACTTAATGTAATAAAAAAAACCAACATGAAATTAGTGTACTAAATATGAAATTAGATTTGCTCATATAACTTGAATTAGGTTTGCTCCTATAAGTTCAAAATAAATTGAATTATAACACAAAATACCTAAAAAAAGGTCCTCCATAATCAGCATATCCTAATATATGCAAATGTAATCTACATAGTATACAACTTGGCCTTTTCCTTTACATAATTTGCATATCTTAATATAAGTTAATGTCTATGATTATAGTGTATGAGTCTTAACCAAAATGTCGTTTAATCTAGTATACTGTTAAAGTGTTACCTCCCATAAGAAAGAACAAGACTAATAGCTAATAAAAAAGTAATAAAGGATTATACTTTTTATGAAGTGTTTTAGTTTTACAATAGAACTTTAAAAGGATAATAAAACTATTAATTTAGCAACACATTTTTAACTTATATATTAAAAATTAATTAATACAAATAACTACTCTGTTCCTTATTTTTGTATCTCATCATTCTTAATATCAGTTATATTATGTAATATTATATTTGGTTTAGTCTGATTCTGTTGGAGCTGGGCGTCACTGTTTAGATTCATGATCTCGATTAGCTTCAACCGGGAGAAACCTGTAAAAACAATAAAGGCACATCGGGGGTGGATCGCCGGATTGCCCCTCCGATGCTTAAGTCAGTGTTCTGTGCTAGGTTTTTTGTCCAATAACAGTGGTTATTAGAATTATTAGAGACGTACCTGCATCGTGAGGAGATAATGAACTTATATAGTAAGTACCTGACACGTTTTATCCAACATCAACTAGTTCTGTTGTGTTTTAACTCAACATCTTGAGAATGGGCCGATCGGCCCACATGTCATCCTAGAGTTGGACCTGGGCCTAGCACGATTGACCCGACCAATATTAAATAAAAATAAAAATATTACGGATAGAAAAGAATTTGAAGATAGTATCAAAAACTTAAAGATAAAGAATTAAGTGAAAGGATTATTAAATAGATAATGAAATAGGTCTTATTTTCTGTTAATGATCTTCTACTTCTCCCATAGTTATCATGCCACTGTTTTACAATAGTCTTATCCCAAATACGTCGGAGGGTTGAAGGCAAAAATTCTTAAAACTGACTAAGGAGATATTATTATATTAACGTGGAAAACATAATTTACATTTGTATTTGGAGTTTTGATATACCACTTAGCAAAATGAAGCGTAGATCAAATGCCTAGTCATGGTCTTCTATCTGATAAAAGGTTTAGAAAAAGAATTATATGAGCACACTTTTCATTCTTAAACATTTGTAGTTTATAAGACGTGGAAGTCACTCCACAGTCCACACCTAAGCTTTGATGCTCAATATTTGTGTGTGCGCATATATGGAAAGGAAGGGATGGAAGACAATGAGATAAAGAGGAGAAAGTCACCCTAGAAACTATCTTTACAATTTCCTTATCAGCAAGTGGAATTTAGTCTTCATGACGTTCTTTCTCTAAATAATGTGAGACAGTTGCTGGCAACTTGTGCCTGCTATTTCTGTCCCACCACAAGAGAGGACAGAAGAAAACGGAAAGCTGGCTGCGAGTGACATGAAGCAACTCTTGCCAATTCCATACATTAAAGATATGAATCTGTTAAAGAAAAAACAAAATCAAGAGCTGTTATTACAAATATAACAAATTCAGATGAATTCATCTATTATATTATACGCCTTCATCATTTCGATTTACCCAGTTCAAGCAACTAGAGTATATGATTGACTGTAATGATTATGGTGGCTTGATTGAAGAGGAGAAAACTTGGGCAATAATTTCATAAGCACTACACAATTCAATGGCTGTGTTTCTTTGTTGAAAAAGGAACAACACCCTTGACAGGTTGGGTTGAGAAGGTTCTAATGGTGATGAATTAAAGAAGTCTAGTTCAGTGCCTCAAAGCATTTCGTCTGATCAATTATTTTAATGGGCAAATGAGGTTTGATCTGGAAGGCGTGTAGAAATTACTATCACATGCTCACTTTAAAGCAGACGGTGTCCTTCCCCTCTCCTTTTCCTAGTCAAACTAAACAACACCTACCCACCACGAATATCGATAGTGTATCCGTGATCATATTCTGTCCATAAATATCTCTGTATATAGGATCAAATTATTCCGTTTCACGAGATGATGATAACTTTTAGTGGGGCTTATAGTTTCAGCTTCTCTTGACTCCTTGTAATTTGTATGTGCATATATAGGCTTCACGTGAGTCTTTCCTTCTGCAGTAGATTCCTTTTGCTATTAATCGGGTATTTCTGCTGCTGTTTGTTACGCCCTAGTGCTTATCTACTTGGCTAGACTTCTTTCATATATGTATATTTATTTACTTATTCTCGCGCTTGATTTCCAACTGAATTATTGTTCTGATCATAGCCCTTTTCTCCAATTTTCATAAGCTTCAAGGTTCCTGCTTTCTGGGTTCCGTTTGATCAAACAGATGTCCTAAGTCTTATCCGGTTGGAAAGTAGTCGAGTATTTTTTAACTCAAATTTGGGTTTCTTCTGAGTACAATCACTTGGATTGGAGCCTTGAAGGTCAGTTTTAGTCTTGAAAGTTCTGATATTGACTTAAATCACTTGAATTTGGGCCAATTCCTTCAGAACAAGAGCAAAATGGAGGGTTGTCAGATGGTAAAGTTTTTTGTGTTCGCTGTTGTGTCTACGCTTTGTGGTCGTGTCATGAGTAAGGAATGTACAAATATTCCTACTCAGCTGTCATCACATACATTTCGATATGAACTCTTGTCGTCAAAGAATGATACCTGGAAAGAAGAAATGTTTGAATACTATCATTTGACGCCAACCGATGATTCAGCTTGGGCTAATTTGCTACCAAGAAAAATATTGAGAGAAGAAGAATTCAGCTGGGCAATGATGTACAGGAACATGAAAGACCCTTCAAAATCCTCTGGAGATTTCCTCAAGGAAGTTTCACTGCACAATGTGAGATTGGGTTCGAGCTCAATGCACTGGAAGGCACAACAAACAAATTTAGAGTACCTGTTGATGTTGGATTTGGACAGGTTGGTCTGGAGCTTTAGGAAGACTGCTGGCTTGCCTACTCCAGGCACTGCATATGGCGGCTGGGAGGCCTCAGATTGTGAGCTACGGGGCCACTTCGTTGGTTAGTTTCATTTTGATTCGGCGTCATACTTCTTGCTGTGAGCATGATGTCTTTTCATTTCCTTTAAATCCTTGTTCACTGTTAGAATTTCTGCTGCTTCCGACTGGCAAGATAGATTCGGGCGACTTCGGAGTTCAGTCTTTTCCTCCGTTTCTATTGACAGAATGAGTGATCATTCTTTATTCAAAAGAACACTTCTTGCATCATATTTTGGCTAACAATCAACTTTAGGTTTGCTTCTGAATTCTATGATCTACGGAAAAATAACCACCGCTGGTGAAATTATTCGTTTCTTTCATCATATTATATAATTGTTTACCTTAGAAAGCTTTGGGGCATGTGCTTGATTTGTCCATCAATTATAATCTATAGAGAAACAACACTCTACTAGCATTAATCTTCATTACTTCAGAAAGTAATTGCTTCAGAAACTTTAGGTTGTTAATTTGTGAGCCTTTAAATTCCCAGTGGAGTTCATCTCTGAGGACCTGCAGCACCTCTGAATCTGTCTACACACATGAACATAGGACTTGGCACCTGAACTTCTATTATTGCAATATTGTCCAAGCTTCAACTAAAATTTGTTACTCCAATCTAATAATCCCTGTGATTTTCTTTTGTTCTTATATTGAAGGGCACTATTTGAGTGCATCGGCCAAAATGTGGGCTAGCACTCACAATGATTCCCTCAAGAAGAAAATGTCTGCGGTAGTGTCTGCTTTATCTGTCTGTCAGAATAAAATAGGCACAGGATACCTGTCTGCTTTTCCTTCCGAGCAATTTGATCGCTTTGAGGCTATAAAACCTGTCTGGGCGCCTTATTATACAATTCATAAGGTGGAATCTTGTCTTTAATTGTATCGTTCATGTAATCATACTTCACGTCCAAGCGGCTATGTGATGATTTTTCTCTCTTCTCAACCTCACAGATCTTGGCTGGTCTCTTGGATCAATATACTTTCGCAGATAATTCTCAAGCTTTAGAGATGGCAAAATGGATGGTTGATTATTTTTATAGCCGAGTTCAGAACGTCATAGCTAAACACACTGTTGAAAAACACTTTCAGTCACTCAATGAAGAAACTGGAGGAATGAATGACGTCCTTTACAGGCTATTTACAATAACGGCAAGTTCTCTATTCTGTTTTAGCTTCTCTTGCTTAATTTCTCACAACCATGTTTTGGAATAACCTTCTTGTCTCATTTTATAAAATGCCTAATTCATTTGGAACGATCTTCTTGTCTTATTTAATTCATTTAAAATTATTTCCCTAAATCATTTCCTACAGGATAGGCGTTTTAACATATATGGCATGATAGAATTATGTATCAGTTTCTTTTTTTCCCCTGAGCCAAGCAGCATGGTTCCCCAATCTTGGTTTCTAACGCAAACGTCTTTATGTCTCTGTATGCAGGGAGATCCAAAGCATCTGTTGTTGGCTCATCTTTTTGACAAACCATGCTTCCTTGGTTTACTTGCAGTACAGGTGCCTTCTATTCTTTATTGTCATTTGAAAGATTTTACTTGCCGCTTTGGCAAACCCAAATTTTCAGTTTTTGTTTTCATTTGGTCGTGATCAGGAAACAGGATGCTTATTCTGGTTTTCATGAAACAGAAGCAAAATATTTTAGTTAAACTTCTGCCCTTAAACTTGGCCTACATTAAGAGTTTTCATTTTAGAGCTTAAAGTTGACTGAAGCTCCTATTGGTAGAAAATGAAATGTGTAAACTAAAATGGCCCCATGACTAAACGGAATACTGATGTTCTCTTTATACTTAAGCATATAGTGGAATATTGCTGCCAGTGTGGCGGCCTGCGGATAAAAGATAGAGAAATTTTAAAGCATCTACTTTGATAGGCAAAATTTCTCTGCTTGAAGAAAGATAGAAGCTTGTATCCTGCTTAATGCTTTTCAGAATTCCTTATCTTCTAGGTAATGTTCCCTTTACCAGGGTGAAACTTCAGAACCCATAAATAATTGTTATGATGGATCCACATCTTGTCTTTTTCAAGCTTTTGTATGAGAACGGAATTCTGGGATACAAGGCAGATGCAAAGAGCAGATTGGAGATTAGATGGAGGGATTAATTGTTTTTAGTTTTCCACTCAAGGAATGATCTATTAAGCCTAAAATGGTGTATTAGCTTTAGTAAGTTCGAAAAAAAAAAGAAAGGCAGGATTGAAGTGGGACATTTAAATCTATGCAATTTCCTTTAGATTACAGCAATAACTTTCTTCTTTGTTTGTAGGCTGATGACATATCCGGTTTCCATGCCAACACTCACATCCCCATTGTTATTGGATCTCAAATGCGTTATGAAGTCACTGGTGACACACTTTACAAGGTGAGTCGCTTCAGGCAAGAATATCCCTTCATAATGAAGCCCTTTTGCCATTCCCTACTTTCATTTTCTGAAGAAGTTAGAAAATCAAAGCATGTGTAAATCAGCTATATATGATTTCTTACAGAAGGATTGATGTTCTAAAAGATGAACAACATTAGTTTTTGCTGGATAGTTTAATGGTCTTTGTTAAAATAAAATTTGTGATGTTACAGGATATAGGAGTTTACTTCATGGATATAGTCAATTCTTCTCACAGTTATGCCACTGGAGGGACATCAGTCAGTGAATTCTGGTACTAAGAAAAGCATCTTCATGTTTTAGTGAGTTTATATCAGTTTGTTTTCAAAAGAGAGAAAGAGAGAAAGAAAAGAGAAGCTTCTGTGTTGAAGTTTGTTAGAGCCGTTTTCCAGTATTGGAGTATATGTCCTGTTCCAATATTAGTAAACCACGTTTTCTACATCCACAAAGTGGTCACTAGCTTGTTTCCCTGTGTTAATCCATGATCAGGTCGGATCCAAAGCGATTGGCTAGCACATTAACAACTGAGAATGAAGAATCATGCACAACTTATAACATGTTAAAGGTATCATGCTCTAGATTTTGTTTTCCCATTTTTCAATTTGGTGGTTGAAGAATTTCAATTTTGAAAATTTAGGGTCTACAATATGCGTTTAAGTATATTATGTTAGATTCTTTTTGCACACATCTTTGTTTACTAAGATTTTTCAGAAATAGTGATCTATTACAATGGTTTCATTTGTCGAATTTCTAGAGATAATCCATTTTCTATAATGAGTTGGTAACTTTGATGAAACTTTTTGATGCAAAATTACTGCATGGACTTGACGTTACCACATGAACTTGTAGGTCTCTCGAAACTTGTTTAGATGGACCAAAGAAATGGCATATGCAGATTATTATGAGCGTGCCCTGACAAATGGTGTTTTAGGAATCCAAAGAGGAACAGAACCTGGAGTGATGATTTACATGCTTCCACAAAGTCCTGGAAGTTCCAAAGCCAGGAGCTATCATGGATGGGGAACACCAACCAACTCTTTCTGGTGCTGTTATGGAACAGGTGTGGGAGTCAGTGCAGCGTTTTGAACTGCCATTCTCAAGAGAAACTCAAACTTGCTAAATTTCTTTGAATCTCACAATCTTTTTCCTTGTTTCTTTTCGATTTTGTTTATCTAACATGTTAATCTACTTGCATTTTGTTATCCTCTGGTAGTGATGGTCAAATACCCCTTTTATTGTGCTAGCATTTGATAATTATACTACTTTGACAGGTATTGAATCTTTTTCAAAGTTGGGAGATTCCATATATTTTGAAGAAGAAGGAAACGTGCCAGGCCTCTACATCATCCAATATATATCAAGTTCTCTTGATTGGGAATCTGGGCAGATTATGGTTAATCAGACAGTTGCTCCTGTAGTCTCCTCGGATCCCTATCTTCGAGTAACTTTCACCATTTCTCTGAAGAAGGTACTTTTAACAAATAATTTATGCATGAAAGACTTAACATCAGCATCCTCTAGTAGTGTTGCTCTACAGCACATCTACTCTGTTCCTCTTAGAAATAAACTCTTTTTTTTTTTTTTGGAGTGATTAATATCTGAATTGAGTATTTCTGAGTTTTGTATTCTTAACTCTACTTCATTCTTCAAGGGACTGCTATGTTTTATACATGCTGCAATGTTTGCAGGGATCCAGCCAATCTTCTACCTTAAACTTGCGCATACCAATTTGGACACTTTCAGATGGTGCTAAGGCAACATTAAATGCTCAAAGTTTATCCCTACCAGCTCCAGGTAAAAAGGCAAATTCCCAATTTGAATGCTTCACCGATTGTATCAACCTGTGTCTATGGGCTGTTATGTTTGGATTTTCTCTTGTCTACAAACAACCAAAGGAATGCTAATCAATACCTTTTTATTCTTATTTTTGAAAAAATCCATGGAATATTCTTTTATTCTACATCTATTGCAGGTAATTTCCTCTCAATTACAAGGTCATGGAGTGGAGGTGACACACTTAGCCTTCAGCTTCCCATCAGCTTAAGAACAGAAGCTATTAAAGGTACTATGAGAAGAAGTCTGGTTTACTAATTCAATCAATATGATGATTGTTTTTGGCAGTAGATACTGCATATAGCTGCTTAATTATCAGGATACATGACTTACAGTCTTGAATCGTGTTCAGATGACCGGTCCGACTATGCTTCTATTCAGGCAATATTTTATGGCCCTTATCTACTTGCGGGCCTTACAAGCGGTGACTGGAACATCAAATCAGGGACCGCAAAAGGTCTTACAGATTGGATAACTCCAATTCCGTTGGCTTACAATGATCATCTAGTATCTATTTCTCAAGTGTCAGGAGATTCGGCTTTTGTCTTCACAAATTCAAACCAGTCAATCACAATGGAAAAGACCCCAAAGTCTGGCACAGATGCTTCTGTTCATGCCACTTTTAGACTCGTCTTAAGTGATTCCTCTTCATCAGAACTATCAACATTTAAAGATGCTATTGGTAAATCCGTTTTACTAGAACCATTCGATCTTCCAGGAATGTATCTGGTACATCAAGGAGAAGGTAACAGCCTTACGGTTGGAAATGCTGATGACAACAATGACTCTATTTTCCGCCTGGTTTCTGGATTGGATGGAAAAGATGGAACCATATCCTTGGAATCAGTAAGTCATGACGGCTGCTTCGTTTCTACTGGTGGGAGTATCAGTTCTGGCGCAAGTATAAGGCTGAGCTGCAAAGCGAAGCAATCAGATGATGGATTTGATGAAGGAGCCAGCTTTGTGATGAACAAGGGACTAAGTGAATATCATCCAATCAGTTTTGAGGCAAATGGCGAAAAGAGGAATTTTGTTCTTGTTCCATTGCTGAGCTTGATGGATGAATCTTACACTCTTTATTTTAACATTCAAGCTTAAGAAATCTGCTTATATTTAAGGGGAGGGACTTAAGAAAGCCTTCATCAGGAATAGGAAAATTGATTACATAACAGGCGGTGACAGACGCTGTTACTCCCTTGCTCATAGTCCTCGCGAAATTAAGCGTGTACCCGTCCAAAACGACATATTAGTTGTCACTGATCCTGATTAAATAAATAAGTGGGATGCCATAGAAATTGGCGGTGAAGAATGGATGCAGTTTGTGCATATTTGTACTTGGGTTTTATGAATCATTTGGTCAACCCTTGATTGACTTTATCTACCATTAGAGCTGTATATATATGCATGCATATATAGCAGACCACATCCTTTCTTTCTTTTTTTTGCCGGTTCTTAATGTTTTATAGGTTTGGAACAAAGTAAAAAGAAGGGATTTAATAAATGGGCAATAAAAATATGTAAACTTTAAAAAATATATTTTATTACTAAAATTTAATATCTATACATAAGTGACTCAACTCATAAGTGTATATACTCAACAAAATAATAAATGATTATAATAAGAGCTAACATCTTATAAGTATCAACAATAACAAAATCATAAAAAATAGTAGTAGTAATAACAAACTAGTAGCAACAATAACCAAACAGCAATATCATATTACAAAAACACTAGGAGATCTGCACTAACAAGATAATCATGAAAAACAATTCCTCCAAACATTTTTAGATGCAAAATTATTAATAATAATATCAAAATCAATATTGTCCAATATATCATTCTCGATACATAAAATAGCTAAATTATTCAATCTTTTTTATAGCATTGATGACTTCAAGTAAGTTTTCAATAATTTTAATTTTGTAAAACTTCTCTCAGTTGATGCTACAGTCACAGGTATAGTCGATAGAATTTAATAAGCAACTGAAACTTTTGGATAACAATATGTAGCTTTGACAAGTTCAAGAATCTCAAGTAATGATATTAACTCATTTGACAAAGTCATTTGCAATACTTTTAATTTTTTTAGTTCATTATCATCCAACGACCTCAACTTCTTCGAATCAAATAAGAATCTAAAAATACTTTTAAATGTCGTTAATTGCTCAAATTCATTCTTCAACGGAGCAATTACTATATTCACAACAATTAAAAAAGTAACTAACTCTAAATGAATCCTTAACTTATTGTATTTCTCTATCATGATCATTTTCGACAAATTATCTTTTTCTAATAATACATAGTTGAAATATAGGCCCTACATTCATCTCATGTGTAAGACTTTTGACAATATTCATACTAGAGACAAATCCTTTATTTTTATTTCTTTAAAAAAATTACCATCTCATTTTCTAATTGCTCTATGGTAGTGTTGATGCGTATAAATTTAGACAGCAACCTTTTACTTACTATGTTAATAGTGAATAAAATATAATACTAAATAACCATACCAAGTAAAAACTCAAAACTTTAAAGTACACTAATCAAAATTTCTGCTTCACTCTTTGACTTAGCATTATCATAAGATCTAGATAATGCTATCAAAGTCAATCTTATTTGAGGAGTT
>JANIPM010000008.1:33068156-33082334 GCA_027478405.1 Erythroxylum cassinoides | reverse complement strand
TTTCCCACAATTATTAGAAACTAGAATATAAGTTGATAGTTTTATCATAAAGTTTAGCATAAATTTATTTGAATTAAAAAATTAATTAGCTCACAGATAATTTTATGTCATTTGATTTATGTCTTTTAAGATATATTTACATTAGTACATATATATAATTTATTCGCTTAATTTATTGATAAGTAACAAGTATGTTTAAATTATGCAGTTATTCAAACTATTAGTTTCTCTAATACAAAATGTGAAATTCCCGAATTAGGGGTGAAAACTATAATTAGATTTGGAAGGAGGGAATTCTTCTTCATCTAGGATAGATGGACATTGATTATGCTATCTGGAAGGATGAACTACCTAAGGCAACTGAAGCTAGCACTATAGCTGAAATTGCTCTTTATAAACATTAGGAGCGATTTAATTGCCTAAATGTGATGTTCATAAAAACCAAAATTTCTGCTAGCATTTGTGGTTATATAATATGACATGACAATGTCCATGGTCTACTAAAGGCTATTAATGAGCAATTCAAAACTTTAAACAAAGCACTTTTAAGCACCCTGATTGTGAAGTTTTCATTTACAAGGCTCATCAGCCTTTAAGGTGTGTGTGAGCACATTATGAAGATGAAGAATATTACGACTTAATTAAAGAAACTCGAGGTTGAGATGTCTTGTTAATTGTTCATACATTACATTTTAAATACCTTTCCACCACCATACAGACCCTTAAAAATCTCTTATAATACACATAGGATAAGTGGTCAATAAATGAATTAATGACCAAGTGTGTTCAAGAGGAAGGACGATTGTCAATGGAACAGGAGGAGAGTTCACATAGTGCACATCTGGTTGTTTAAGAAAAGAAGAAAAATCAAGCCAACTTAAAGAGAAAAGGTCAAATACTACCCACGCTGACATTAAGAAGGAATCTAAACGCTTTTACAAAAAAAAGGACACATGAAGAAGGATTATATCAAACATAAAGAATGAATAGAAAAGAAAGGTAATCTAATCTTGCTAGTTTGCTTTGAATCTAATTTATTTGAAGTTTGTTGTAACACATGGTGGATTGATTTTGATTGTATAATTCATATTACGAATGAGTTACAAGAATTGCAAAACTCAAGGAAGCCACTAAGAAGTGAGCAATATATCTTATCGAGAAACAAGATACATTCACGTGTGGAGGCTGTTAGGGATTGTAGTTTTGCTTTGAAATTAGAAAAAAAAAATTATATTCCCAATTTCTCTAAGAAATTGATGTTAGTATCAAGATTTGTACCTTTTAAATATTCCTTCCATTTTAGATGAATATTTAAAGTTAAACTATAAATCTGAACTTGTTAGGAATGGTACATTATTTGATGGTCTTTTCCATTTTAATTTACAAGATAATACCTGTTATAATACAACACATTCATGCTGGAACAAATTGTTGTGTTATGAATGAAAATTCCTCTATATTGTGACACTGAAAATTAGGACATATCTCCATAGAAATGATTAAAATATTGGTGAATGATGACATACTTAGTACTTTGAATTTTACTGATTTTGAAATTTGTATGGACGGTATAAAGGGAAAGTAGACAAACAAATTAAAGAAATGTGCCAAGAGAAGTTTAGACATATTAGAGACCATACATATGAATATTTGTAGTCTAAATATAGACTTGTATGATCAGAAATACTTCATCTCATTTATAGATGATTACTCATGATATATGCATTTCTAACAACATTATACAATCTTAATGGCATATTCCTTTGATTTCATGAACAACATTATTGGTTTAATCACTTTAGATCACGTGTAACGCCAGTAAAGGCAAAGCTATTACAATAAAAGCCAATCCGCACTGTATTGGGAATACATACTTATGCATGTAATAGCAGCATCCCCTTTTATTCATGTAATAGGGAAAAAGGAAGGTTTCACTGTCCTTTTTGTTTTTTCATTTATTCATTTAAAGTTAGCAAGGATGGGTGTTAATTTATCTTTGTTCTTAATTCTAAACCAAAAGTCAAGAGGAAAGTAAGATTTTAAGGTCCTTGTAATAAGTAATGTTGAAAGGTAACGCCCACAGTAACACGAATCTTTGCCTCCCAATTCGGAGTCAGGGTCTATTTTCATAAATGCATGAAAATAACCTTACCCCTTATCAACAGTTTGCGCAAAAGTGTCCGAAGAGGAGTGATCTCAATCACTCATCTCATCTGCAATTATCTTCGTACTGTAGATGGAGCTGGTTCTGATAAAGAGGATAGGATCCATTGATCAATCATGCATGTGGGGCGTTCATATTTTGGACCCAGAATTCAGAAAATCATTTGTCCTTGTTAGGAGGACTTCCAACCAAACTTTTTCCGAGATGCAGTTGTCTGTGCATATCTTTAAGAAAATGGCATGTATCAGTCACCACCGCCATCCACCATTGCTTCGTTATTTATCTTTCAATTCCTGGTTCTATCATTACCATATTTTTATAACTAACCATTCAATATTTTTCTGTTACTACTTCCTGCATTGTTGGGAAGATCAAATACATTCACATGTGCAACTACCCGTGTCTGGTTGCGAGACCTATGTTTCAGACTCTATTTCTCGGATAGCCAAACATGAAAAGCAATTTCTCCTAACATGTGATTAGATCATGTAATTTTATTGGCATCGTTGCGGGAGTAATTGGTCAATGAAGAAGCAGTGGGCAGAAATTAAATCCGACAGGCCAAGTGATCTTTTAAGAACCTTATCCACAAGATACTTCTGCAATTAAATATTGTGAATATAGATTATTGTTTCTCCTTAAATTGTGCATATGTGGCCCCGCCTTTAATACGAGTAACAATAACAAATGGTGATGCCAGAAAAATAAGCATTTAGGATATTCATGTTGGCAAGATCAAGGTAAATATTGCAGATTATACTCTATAAAATAAGGAATGCCTCTCCTAAGATTCTGCACCAATATTGGAAAACTGTGTGGCGAATACAAAATGTTCGTGTCTGAATCTGTTTTTTAAAAAAACATTATTATAATGATGTCATTGGCACAAGCCATGTGGTACATGTGCAAGCGGGTCCATAAAAATTTATTAAAAGTCGGCAAATATATTTCTTGTGATTACGAGTTTTTTTTCTTCCCTCTGTTTTACGCTATTTCTTCTCTCTGTCTTGCAAGACAGTCAGTCACAGTCACAGTCACAGTCACAGCCACACAATTTAAGTTTCTTTTCTCCTTTCCCTCAACCTCGATTTGATTTCTCTCTTTTTCTTTACATGCGTCAAGTCCCAGTATTTGAACCAACAAGCAACATATGTGGGATGTTTATGTGCTTCCGAAAATTCCTTAGGAACATATCGAAGGTTATAATTGGGTGCAAATAGAACTATAAAATTGCTTTATGAAACTGAGATGTGAAAGAATTCTCTTTCCAATGTTTTGGCAGAAATAGTAAGAACATAGTGAAAGCCTCTCAATGGATGGAGATGTAGTCAGTTAATGATGTAGAAGTCGTGGGGTGAGGTCTGGGGTAGTCAATAACTGGAAATCTGGAGTTGACCAAGAATAAGGAAGCTCCTCGTAAGCCGAACATCTGGGAATATATTTATTACATATTATTGATAAACATATGTGCATGTGCATCGCTTGAGACATGGCATTTAACGGGGAGGCTTGTTTTGGATCTTAATTCTGGCTGGTTGCTACGTAAAGTGCTTGCCATCCTGGACACCTTTAAGGTATAATAAGCTGATTGCTTAGACGCTCAGAGACAGAGACACCTGCTTTAACGAGGTTGAGAAATCTGCGGAAGAGATTCTTTGAGACTTATTTCATTGGTCATAGAGACTATAGCACCCTAAAATCTGCCCACGAGACTGATCTCTTCCCATACCCCAAGCACGAGAGAGTCTATGGTCATCTTAATTAACAAAAGAAGATAGGTGAGCGAGTGCACCACTTTTCAAACGCTCGGATTGATAGGGTAAAGCTGTCACCTAAGTCGCACATCTTATAAATGTTTACTCTTTTTGAACTGCTTAGTTAAATTCTTGAACTTAAGCACAAAGTTCATCTTACTCTTAAGACTGCTCTGCTATAAGCTCACACAGTGTAAGCTTGACGCTGTATAACGAGCAGGTAAAGATTGCAAGAAGAAAAGTACAAAGGTGCCACCAACTTGAGCCGGTTCTCTCTAAATGAACCATCTTGCTAACATCTATCACTCTGCAATTACCCAAAAAATAAAGCAAACAAGAAAAAGAAAGTGAAAAGGTGGAGTGCTCTGCTCGTATATTCATTGAAAGAGTTGAAAATCTTGTAATAAACCTTTTCAGATAGCTTTGTTTGAACAAGAACCTGAAAGATCAGAAGGACTTCGTAAAACTTAAATTCCACTTTTGTGTATATCATTTACTGGACATGTTCGCAAGTCAAATTTTTTGCAACTGCACAACTGACCATTTTCACTAAAGGGCTGTGTTCATATATCCCCAGAACATCGAATTTCCCAGCCTACCATTCTAATAACAGCAATATACAAAACTTTACATCGGAGAGCTAGATCATACTATCGCAGGTGGCGAGTTTCATGCAAATTTGTAGAAGACATGTTACGAAACTGAGGTGGAGTAATACCACAAAAAACTGTTGGCACCACATTCTGTAACTGTGCTGACACCATATAATGTGATTGTGCTTGTCCCAGTTCAGTAGCATCCTGTCACAATTATGTCAATGTATTAACATAACAAAAACTGCATGCCACTAATAGTAACTCAACCATGGGCGGTCGGTAATACATTGAAAGACTTGAGCTGACTACTATACTGCTACAAGTTTCATGATTTTAACCACAAGACAAGTTAGCTCCTATCCTAGAAAACTCTTTAAAAGATGTCTATGATAAGTTGCATTGAAAGTAACATTGAAAGCAAACTTCAGGTATAGATCACTTCGCCAGCTTAAATCAAACAGTTGAGGAATTTCACATACCAGTAACGGGAAGCCATCTTCTGAACCAGTAATCACGGCTGCTGACTGGGACACCTGCAACATACACGAAGCCAACTAGATTGACTACTATTCATGGGTGAAAATAGTTTCAAGAGCACCAAACATTAAGATCAGTGTGAACCAACCAACCTTTCCTTTTCTCATTTTTGTGTTTCTGGTTGTTTCCTTCTCCTTACCAGCTTCAGCTTTTCTGGTAGGCTTGTCTATACTAGTCATTAGTAACCCAACTTTAGACATAGTGTTGGCTTGATTATCATCCTCTATGGCTACTGAGGCATTAACGCCAGCCCCACTTTCCACAGAATTATTCAAACTTGCACATTGCTTCAATGCTTCTTTAATGGCACACATTGCAAGATTGTAACTCTCTTGAGAAAGGGAACCCTCTTCACCCAATATTATGGCTCGTCGACACAGATTATTGTAACGACGGACCTTGGTTTGCACCTCATCCAATTTTTCACTAATTACACGCCTACTCTTGGCAGCATTTGTCCATCGTTGTAACACATACTTAGGTGGGATGCTGAATATGCCTGACATTTGTAGACAAACGATGGCATGTCGGCAAAGATAACCATTATACTCAAATGAATGACATGAACAATATATATCTGATTTTGATTTACTCCATTCTACCATATAATTTGCATTGTCCTCAAAGTCCTTCACAGAATAGACTGTGGTTGTCTCATCTTCAGACTCTTTCTTAAGATGGCAAGCAGCTGCTCCCAGTACTTCAACTTGAAATTTCTTGAATATTTCATGCGTGTACACATGTGACATTTGCTTCTCAAAAGGTGATGGGGACTTCAAATCCGGTGTTTCATGCCATGCATCGAAATCTGATTTGGCTTCTTCTTCATACCTATCTTCAAGAATTATTTTATACTTTTCTACAAACTCTCTCAATGATGTTTCTACATGCACATACTTGTCAAATAAAGAATTCAAACTTTCAGAGCGTGACATAGCAGACAAACCAGCAAAAGAAACATTCCTCATGAAAGTAGGAACCCAATATATTCGATCTTCATATAAGGACTGGACCCATTCAACTTCTCGCAAATGAAATTTGTCAAGCAATTTCAACCATCTCTTATCAAATTCATCCTCTGTCCATGATCTGAAAACGCACTTATTGAATTTTACCACAAAATTATCATGCCACAGGCTCAAACATTCACGCTGCCTAAGGATTTTCTCCATTATGTGCCACAAACAAAAGCAATGTCGTGTTTGTGGAAAGACTGCAGCAATAGCAGCTTTTATGGTATTATGTTGTTCTGTGAGTATCACATGAGGAGCTTGTTCCCCCATGGCTGTAAACCAAGTTTGCAGCAACCATACAAAAGTATAAACTGTGTCATCTGCAATCAGTGCACAACCGAGTAATGTAGGTTGAATATGATGATTCACGCCAATAAACAGAACCAAGGGAATTTTGTACTTGTTTGAAAAGTATGTGGTGTCGAAACAAACTACATCACCAAAATTCTTGTAGTCTTCCATACCCTTAGTATCAACCCAAAAGACATTTCTCAAGTGATGCTCTTCATTAAAATCAATGGCATAGAAAAATTTTGGGTTCTCTTCTTGCATGTGCGTAAAGAGTTCAAGTAGTACTTGAGCATCTCCTACTTCTAGAGCCAAACTTCGTCCCTTGTCATGTTGGTTCCTCATGTATCCTTCTAAACAATCAATATTTGAGTATGCACCAAAGAGTTCAGATAAGGAGGCCAAATTCTTCCGTCTACGTACACGAGCATCATTCTTAAGGGTATCTTGCTTTCTGTGACTACGAAAAAAGTGTGCCTGAGCCGGTAGAAGCTCATGATTATGATCCTTCACAAAACTGTAAACATACCATTTACCATTTGGTTTTCTCTTCACATGCATGCTTGCTTTACACCCTATTTTAGGAGAAGGGCGTGGATTTACGGCACCATCTGACTGCTGTTTATTTCCATATCTTATGCATGAAAATTTTGCATCAATGAATTCTTTGGATGCCCTAGAGCGTCTACTGCTCAATTTAGCAGTGCCAAAGCCCACAGACTTGGCATACTCTTTGTAAAATGAATATGCAGCTTCATGTGAATCGAATTCCATATCAGCATGAGGTTCTAAGATCACATTACTTGATAGAATGCTGGAATCCATTGCTATAGGGGGGAATTAATATCGTCTTTATGGTTAAAATTTCTCACATTAATATCCGTAAGCCATCATCTCAGTCTCTTCTATCCATGTCAGTCAATGAATGTGGTTGAAAATCCACCCAGTGGAGGTGGAGCCAATTTTCCTGTTCACAACTTCATCGCCATTATACCTATAATAGTATAACAGAAATTAGAACAGAGAATGCAAAGAGAAGTTGCAGTTAACAAACCACTTAATCACTCAAAATCTAACAAACTCTCAATGCCCAGAAAGAAATCAACGCCTTTATATAGGACAAGAATAAGCAGCAAGTAAAATCGAAAGCAACTGAGATAATCTGTGAGCTTACGTAGCTAGTTTACAGACAAATATCTAACAGAGGATCATTAAAGCGAAATCTAGTAAAGATGCAAGGTCCAAAGATGAGATCTGATTAATTATATAATGTGAAAATGAACAACGACGTTAATCGAACACAGAAGCTTAGCATGAGTCTGAGAAATAAGCAATAAAAGCGGCAGCAGACCCAGACCGGATAACTTGAGACATGGAAAATGCATGCAGAAGTTTGCAATACAAAATTAAACGGGAGGAAGATAATAATGGATGGTGAGGTGGAAATGAATAATCCATAGTTATCGAACTACCTGAACATTGGGCGAAGCAATTAGAAGTTAGGGTTTGTGGTCATGAACGAAAGAGGGAAAGAAGAATTTTGGAATTTTTGTATGGATTCGCGTTTGGGGCTCAAACGTACGAATTTCTGGGAAGAGAAGGCAAACAGCATCAATCAATGAAGTATGATAATGGACCGGATCAGGCCCAGACTGGAGCCCAACTTAAAGACCGATCGAGTTCAGAACACCCGAGCTAGAGTCCGATCTACTTTTTCTTAATCTTTTAAATGTCGGATTGTTAATAAGAAAAACTTAACCATCAAATGCTAAACGACAGCGTTCAGATCAAGATCACTGACTTTTCATTGTAGGGCCCGTAAAATTTTGGCCATACTACACTAGTATGAAAAGTGATACAACACAAAAGAAGTCCATAATAATTAGCATCGATTGCGACAACTCTCATCACCTCTTCACTGAACCGTGAAATCAAATCGTAAGATTTGCATACACTCAAGGTCAAGGGCATTACAATAACATTTTCATTATTTTATCTAAACATAAAGTTTATTTGAGTTGCTTTCACGTTTAGCTGCTCTAATTTAATATTCACATAAAAGTCAAATGGGAACCCTCACATAACACTAGGCGTGTATTATCACCGTTACCAATAAAAAATAAAAAAAATAAAAAAATGAACCTAGCAAGTTTACTTAAATATCAAGATCACACAGACGCCAGTTGGCCCTTGTACTTGAAGTTACAAGTAAAATTAGTACAGTAATGGATACGCCGTGAAGGGTGGAAGCTCTTGTCGGTTATATATTATATTTTATTGTTGTGTAGGACTCCTGGAATCAGCATTCAACTACATCCATTCCACAGTCTGAGAATGGAAATTATTCCTCTTTTAGGGCAAATTTATGTATGGTAAGACAACTTATGTAGCTCCGTTTTGTCTATTGCTTATAAGTTATACCTATAAGTGTTTTTTTTGAAACGTCGTTATGTGCGCTCAACGCATCTTATTCATATTTAAAGATATAACGTCGTACAGAAAATTAGGAGGACATATCTTTCATTCGAAACCAGACAAGTTTTGGTTAGTGTATTGATAATTCTCAATTTTAAAGCTTAGTAAAACGTCTCAAAATTCTGAACCAAGTCATCTGATGGACCATACAAGAATAAAAATACAACACGAGCAGAGCAAAAAGGTTGAGAAAAAGAAGAGAGAAACGTCCGAAGTAGAAGGCGACAACTTCAATATGTTGACACTTCCGATTTATTGATTTATTTAGATGGAGAAAATGAAGAACTGACGCCCGCAACCGCAAATTAATTTGACAAGAGCTTTTATGTATTGGAGAAGATAAGGGGCGACATGGTCATTTTCCAACATAAAAATGATTTCAGATGTTCATTATTTATGTTTTTGGTTAAGGCACGGGTCGATGTGGTAGTCAAAATAATAGGTATGTATGATGCATACGACAATAAACATTTTGGGGCATTCTGCTTACTTGTGCGTTCGCCAATGTCTGAAACCAACGGAGCCAGTGCTTGCTTCTTTCTCTCCTCTCCTCTCCTCTCCTATCAGTCCCTGCTTCGGTGCTTCGTCTTTGAGATAAAAACCAAGACTTGTAGCTGATTCGCCTCTCCCTGTTTGGTGTTTGGCTTCCCCTCTACTCTGCTATTTCTCTGTCGTTTTCCTTTTTTCAACACAAACCACACTACAACTTTGTTTTTATTTGAAAGTAATTCTTCTGCTGCTCCGCTCTCTGTTCTTTCTCTGTTTCACTCATCGTTAAATCCTAAGCAATTTCTCTGCAGCTTTGTTTTTATTTGTATTGGAAGAAGTACAACTCCATTACTATCTATCTCCTGTAGATATTGTGTGCAGAATGGAATCAGATCTTGAACACCATCAAACTCATAACCAAGACCAGCACCAACAATATCATCCCCAAAAGTTGTTGAATTCTGGGTTGACAAGGTATCAGTCGGCACCGAGCTCCTACTTTTCTAGTCTTTTAGACCCAGGTTTCTCTCAGGACTTCCTGAATAGGCCGTCTAGCCCTGAAACGGAAAGCATTTTCGCCAAATTTCTGGCCAACAACGCAAACACTACTTCGCATCCAAATGTTTACAACATGAACCAAGATACTCCTGTTAAAGAGTCCTCTTCACTGGTCAACCAACCGGAGCAGCAGATTATGGCTTCAATGGATGATTCAAGGTTGCATCGTCGACATCAACAGAGTAACACCTACTCTTCTTCTTCTGCTCGCAACTTTTATCAAGATCAATCCAGACCCCGTTTACCAGATCAGAACTTCTCCATCGCGACGAAAACAGGTGGCGGTGGCGGCGGCTTTGGAAACAATTCGAATCTAGCTCGACATAGTAGCTCACCAGCAGAGTTGTTCTCCAACATGAACATTGAGTTCGAAAACGGTATTGTCTACACTTCGTTCGTTAGTCTTCAGTTGCCATGAAAGAGTATTGAGTATAAAATTCTTTGTAGCTTATCTCGTTTCATAACTAAAACTGAAGGCTTTCCCTTTCTATCTTCTTATGCTTTTCGTCCAACCAATCAGTCTGATCCATACTAACATTCAACTGAGATGCGGCGACGAAAAGGACAACAAAAATAAAGCACTCTTAAGTGTTCATTTGAAAACTTGGGGAGTGAATTGACACTTGGAACTTTTTAGTGTTATAATTTGATTACATTCTTTGAGCCTTTCAGATAATCACACTCAGAACCAGCAAGTGGCACTTTAAAAATTAGTTTGGGGAATGGAGGCCAAATATAATTTTAGAATATAGTATACCAAGTTGTTTGATTTGTGGTTTTGTACTGCTAATAGGAGTCTGGATTTACTTGTTCTTGGCATTCCATGTAATTCAACCACCTGCTTTCCGCGTTGAATGACCAGTTAAAAGTTGGGACTGGCAGGCTATGCAGTACTAAGAGAGACATCATTTTCTGCAACAAGTAGACCACCACCTTCATCTTCAGCCCAAATGAATCCAATTGCGGAGATTGGAAACAATAGCATGGGAAAAAATTGCCTCAATAATAACGATTTTGGTGATGGTCGTAGCAATAATTTCACCTCAGGTTTCTCTGTTGGATCATGGGACGATTCAGATATAACAGGAGTTGGGGATGATAATGACTCCCTTCCTCGCTTACATGAATTTGAAATTCAGGTGCCTCAAACGTTAATTAGTACGACGACACTTCATTACTCTTTTCTATGTTTTGACATTTTCCGACTGTTTTCTGAACAGAATTTAGATGCAACAAATCGTCCTCCTATGTTGGCTCATCACTTGAGTTTGCAAAAATCTTCAGCAGAAATGTCTGCCATTGAAAAGTATTTAGAGTTTCAGGATTCTGTTCCCTGCAAAATTAGAGCAAAGCGTGGCTGTGCCACTCATCCCAGAAGCATTGCCGAGAGGGTAAATTCTCTATCTACCACAAGAACTTTATATTTCTTAAATCTCAAACAATTCTTTTTTTGTTTGAACATAATGGACTTGGACAACTGTTCATCATGTCGTTCATTTTGTTACGTACAGGTCAGAAGAACCAAAATTAGTGAACGCATGAGGAAACTGCAAGATCTTGTTCCCCACATGGACAAGGTAATATTATTTTAATCCCCTAGTTGGTTGGTATTGTTTTAGTGAAGAAAAGATGATCCCATGAAATCGGATTCTCAATTTGCAGCAAACAAACACAGCAGATATGCTTGACTTGGCAGTTGATTACATCAAAGACCTTCAGAGTCAGGTCAAGGTACGTAACATGCTATAAATCTACAGAGTAACCCTATCGTGCAATTTGATTTCTTATGTGCTCTATTTTTTCAGGGCCTGTCGGAGAATCGTGAGAAGTGTGTGTGCGCAAGTAACAGGGATGGCTGAAATTTGTCCACGTGCTTGTGCTTTCATTTCGTAACGTGTATACGACTACTAAGAATTTGCGAATAAATTATTATATTCAGAATACAAAAAAAAATAACAAAAAAAAATTAAGGATTTTCCATTTTGGGAGTTTCTACAAAAGCAAAAGCTCCCGCTTCCCATAGCATATCTGAATCCCTATTTTACTTATGTTCAAAGCCTTGCCAGTTTTGGTGATCGAGAGCAAATTGTGTTTACATCGAACCTATTCTATAAGCTTGTTTAACGTAAATTTACCCCTTGTGAAGCAAGTGTGAATTCTTCCATTTTATAAAAGAAAATCTTAAATTTGATGATTAAATGACTTTAAGCACAGGGAGGTGAGAACAGAAGAACTTATCCTACGCCCCCGGCGACGAATATCTGACTGCCGACGCTTAGGTAATTGTTGAAAAAACATAAAGAAACTTTTGACTTTTAAGAACTTCTTGAAGAAAAAACGAAAGTGTTTGAACTTTTGAAAAGATTTTTTGTTGTTAACTACGTACGACCTTAAAGTCATGAAATTGGTTGCCGCCGTCCCTAACCTAAATTTTCTCTGTTAGATGCTGTCGACCGTAACTCTCATGGAGCCTGAGCCCACGTTTGTGAATAAAATGCTTTCGTAGACGGGGAACAACAATTAGGTTCGAGTTTGACTCGATCTACCTAAATTTAACCTAAATTTATATTAACGACTTTAGTTTAAGTTGATTTGATTTTAAGTATACGTAAGCTTTTTTAATTCAAAAATCAGGCTAAGCTTGGCTCCTTGGATTTGGCCTAGTCCGAAGCTTGAATGGTTAATAACTTAGTCTCGTATCTTTCATTCATGTTCCTCCTCTCTCATACTAGTGTCACTCTTCCCTCCGCTGGTCCTATCTTAGATCAATCGAAGCCTTTCACAACATGTTCTTTTTATCATCTTTCGTGACTGACATTGCACTACATTGTCTATCTCCCAACCCACACTACACTATATGACAGACTTGAAATTAGGGATGACAGTGAGCTTTTAACTCGATTAATATTTACATTACCCGATCCTAAAAAATAGAAATGAAAGCTAAAAATGAATTTTCAATAGTTGTTGAAAAATGAATGTAGATATAGATTTAATATGAGTCCAGTAATAACCCGAACCGATAGATACTCATACCTGATCCGTTTTTATTAACTCTTTTTTTTTTACATATAACTTGATATCTCACTTTACTCTTATATAATTTATGAGCCTGCAAGACATGAATGTATTAATTGGTAACCAGAATGTATTAAATAAGGGTCTTCTGAACCCAACCTCTGAGTAACCAACTCTCTTAGTCATCCAAGAAAGAGATACAAAAAGCCTTTTGAAAAGACACTATGAAGAACGTGCCATGTGCTTTTAATTTTGTTGCACGTCTTCACTCTTCACAACGCACCCAGTCAACGTCATTTAACTATCAAAGAGTGAACACTGAATAGCAATTCAACTTTATTTTCCATCAAAGATGACGATAAATCAAAGACCATTTATTATTTCAACGTCATCAACCATTAAAACGGTACTCATATGAGAGATGCATCTGTTATTTGAAGAGACAAAGACGCACCAGATCAAAGGTTGTTTTACGTTTGTTTAAAGAGCCTGTATGTCGTTTCTCATAGACGAGTTGCTTATAAAAAATATAGCTAATTTCGTGAGTAAAAGTGTGGAACCGATGAAACAGATCATCAATAAAGGAGTTGAGAATCATATAACAAAGAATTTCTCTATTCCACCTCATGAAGAAGAGGAGCTTGCAGCTATGGACTTTGGTGATCATGGTGCAACTAAAAGCAAGAAACATACTTCTCTTGTGTGGCTAGAGTTTACTTTGGTGACTGTGAAAGGTGTTGATAAGGCTGAGTGTAAGCATTGCAAAGGGAAGCTTTCTGCTAAAGGTACGAACGGGACTTCACATCTGCGTGAGCATTTGAACAAGTATTGTCCAAAGAAACATTTAAGACTTGTTGGAGGCCAGAAAACATTATTAATTGGGAATGGGACTAAGTTTGATGAGAAAAAAACATTGCAAACCTACAAATTTAGCCAGCAGTTCTCAAGAAGAGAGTTAGTTAATATGATTGTAATGCATGAGTATCCTTTGTCAATGGTTGATCACATTGGTTTCAGAAGATTTGTAGCGAGTTTAAGCAATGAATTTAGGATGATATCTCGTAATACATTGAGAAATGATATCCTAAAAATATTTCTAAGTGAAAAATCAAACTTGAAAAAAATGTTGGAGGATCATAGGTCCAGGATTGCTATCACTACAGACATGTGGACAGCTTCCAACCAAAAGAAAGGATACATGGTTGTGACCGGACACTTCATTGATGGAGATTGGGTTCTAAGAAATCGAATTCTAAGGTAATTAATTTTCTTAGATTTAACATGTT
>JANIPM010000008.1:32814027-32838599 GCA_027478405.1 Erythroxylum cassinoides | reverse complement strand
TTAAAATTATTAGCATAAGAGTATAATTACAAAAATAAAAACAGGATGATAAAACCAAATATGTTTTTGTTTTTAATTTTTTATTGCAAATTTCAACTAAACGTATTTTTGTTTCTAGTTTTTATATGACAACTTTCAACCAAACAAATTTTTGTTTTTTAAAGAAAAAATAGAAATAAAAAACAAAAAACAACAATAGAAAAATAGAAGTGAAACGAAACAGCCTCTTAAATTGTGTTGTACAAAATTTGAAAGGTTAGTAAATAAATTAAAAATCTTCAGAAGATTGAATACTTAATTGAAAAAGGATTTGAAAGATTACACTTTTAAATTTGTTATCCTTTTATGTCCTACTAGAACTGACGGGAGGCTTAAGAAGTTTAAGAGGAGGAATAATCACTTTGGTCTCCTCCATGCATTCTTTGATTTAGCCTACTTCACAAAGATACCATACAATAAGTTCCTATAAAATCAACATAAATAAAAAATACGAAATTATGAGAAAAAAATTATTAAAAAATATGATACAAATTATTATTAAAATAACGAGAGTTAAATATATAAAAATTATGGCGATCGTGAGTTATTGAAAAAAATAAAATTGCATGATAAAGTACCGTTTGTGATTAATATTTAATTATATTTATAAAATAATTATGTTATAAAATTTAGTAATCTTAATTTATAGAAAATATTAAAATTTTAGTTATTATATTATGCACGTGATATGATCGCAGTCCTAATATTTGGTCAACTTTATCTTATTCATGTGTGTACTTAACAATTTTATCTTCAACTTTTGCAGTGTTCCGATCGTTTGGCGGTGTTTGCCAGCGTATTATGCCCAGGCTTGCAGGTCCTCCAGGAGCCGCCTTTCGGCATCCACGAGCTGATCTATCGCGATGCGCAAGGAATGTTTGTTCCTAGAACTTTGAATTAATTTAGTTTTTAGCTTCTTTGTATTAAAAAAAGAAAGAAAGAGTAAAGCTATTCTCATAGAAGCTAATACCATCAACTTTTTATTAAATCATATAAAGTTATGCTCTGTTGTATACTTTAGTCACATTTTTTGTTCCACCATATTTCTGCGCTCTCCGAATCATTTTGGTCATCAGAGGAATTGAGTGGAGCAAACGAATAATGATTATTTGTTTTCATGCAATATTTTCGCAATTTGTAAATTATTTTCTTGTGTCTGGTGTGTACTTCTCAGGAGGGGGGTTGGTGTATGCACATAGTCAAGTTTGTAACTTAAGGTAGGAAGAAGCTGGCAGAAAGCTTTTATTGAACAAAGATAGTGGATTCAAACATTTCATTTACCAAGTTCTAAATACATCATATTAATTCAGGGAATTTGGTTGTTGATCTTGGTACTTGAAATAGTGTCTGACAAATCTCGGCCCTTGGTTTCAAGCGGGAAGAACACAACGGCTATTGCTGCAAAGATGATGACACCCACGAAAAGGGCAATCGATGCAGCTTGTTGACATCCTTGCACCAATCCCACAGCCACAACGGGACATATCATTCCTCCTATTCTGCCCATCGAACTCGCTACTCCTATC
Organism: Erythroxylum cassinoides; assembly: GCA_027478405.1. Lineage (NCBI taxonomy): Eukaryota > Viridiplantae > Streptophyta > Magnoliopsida > Malpighiales > Erythroxylaceae > Erythroxylum > Erythroxylum cassinoides. The sequence continues at coordinate 32,837,034 of JANIPM010000008.1, read as the reverse complement.
CCTGTTGTTCTCACCGAGGTTGGATATATCTACATTCAAAAGTAAAAAGATAATAATCAAAGCGAGTTTATAGTATTGTTAGAAGGTAATCAATTCATTTCGGAATATTTTTGTTTACCTCTGGAGCGTATATGTAAACAGTGTTGAAGGAGGCGCTGATGAAAGTTCGAGCTCCAAAGAGAAGACCTGTGGTTACTCGTCCAGTTTGATGGACTACCAACGGCACTAAGAAGATGCAGCCTGCAAACATCATACCGCTGATCGATAATTTCCTGCCTAATCTATCTACGATAATCGCTGATAGGACATACCCCGGGAACTCTGTAACCAAATTACAAATACATATATATAATTAAGCACTTAACAATCCAATTAAATAATTATAGTCGTCATTAATTAAATTAAATAAATTTACCTGCAAAGGTAGTGACGAAAACCTCTTTGTAATTGATATCAGCAGTGGACTTCTTAGAAGGTGATGCATGGCACTTGTTATCTCTGGTATTCAACTGAGTTGTTAGCAGAACAAGGCCATAGTAGGAAAATGCGTTCCCAAAGAAGACGACCCATAAGAGTAAAGTTGACCTAGCTAATTTTGGGGAAAGAAGTAGTAGCAGTGATTTGACAATCCCTGCATTAACGTGATTGGACTTGAGTGATGGTGGTGGACGAGCATTTTCAGTTTCAGCACTAACTTTACCCATTGGGACTAAAGGTGCACCATTAGCGGCACTACTTGGAGGAAGGGTATTGAGTTCATGATCGGAAACAAGAGTCCCAGGAGGTAGTTGCTTCCCGTTGAGTTTGGCTAATTGGTCCAAGACTTTAATGGCCTGAGCTTTTTTACCATGCAAGCATAGATACCTTGGGGACTCGGGTGTCCAAACATACAAAAGGAGCAGAAAAAAGGGTGGTATAGCAGAAAGTCCAAGTAACCATCTCCACGCCAACCTGGGCATGATTATCTGCACATATAACAAACAAGCACATAATTTTTTGTTGGCAGTAGTAGTAGTAGTAGGTGGGTGGTTTAGTAGTAATAATATACGCACCCAGGCAAGTCCAGCCTCAATAATGGCTCCGACAGTCCAGAAGGCAGTGAATAAAACCATCCAAGTGCCTCTATTGGGAGCAGGAACGAACTCTAAGAACCAGGAAAAGAGCACTGGACCACCTCCCACACCTACCCCAACCAAGCATCTGCATATTAACAACGCTACATAGTTTGGCGCCAGTGCGCTCAGTACTCCAGCACCTGATGTCGTTATTGCCGTCGCCAAAAATCCTCTCCTGTATTTAACAACTTTATTTCTGAATAACTAGAGATGGATAATTGAGAAAACTACAATAAAATATGTGAAAAATCCAATACATAATAAGAAAGAATGTGAGGGAGAGTAAATTATTAATATTAAGAAAGAGCAGTAATCAATTAAGAAACGGGAGTAGTACACACCTTCTCCCAAATCTGTCAGAAACAACACCCCAGGAATAAGCACCAACAAGCATACCAGCAAAAACAACACTGGAAATAAGGCTTTCTTGGCGGGAATTAAGATGCCATTGTGACTTGACTGATGGTCCAACAAACGACAGAAGCATCATCTCCATAGCTTCCGCTATCCAACCCATGCCTGCGTATAACAGCACTAAGCATTGGAACTTTCCAAACCCCACCGCCACAAGGGCTTGGTCCACCGTGTATCTTGGTTCTCCTCCGACCTCTGCCATCCTGCTCTATATATATAGAGAGAGAGAGAGAGAGAATAACATATAGAAGAGAATGAGATATTAACAACACCGGGGCAGGAGGAAAAGGAGCCTCAAATAAAACCAGGGAGCTAACCAAAGGAAAATGAAGACTGCAAGTGAGTGGCTGCGTTGCTCTCCTCTTTTTCTTATAGAAGGTCTGGTTGTTTTACGTGAGGTGGCAAAGATCACAATTGACGAATACGTATTATATACTACGAAATAAACCTCTCACAAACTGTCTTTCTCCCATAAACAGAGCCAAGAATCAGACATATGCCTTACCAAAATTATAAAATATATCCCTCTCTGTTCCTTGGTTTGACTGATACCAATAATTTGAGAGCAGCAACAGCACCACAGAGAGACTCCACAGAAGCTTTTATATTCCTGGAGCTCTTGAGGGACGGAAGATCACAGCCACCCACAAGTCCTAGTATTATTTTGTTTTGTTATACATATATATATATATAGAGACACATAGATGCTAATCCACTTCTTTCATCTTAATTATAGCACCATAGATATGATGGTTAGTGCTTTAATATATTCTTACGCCATGAATAGACATTTGCTAAGGAGAATTTATACTGATCCAACTTATGAGGTCTTTAAGCTTATAGCTACCAGCTGGTTGTTGAGATAATCAACGACGCAACGTAGCACCTCTTTCCTAAATGATATCAATGAAGAAATGTGAATCCTTATCCCGTCTCCCAAAGTAGAACTACTCAAGTCAATATTTGTGTTTGTTTAATGAATAATGACTTATCCAACACCTATGCCTTTACAGCTTTACTCACTAATTTCTGTAGCTACTCGGTCGGTAAAGAGACGGCAAAACGTCCATTTACTTTTTGTTTTAAACGTCACAAAGACTATAACAAAAATGCCCTTACATGGTTTAATTAGGGCAGTTAGTCTTTTCTAAAGTCTCTCGATTTGAGAATTTGCATATTTAAATCGGAATTCAAAAGTTTTGATTTACCTAAACTCTGACGCAATAAAAGTATAGACAGATTAAAACTTTTTAATTTATTTTAAATTAAATGATTTTATTAAAACTATCAAATGCATCTAATAATTTATTAATATACAATTTTTATATACTAGTGATTACAAGTTTACCATTCCTTAAAACAGGATAACACGACAATCCAATGTATAGCTAAAATTTTCCCTCGGACTATCATTGTAAGACCGACATTTTTCCATAATGCACCCCAGATTATCAAAGTTATACCATACACTGTCGCATAATGAGATAGACTCTAGGTACTACCTCTTTCGAGGTACTACCTCTTCCTCCCAAAATCCTCCTGATTGTATCAACACATTCAGTGCAAATATGCACAATATTATGATCCACATTTTAACATTTTGGACTTCTAACGAAAACCTTCTCTTTCGCTTCTACGTATATGGTTTCACGTCAAAGAATGAGTTTAGCAAGCTCCGTTGCAAGAAAACGATAGCATTTAAAAAATACAATGCACAAGGACACAAAAGTTGGCTTTGAGTTTGTTAAAAAGGGGTTAGATACACCAAAAGCATATTTAGGCCTTGATTAGTTGATAGCTGACTAGCTAATTTTTAGCTGATTGACTAAAATCAGTTATTTGAAGATTTCATCAACTAGCTATTTATTTTGTTTAGTTGTTAGCTGGTTAGGTTGGCTGATTCAACCTAACCAGCTAAAAATAAAAAGCTACTGGGAAGTAGTGTTTTAAGGTAATAAGCTATTTTCTTTTCCTATAATGTCAATTTTGTCCTTAAATTTTTGGCCAACCTCATTTACGTCTCTCTCGTTTTCTCTAGAAGAATCACTCTTACTCTCGTTTTCTCTAGATTCTTCAAATTACCAAATCCTTGTAGCTTGCGACAACGAATTACTATGAGAAACCGACGATTTCTTCTTTTCTTGTTTCCATTTTTCTTGTATTTTACACGTTTCGGCCCTGATTCTTGTTCTCCTTATCTTGCCAGGACTCTTGGTTCACTTTGCAAGGCATCAAGATTTGAGGCATCAAAATCTTTTAGCTTTCTAGTTGCGAGATATATGGGTGAACTGGTAACTGGTGGGTTCAACTCCACATTGGGTGAGAAAAGTCCCTCCTCTCTTTTTTTTGTTTGATTCTCCATTATTACAAACTTGGTATTTTGTTCCTAATAAGTTGATGTTTTAGGATCTAGCATGTACATGTCTTCTTGAACACAACGCCTTCTACATACATTGCGCTTTGGTATGTTTCCTGATTTCGAGCTCAAAGATAATTTCTCCTAATTTTCAAATCTAAGAAGTCCAATCGAACGTTTCGAGTCTCAAGATGTGAACAATTTGAGAGAAGCTCTCAAGTACTCGGCTTAGATGTTATCAAAGCTCAGAACTTTCAAGCTCTTCCCTCACAAATACTACAAACTTTGTAAAATTCGGATCTCTTTTTAGGTTTTTAGTTTTTTTCTTCTTGAAATTGAATTTGATTTTTGATTCGTAGATATGAGAGCCTTTGATGAGTTGAGAAAACTTGAGATGTTCTTTATAGAAGAGAGAAGACATTCCAATCGTGGATTTGTATAAGCTCGTGCAACATGTAGGAAACGTGTTGCCTAGATTGTAAGTGATTTGCTTATGATAGTTATTGGAGATCGAGTGTTGATAATGACGCGTTGTTTCAATTTTGTTCAACTATGAGTAGAAGCTAATGGATATGTTTGCTAGGTATCTTTTGAGCACGGTTGGATCTGTTTACCTAAAAATGAAGGAGACTCCAGCTAAAGATGTGCTTAAGGATCTTGTGGAGACGTATCGTGGAGTTCAACATCCAGTGCAAGGACTATTTCTTAGAAGCTATCTAGAACAATTGAGTAGAGATAAACTGCTTGATATTAGTTATGAATACAAGGAGTAAGAAGATCTCTGAAATCGATTTTTATCTTTTGTTCTTCTCATGATTTTGTTTTGTTAAATTTAGGAGTTAAAAGGAAACACGATATCTAAACTTTGGACTGAATAATGTGTATATGATATTTCTATAAATTTATATGCTAGAGAAGGTACTTTAACCACATAAAAATGTTATGTCACTTGGTATATTCTTTATTGTACTTTTTTTTTACTGTGACCAAGCAAGTACTTGTATGGTGCTGTTTTTCTATTTCTTGCAATAGAACTAGGATAGATGCGAGGGAAATAGAAAAATTCAAGTCCTATGAATTACTTCATACTGACAATGTAGGATTACCTTGTGGAGATTAAACTTTCAAGTAGACTGTTCAAATGTGAATCCTAGTATCCATAAGTTGTGTGCAATTTATATATTCTGCAACTTCCGAAAAGCAAGCACCATCTTTGTTGTCATTAGTAGTAGTTGCATCCTCTTATGGTGTCGATTAATATTTCAATTTTATTTTGTTAGCCAACTTTATAGTCTTCACTTACATAAGCTTTTAGTGCTATGAATGGTTTGAACGAAAAATGGTTACCATGAACTATGCATGTAAACATGACGCTTACTTCCTGCAGAGATGAGGACACATTCATAGATGTTGTGGATTTTGTGCTACAGAACTTCACTAAGATGAATAAGCTCCGAGCTCAGGTCCAACATCAAGTTTGCGTGTATGCGTGACCGCTCTCATACTCTTGGTAATAAAATGCATATCACCACAGTAGTTGCATGCCATAAAGGTAAAATGAATTATGAGACCATAATTTTTGGACATGCAGGTTTTATAGTGCTTGTGATCATTCATACTCTTTGGTGATCCTGAGTTAAGGCCCTCAATTGGGCTTTCTGGTCTGTAGGGACTTGGTCGGGTAAGAGAGAAGCAAGAAAGGAGAGAAGCAAACTTTGTGATCTTGTAAAACTGACAATCTGCTTCTTTTTCTGGATAACCCGTTAGCTCTTTGTTATGTTCTCTACTACATTTTCACATTATTTTCTTTCTTGTTAGGTGGGAAAAAATCTGCATATTCTCAGTCAAATAGAGGATGTGGACCTTGAAATATACAAAGATACTATTCTGGTTACATTTCTATAAAGCATATTTAGTCATCTTTTGTAATTGTATTATTACGTGATTGTCGTATATGTTGCCTTTTTGAAAATTTTAACTAAATATATGTACAAGTTGTCAACTGCAAGGATGAGCTTGCTCAGTATTATTTAATGGACTACATAATTTGTGTCTTTCCTGATGAGTACCATTTGCAGACACTTAAGACGTTGTTGGGGGCTTTCCCCCAACTTCAGGTACAATGTTTTTCATTTCTGGAATATAATTTTAGCCATCGGAACCCTTCTACTTGTGCCTTTATTGTTTGTTCAATTTTTATATTAAAATTTACAACTCTTTCTGCTGTTAGGTTCAGTGAATTTTGTATCGCTTTTTTTTTATTCTGAATAATATGGATTACCTTGTTTCTTTTTGCGTTGTTCTCTTGTTGCTGACTGACTGTCTATAATAATTAACTCTATTGTAACTAGTTGTAACTATGTTGATTTAATAGAAAATGCCTGCAGTTTCTCTTTGTAGCTAGTCTGAAACAAAATCTGACATTTAATGAAAGTATCTAAGATAGATGTTTCCTTAAATGAAGTCTAATAGTAGTTGAGATATAAATGGATTTGCTGCACTTAAACAACGAAGTATGTTGTCTCTTGTTACATTAATTTCATGGGAGCTGTAGCTAGTTTTTTAATTTATTATTTTAACTCCATTTATTACTCACAACTGCCCAAAGTCTCTTTTTCACCTATAAAATGGAACAACTCAACACAATTGTTAGTTGTTACTCTTTACTATGGATGGATTTTCAAGGGATATACTCGTACCAAAAGATCTCAAATTCAAGAGCATTCCACCACAAATTGCCAATGATGTTAGATATGTGCCACATTTTAAGGAAATTAAATATGTTCTTCCTTCCCCTTCATTATATTTTCCATTAAAAAATGTTGTTTTATCATCTTATGATTATTATTTTATATTAGGATTGTATTGGACCTATTGATGGTACACATATAGCGGTAGTTGTTGCAGAGGAGAATCAAATGAGATTTAGAGGGTGGAAAGGAATAACAACAACAAATGTATTGGCAACATGTGATTTTAACTTACTATTTACATATGTTTTAACAGATTGGTGGGGATCAGCATATGATTCTCATATTTTCCTTGATACAAGTAATCCGAGACTTAAATTTTGAAAACCACCGATAGGTAATTTTAAGATTTGTACGATTTGCTATTAATGATTTATACTTTTTATGATATCATTTATACTAATTATATTGCTTCTATGAAAACCCAGGTAAATATTATTTGGTTGACAAAGGCTATCCGAAAAGAGAAGGATAATTGACACCTTACCAAAGATAAGATATCATCAATCTGAGTTTCGTGGTACAAATCTAAGCGGATCTCGATAAGTTTTTAATCGAGCTCATTCATCGTTAAGAAATTGTATTGAGAGGGCCTTCGGTATTCTTAAGGCTCGATGGAAGATATTGGAGAAAATGCCTAAGTATTCATTAATTGATCAAAATATAATAATTGATGCAACTTTTACGTTGCATAATTATATTAGAAGAAGTACAATTGGCGACCCGAATTTTAGCATCATCGATTAAAATCTTGAATTTATACCTCTAGATGTATTTCAAGATGTTGAAGTTAACTCTACATAAAAAGACATTGAAGAACAAAAAACTCAGTAGATGACAACTATTCGCAATAATATTGCTTCCAGTTTAATGGCAATTAGACGTCGTTCTTAAATTGTCATAAACTTTTTCTTTAAATGATGATGTTCATTTCTTTTATTCTATTTGAATTATATTGTTAAACTTCATTTGTATTTTTATATTTTATATTTTGAGACAGTTAAACACAAGACAAGTTAAGAATGACTAATATGATTAAAAATTGATACGATACTTGTTATTTTATATTATTATATATAATATTTGCTAAATTTTAAGTATTCTAAATTTAAATATTACGTATTAAGCTAGAATAAAACCTTTGAAGTATAAAATTCGAAATTTTGTTGTCCAATTGCTTTGTGTTTCTTTTTCTTGTTAAGAGCTTAATTTCAAAATATTGTTACTTAAAATTCGATCTAGAAACATTATTTATTACTCTCTTATATAACTTTAGTTGACCAACTCTTGCTTATAATGGTTTCTATTAATATTATTTCTAATTTAGAATAATTTTGACCAATATTCATAATTAGGTATCTATCCAAAAGAAATCAATTTTATATTGGTAATACTTAATCATTCCAAAATACGAATGAGGGTGATAAAAATGTTTTTAAAATAACATTTTAACATAAACTGTTTAAATTTTTTTGATCAAAATAAATGTAATTAAATAAGAATTTCAAAAGTTTGGGGATCTTAATCTAATTTAATTTGTAAATACTTAATATTATTAAATAAAATATTTTTTCATTTTATTTTCACTCTTTTAATTTTTCATTTGCCGTACTTTCTTATTTTATTCAGTTTTTTATTTTTACTTCTTTAATTTTTTGTTCGTCTTATTTATTATTATTATTTTTTCCTGTTTTTTAGTCATCTTCGTATCTCTTTCTTTTCTTTTCTTTTCTTTTCTTTTTTTTACAAAATGAAATAGATGTAAATACGAAAGAATGTGAAATGTAGAATGTGAGACAACAGCTTCTGTTAACAGCGCCTTTATACAGGGGACAACACATAGAGTTGTACCTGGATTCAAGAAAATTACCCTCAATATTTTTCCACGAGACAAGATTTAATACGTGCAGAGTAGATGCTACAGGGACTGAGTAAAATATTAATATTAATGTATAAGGAAGAATAAGAATCGTCAACCACATCCGATCTTCTTTCTTTTAAAAATAATTTATACTATTGAGAGTATAATTCAAGGCATCCTTTTGTTTTGTGCAAGCGAATATTGGATTATCTCTTGAAAGACCAATGATTGGATTTTGCATTACCAGGGTTAACTAACTAACTAACTATAATTTCTTTACCTTTGTTTTAAGAATAGAAATTCTATTAATAATAAAACTTTTGAATTTAATCGAAAATTGGCATTAAATAATTATGAAGATAAATATTATAGTTAATTTCAATATGAATATACGACATAGAATTAGTTTTTTTTTAATTTTAATACTTGTCCATTTCATAGTTATCAATAGAAAAATGAACTGATGCATTGTTGGAATAAATTAAAAAATTGAATGTAGCTTATCTACTTTTTATCTTCAACAAAATATTGGTGGATTATAGAATATGATCACAAATACGATAAGGCGTCTTGTGTAAGTGAAGCATAAAATGGAAAAAGGAACTTCTGTGAACAGAGATCTCAACAGGAGCACCAACTAAACTGATTTTAATCGATTCCCCGTTACTATTCCATTAGAGAACATATGTAAAACTTAAGCACAAAAATAAGGGCATCTACTTTTACTTTACAGCAAAGGAAGATGCATCTTCCCATTTTTGATTACTAGAAAAATATCCCATATTTTAATTAAAAACATTAATTAAACTTTCAAAATACAATATTCTGAATCAGAATTTTTTTTATATAAATATGCCACCATGGCTAAATCATTAGTAACACACATTTTAGTATATCCAATAGCTCTTTCATACCTAATATACTTAAACTTCTTACATGTAACCTTAAGCAGTTGAGAAGATTATTGTCATCTATTATCTTTGTATTGTCTTTCTCATAATAATAATAATAAAATCTATATCCTTACATGTAGATGTACATCATATAATTGATCGAATCACGTAAATTCTTATGTTTTTACTTTGTTTATTTTCTTCTTATATTGCTTACATTTGTGTAACAGTTGGTATCTTAACAATTAACATCAAAGCATCTGTTTTATTGTCAAGACATCTCTTCACAAGTTTATTATTAAGAAATCCGACGTATCGAATAATTTCACTCTATGGAAGGTGAACATAAGGATGGTTCTTGTTTAGAAGGAGAAGAAACATTATAAAGAATTTGAAAGTGTTGGAGAAGGAAAGAGATTCTGTTAAAGATGAATACAGTAATACTGTTGAATTTGGATTACGAGGTCCTAACAGGGGTAGTTAATAAAAGAATCATTGCCTTATTATTGAAATAACTTAAGAGTAAATATCAAAAAATCACTTTTAAATAAATTTAACAAAACAACATTTCTATACCTTGAAGTTGACAGATAATACATAGGTAGAAGACCATGTTGATAATTTTAATCAGATCAATGTGAATTTACAACATTTTAGAATTAAAATTGAGGATGGGGATCAAACCATAATCCTTTTGTGTTCCTTATGCAATTCATATGAGAATTTTGTTGATACAATATTGTATGGTAGAGAGACAAATTTTGTCAATGGTGTGAACAATATCCTATAGTCTAAAAATTTGAAGAAAAAGTCCTCTAACACATATTAAGATAAATCAGAAGTGAGTCTAATCAGTAAAGAAAGGAATAAGGAAAAGGATATTAGAAATAAGAGTAACTCACATTCAAAATCGAAGGCTAAATTTGTTCGATGCTTTAACTATAAAGAAAACATATGAAAAGTGAGTACTATTGTAGTCGAGATCGAAGAGAGTATTATTTTGACAATAAATAATTATGATTATGCAAATTGGTGACTGATAAGCACATCTTATTATATAACTCTCAATAAGGACTGATTATGTTCTTTTAAGGAATAGAATGATATCGTGAGATTGGATGATAATGGAAAACGTGCTATTAAATGAAATGGTTCATTGCAAATCAAAATACATGATAGAACTGTTAAAACATTAGATGCCTAATATGTGCTTAAGCTTCAGAAGAATCTAATTTTTATAGGTTCTCTTGATAGTCAAAAGTAAGTTTTATGGTAAGGTTAGACAACTTAAGTTCGTAAAGGTGTGTTGATTGTGATGAAAGAAAAATTATAACATACCATCTATGTCTTAATAGGAAAGAAAATAGTAGTTTTTTCTTTTCTCAATCTTTAGGGAAAAAGGATGATAATATTGCAGTATGGTACATGTGAGTGAGTCCATCTTAGAGAGTAAGTGGCGATGAAACTTTATAAAGGAGCTTGTTGAAGGATGAAAAATATAGGAAGGTAGGCTTCTGCAAGTTTCATATGCTTAGTAAAAAGTCTATGGTAATATTTAAGGATATAGTATTTAGGAAGTGACATATATTGAGGAAAATATATGGAAAAGACATGTCAAGGTCAATAGTAAGGAGATAGAACAATGTCAAAGATGGTACAAGTTACACTTTAGAACAACCTAGAACAAATATTAAAGGGGTAGAAATTCTAGTTCAGGAGATAGAACAATGTCAAAAAGAAAGTATTAGCATGGAATAACTAAAGAAAGAGTGAGATAGACCATCAGACAACTAAGGAGATATAGTTGAAGATATTCAGTTATGTATGATCTTATTATCAGTGATGAGGATGCAACTATCTTTTGAGAGACTAGGAGAATTAAAAAGAAAGATATATTGATGGGTCATATGATAAAGCAAAAGGTCTCACAAGGTTAAAAAATTGATTGCATCTAGCTAGATCTTGTTAAAAAAAAGTTCCGCACTTTAGATGATGCAATTGGTATGTTAATAAAGTTGTTTCCCTAAAAAAATCAAATATCACTTAGACTTAATGAATGCTCACATAACTTTAAGGCTTTAGGGATGGGTATGGCAGGAGTGATTCTTGGTTAAACGGAGAGCTCAAGTTAAGGTAGAGAATTGTTAAATATGCCTTAAATTTTTTGTGAATACTAAAATTCCATAAGCTAACAAAAATTAGACCGATACTAATCTCGTATTTGTTGAATAGATTTCCTAGTTAAAAGTAAATAAAAATTGGTGTCAAGTGGGGGATAGGCATCAAACTCGTGACTACTAAATCTAGCACAATTGATTGGATAATCGGATATTAATCCCCATTCAACTTTCACTGAAATCATATATTAAAATTCTCATAAATTATTTCACAAATATCATCTTGAAATAATTATCAAATTTTATTATATTAAATGAAATTATAGCATTTTGAATCCTTTAACTTGAAACCTAACTAATAGTGTTAGTCTGTAATGACACCCAATGGAGAGGGGAGGTGGGGAGACAAATTGGCTGTATATAAAATTCAATACTTTTTCTAACCAAAGAACTCAATTAACATCAAATAATATAAATAAGAATGAGGAAATTGTTTAATATAAATCAATCAAATAATTCATAAATAATTTGAAGAGGATAAGGAAGAGAGAATGCAAACTGATTTACAGTAGTTTGACAAGCAACTCTTGTCTACGTCTACTTTAAAGACTATTCTTAGAATTCTACTATAATTTTTCTTTCAAAGTAAAAAATAGCCTTTGTACAAGTTTTTTTTTTTGGTAAAGAGGACCTTTCTTACAATCTTTATCCAAGGTAAGGAGGAATCTTAATCCCACTTAGAACACTCTGAGCATAATATATCCAACACCCCAATAAAGGATTACAACTAAAAAATATCTCAATTATTCATTTGATAGGTCTAAATGGCTTACTCATAAATATATGAGAAAATGATGCTAAAATGATTAAAAATACTTGAAATGTGTGTATACAACACCCAACACCTTCTTGATACTAAAGTCAATGAGAAAACATCTATTTATAATGGTTTGGGAAACTAGACATTGAAGCTAAGAACTAGCCATTACAATGGATATATTTAGAGCACTAGTTGATCATTATAGCATACTAATATACATTAAAGGCATCATATTCACTAGTCGTTGGAACACTAGTCGACCAATAGGCATATTGATAGACTAATATGAAACATTGGTCAACCAACACCTCAACTAATGTTACAAAAAACTCATGGCACATCAAATTTCACAACTTTAACCTATATTAGTTGACCATTAATCCGTATAAATCACCCAATCACCTCAAAAATATGATTTTAACAACTTTAAATAGTCAAAAGTAATTTGTTTAATCTAATTGTGATTTAAATACTTCCCAAAATGTTCCCTAAAAAGTGTTTGAAAAATCAAGAGATTTTTTATTAAAATCAAAAGCTTTAATATTTCTTTATGAATGTAAAAACTCATGCAATAAAGTGAAACAAAATGCTTATGCCTGGTGAGCCTTTTAAAGCAACAAATTAACAAAGTCAGATAACAATTAATATTACAAACTCAAGAATGACCTTGATAAGTTTCGAGCTTCTTATGTTTTTAGTTTGATCTTCGTTTCAATAGTTGTAAACTTTTTCTTTTTATCAACTTTGTAAGCTATCTTTTTGAGTTTATCACTTTATTTTGTTTTTATATTGCTTTTCATCATAATAATAAACTTAATAGTAATTATGTTTTGTTATCATCAAAAAATCAATTAGAACCTTCCTTGGTTCAACAAATAGATTTCTTTCTTGATAAGGATGTATCAACATAAGTTGTAACCTTAAATAGACTTTATCTTAAATATTTTTTTTCCAATTTTCAATTATATCATTATAAATTCTTGAAGCTCTTTGATCTAGCCTCCAATCTATTATACTTATTCTTTAACTATTAGACATCAATATACTCTTTATAAAAATTTCTTAAGGACTTGTCTTAATATTCTTCTAACCATATTTGAAAAGGTAGTAGCTGTTCAATTTTTGTTCTTCACTTCTTCAACCATTGACGAGACTAAATATATCTCTATTGCATCATTCTGTATCCTATCTTTTACATTTATTTCTATATAATCATTTCAATCGTTAATATCGTCCAAAGCTTCCATCACTTAGAGTAACTAAATGGAGTGACAACAAAAAGAAAAGTTTCTTAAAGAAGAAATGGTCACACAAACAATTGGGACGCCTTATATAAAATAAGAAATCATATAAGAAAAGGATATTAGGGTGTGGCTTAGTCATAAAAGCTCTTTTAATCATGAATGATTTATATGTAATAAGAAACCATCTAAGAAAACGAATGTTTACATGGAAAGGAGATTGGAAGAAGCATTTAAATATTTATATCTACCCATGACCCAAATAAGATTGTTAGCCATAACTTCATTAATACACTAAACCATTTTAAAGCATAAGGGAAAAGGGACTACAGTTCTTAGAAAATTAAATTTACAACCAATTTAGCTAGGAATATGTCATATTTTAATATTATGAGATTTACATTGTAAGTTATACTTATATTCCTCAGCCTCAAAATATACCATTGTCCTTTATTTACAAATTAAGTAATCTTATTTATCTTGACATTAAATCTTATATATGGGTAGAAAATTTTTGTAGGAGAAAAAGATAATTTTGCCTTAAGCAAGTTTTGAGGTGCCAATGTCTCATGCCAAGTTTTGAGGTGCAAAAGTCTTATGCTTAGTGTTAATCATATTATTGAAGTGGCACCCATTCATAATTCTCAGTATCAAGAAAGTTGTTAAACCTAAGAGGGTCGTTGTAGGTGCTCATTATGAAACTCTTTGCATATGAGAAGTTCTAAGACTACTTATATGAACAACAAAGAAGTAGTTCTTCATATGTTATCCATTGAGGGAGTTTGTATATAATTATTTGCTAGATGCTATTAACAACATATAGCTTACCATGAATTTGAAATACTATTAGACCTACGTCCAACCACTTCGTAGGATCCAAATTTCACTTCTTCATCTTTAGAACTTGGCTATAATAGTCTAAATCAAAGATTTTGCATAACTCAGTCCCAGCACTCTTAAATGCAACCTAATCTTTTCCTTCCTTATTTGACACGACTTCTCAGCTACAACCTAAAGCTTTTTCTCTCTTCATTGACATCACTGTACCTATATTGAAAATCCAAAAGGATGTAGTAGTTTCACAAAATTTCTGGTTCAGTCGCAATTGTTTCTAGCATAATCAAAAATAAAAAAATTAAACACACAAATGATAAATCAATACCAAAAATTTGTTAACGTAGTTTGCACACCTTGTCGACTTCTACAGGGCCCTCACTTAAACAACTTTCACTTGTGATACAACAATATTTTTACTCAAGATATTACATAGCTGACTCGCCCTATCCTTGACACTATCCCTCGTCCTCACTACCCGTGAAAGGAAATCACATCTAATAGTACAATTGCCTTGTTCTAACCTCAGCAGTGGATTTTCTCAATAGTATTTGATAATAAAGGATGAAAATAAATTAACTCAAGTGATTGAAATAACAACGAACATAAACAAAAATACTTGAGAAAGAAAACAACTACCTAACAATGTAGCTTCCTCAACGAAAGAATGAAAAATTGTCCATCAAAAGAATTTTATGTGAAACTTCAATATCATCACTGGAACAACCCACGCATAACATCTGAAAAGTCACTAACGAAATAAACATCTTTCCATAAAAAATGTTACAAACTATGAAGATACAAAAACACCAAGACTGTTGGAAGTTTTTCACATAAAAACCACTATCGTTGATAGCCTAAAAATTCCATCACAATAGACAGAGAACACAACTCCCCAATATGGCAAAATCACTAACAAAATAAACGTTTCTTCACTGAAACATTACAAATAAAGGAGCTTCAAAATCCACTTTTACGCACACCATCACCACAATCAATAATCACTAGAAACACAGATGATCAACTCCCAATCAGCCTGGATAGCAAAGAGATAATCAAGAGGAAGCCAAGTCCAATCTCAACATGAGAAGAAAGAATGTCGAGAGTAGATGCATTCACCTCCATCCATACCTAAGGGTCATCAAGATACTTCCTATTCACCCCTAAAACTAGAACTCAAAAAAGAAAAAAAATCCCAATTGAATCACGTAAAACACCAATTAGAAAAATAGATGCTTGGACTTCCAAAAACAACGAAAACTTCAGTAAAATACAGCTGCTATAATCCCACAAAAAAATGTCTAACCAAGTCACGCCAGCACCAATAGAAAACAATCACAGCTACATAAACTCCTAATCAACAACATAAACTTTAGAAAGACGCAGTTACCAAAAATTCCACCTAATCCCTGATTATTAGCCACCTAAGTCATGCTATTCTTAACAACAAAATCAGCAATAGATAGATTAATAGCTGGACACAATCAGTTGCCAGATATCATCAAAATTTAACTTCAATAGACATGGGAGACGTCATGGTAGAAGATTCCTTTGGCTGTGTAGTAACGTGATCACTAAGGAGTCTTCACAAGATGGAGTTCTATCTTCATTCATGTGATTCACATAGGAGTATTTACAAGATAGAGTTGTATCTTCATACAATCTCTTATCAAATATTATCTAAGATAGCTTTTTAATTTCAACCTCTAAGTCCAACTATAATCAACCAATCAAATCCAATAGAATTTGAAGCTAATCGACATTATCTTGAATGTCCAATTATCGAATAATGTTAAAACTAAATAATAAGATATAAAATAGCTATCTTAACAATTTCTCCCTTTTTGGTATTATTTTTCACAAATTTGAAACTCCCCATAAAGGAGATAATTGGACATATAAACATCAAAAACATAATCCACATGAGACAACTACCTTAGTTAGTTAATAAGATCCAAACACAAGCAGTTATCCGAAGATACAAATATCCAAAGCAACAAAAGTAATAGAACACAATCAACAAAGCAAAACCAAATGTTCCAATATAGTTTTCTCCCTTTTGGGACAAAGGATGTCAAAAAGTAAGACTAATGGTCAAATCTCTCCCTGAATTGAATAGTCACAAAAAATCCTATATTTTCCTATTGGGAGACAAAATAATGCCAAAATGAAGAATAACTTCAATGCGATCAATCTCAGTGAATAAAGAGGCATAAGAATTAACAATAGGTACAATGGAAGAATCATAAGTATGTAGTGCAATAGTAGAATTCATATACCCCATAATCAAATCACTAGGCAACATATCATTACTTACATCAAAATCATTCACATATGACTGATTAAATTCATAGACCCTAAAAATGCATTCATTATAATCAAACTTAATCGATCTCCTCCTCATATAAACCAAAGAACGCAAATTGCCTAAATTTATACAACTCACGATATAGAGAGAAACTAAGATAAAACTTGATAAACCCAAATCATAGAAAATCAGAATCTTCCTACATGTCTCTAACCAATTATCAACATATTCTTGACATAACTCCGCAAATCAAAATCTAAAAACAGAATTATCAAATAGTCAAGCAAAGCCTCATACTCACATCAAATATATATACTATTTAAAAAGTAAGGAAAAGGCCAAACGCACACCAATCAATTGAACCTTAGAAAACCCATAAATAAAAACTAAAAAACCTTAAACGATAACTCCTTCAAATCTCCTTTTCTTTGGAAAAAAAGTCAATATACTTCAAATTTGTAAATTACATAGTCCATGTGCCCCTCAAAGAAATTCAAACCTAACCTTATTCCTCGTTACATTATCTTTGTTATTGGTTTCTTCTTCTGAAGCAACTAACTGATTCTTTGTTTGACTAGTTTCTTTAACAACAACAACTAACTGTGAATCTAGACAATTTATTATTTTTCTTTTACTACATCTTTATGCTTGTAATTGACCTTTCTAACCCAAGTATGTTTTGGTAATGTGGGCTACTACTAGAAATTTAATGGAAAATGTTTAGATTTTTGGTTTTGACCCTGTTGACATATCATTTGTAGTAGCTTGTAGCAATTTGGCCTTATGTGCCCGATTACCCCACAAAAGTGACATATAGGTATAAACTTTCGATTCTTCCTTGAGGTTTCTCCTTTGACAAATCTAGCATCATCATTTTTCCCATCATTCAACTTGGAACATTTTCTTGTAACCAATACCTCGAACGTATCCTTTAGCATTTCCAATTTCTAACAAATTTTCTAACTTTTCGGTGCCTCCATTTAACATTATTATTCCCTTTTCCATATTGACCAACTTCAATTTCATTTCATCAAGCTCATTTATGGTAGATAATAACTTCTTCTCTAAATCTTGAATGATGTTATTTATAGAAGAGTTTTCCTTCATTAGCTTTTCATTTTTCTTACGTTTGCATCCACTTTGCATACATTGGCTCATAGGCTTTGTAAATATCCTCACTTTTTCCTCTAAATCACTGTAATTACTGTCATAATCTAAAATTAAACTTTAGACTGATTCATCTGCATTTTTCCTGAAATTTTGGACTGATTTAGCCACGATTTCATCATCAGTGTCTTCCTTCAAAGTAACTAGACTTTTATTGTATAAAGCAACCAACGTAGCACTATTCACAAATTCTTCTTCACTACCATACTCGTTTTTGGATTCATTCTCACTCCATGTGCTTGTATGAGACTTTCCTTTTCTTTTCTTCAAAGTGTTAGTACATTCTGTTTACACATGTTCGAAGCCTTGACATTTATGACATTGAATTTTCTTCACTTTTCTTTCACCCTTTTGAGTTTTAGTTTGTTGTTTAAAATTACTATTTGATGAGCTCCCACTGTTGTTTCTAAAATTGGATCTATCCTTCTTCACTTTCTTTAACCACTTGCTGAAATTTATTATCAATAACTCTATATCCTCATTGTCATCGGATTCATCTCCTAAATCATTCATGACTTTTCCAACCTCAACTTGCAATGCCAATCCTTTTTTCTTCTCTTGTTTATCTCTCAAAAAAATCATCTCAAAGATGGTGAGAATCCCAATTACCTTATCCAAAGACAATTCAGTGATATCATGGGCTTTTTCAATGACTATAATTTCTAGTATGAATCTCAAAGACAATCATCTCAATGTCTTCTTAACAAGTTTCACATTTGCATACTTCTTCCCAAGTTGATGTGTTTGGTTTGCTATGCTACACAGTCTCTCATGGAAGTCTCCAATAGTTTCACTCTCATCCATCTTCAGCTCTTCAAATCTCATAACCAACATCTAAAGTTTCGAGGCTATTATAGATTTTGATCCCTTATGTATAGTTTGCAAAGTTTCCCATGTTTCTTTTGTCGATTCATAGGCTGATATCATAGCAAAGCGACCCTCATCAACTACATTGAAGATGGTGTGTAAGGCTTAAAAATTTCTAAGCGCTCTCTCTTCTTTAGTCTTTGTCCACTTAAATGAATCTTTAAGTACTGCCTCTCCCTTTCCATTAGTCGTCACTGGATATGTCCAGTCATTTAAAGCTGAGTTTCATGCTTTCGTTCCTTGTGCCTGAATGAATACTCTCATCCGTGATTTCCATGTATGATAATTTGAGCCATATAACAACGGTGCCCTGATGATTGATTCCCTTCTCTTATAGCCATAATTGTGAAACATGGATCTACACTAACTTGATTTACCAAGTTCTGATTTGATGATCCGCTCTGATAATAATTGAAAATCCAAAAGGATGTAGTAGTTTAGTAAAATTTCTAGTTCAACCGCTATTGTTTCTAGCACAATGAAAAACAGAAAAATTAAACACACAAATGATAAATCAATGTCAGAAATTTGTTTATACAGTTTGACACAACTTGCCTATATCTGGAGGGCCCCCACCTAGCTTAAACAACTTTCACTTGTGATACAACAATAGTTTTACTCAGGGCATTATAAAGCAGACTCACCCTACCCTTGACACTATCCCTCATCCTCACTACCCGTGAAAGAAATCACACCCAATAGTATGACCGTCTCGTACTAACCTCAACAGAGAATTTCTCAATAATATTTGATAATAAAAGATGAAACTAAAATAACTCAAATGACTGAAATAACAATGAACATAAAAAAACACACTTAAGAAAGAAAACAACTTTCCTAACAATGTAGCTTCGTCAATGAAAGAATGAAAAGTTGTCCATAAAAAGAAATGAAAAGTTGTCCATTAAAAGAATCTGATGTGAAACTTCAATATCATCACTGGAATAACCAACACATAACAACTGAAAAGTCACCAATGAAACAAACTTCTTTCCACTGAAAATGTTACAAACTATGAAGCTGTAAAAATAACAAGACTGCTGGAAGTTTTTCACACAAAAACCACTATCGTTGATAGCCCAAAAATTCCCTCATAATAGAAAAAAACACAGTTTCCCAATTTGAAAAAATCACTAACAAAATAAACGTTTCTTCATCGAAATGTTGTAAACAACAGAGCTATAAAACCACGATGTATGTTGAAATTTTATGTACTCCACCACTGATATTGATAGCCACTAGAAACACACACGATCAACTGCCAATAGCCTAGATAGCAAAAAGATAATCAAGAGGAAGCTAAGTCCAATCTCAGCATAAGAAGATAGAATGCTGAAAGTAGATGCGTTCGCCTCCACCCACATGCAAGGGTCTTCAAAATACTTCCTATTCACCCACAAAACTAGAACCCAGAAAAGAAAAATTCCTAGTTGAATCATATAAAATACCAATTAGAAAAACAGTTGCTTGGACTTGCAAAAACAATGACAACTCTAGTAAAACGCAACTGCTATAATCCCACACATAAAAAACAATTGTCTAGCCAAGTCATGCTAGCACCAATAGAAAACAATCACTTCTACATAAACTCCTAATCAACAACGTAAACTTGAGAAAGATGCAACTACCAAAGATTCCACCCAATCATCGATTGGCAGCCACATAAGTCACATTATTCTTAACAGGAAAAATCAGCAATAGATAGATTAATATCTTGACCCAATCAGCTACAAGATATCGTCAAAAGTTAGCTTCAACAGACATGGGAGAGGTCGCGGTAGAAAATTCATTTAGTTGTGTAGTAACATAAATCACCAAAAAGTCTTCACAGGATGGAGTTCTATCTTCATTCACATGATTCACAAGGGAGTCTTTACAAGATAGAGTTCTATCTTCATACAATTTCTTATCAAAGTACAATCTCTTATCAAATACTATCCAAGATAGCTTTTTTATTTTCAGCCACCAAGTCTAGCTATAATCAACCAATCAAATCCAATAAAATTTGAAGCTAATCAACAATATCTTGAATGTCCAATTATCGAATAGTGTCAAAACTAAATAATAAGATATATAACAGATATCTTAACACATATAAACCTAATCCTTATGATCCAAACAACTTATATAATATTGTTCGATATAATATTTAAAGCTTCTGTAGTCAATCAATGATGCCAAGATTGACACAAATTCACAGATGAAGCTCAATATCGTCTATATTGAGAATCCTGAAGTGTCAAGTTGTGTAAGTTCATTGATGAAACAAAGTGCCACGGATCATCATTATCGACTACATAAATACTACAAATCTTTTCCTTTAGATGAGGAGGCAAGGAGAAATGTTCCAGAGCAGGTGACTCCAGAAAATTGGAGTCAAATGTGTGATTATTGATCTGCTATTAATGTTAAGGTTTGTCTTCTTTCTCTTCATATTTGCTTCAAGTAATCTTGTTTCACAATTAATAACTATTTTTTTTATTTAGGAAAATTGTGAGAAAGCCAAGGTTAATAGAGAAAAAATGAAACTCCTCCTAGCTAAGGCTCCAAATCATTTGTGATCATACGAAATGAATTTGTAAGTTTTTTTGTTTAGAAGTTATAATTATATCAGTAAATACAATATTATTTATTATGTTTCAATCTTTTTTTTTCTTCCAAAAAATAGAGTCAGAAGGAACTATATGGAAAAGAGTGTGATAGGATCATATTACAAACTCGCGCACTACAAGGAGGTGAAGGTTGAACTTCTGAAGAAGCGTAGAATAATTATGTAAGTATAAAAATTTGTTTAATTTTATACTTATTTATTTATGTAGTAATAACTAATAATATTTGAATGAAATATTTATTTTGTTTTCTAAATTTTAGAATAAGATGCAAGAGTTGTTGCAAAGATCATTGTCTGACGAAAATGAGCCAAACGTAGATGATATTTACAACATTGTCTTTAGTACAAGATCAGGGTACATCAAAGGTCTTGGGTATGGCTTTAAGCCAATTGGTTCATCATCATCATGACCAGCATATGTAACCAAGTTTTAAGAGGAGAAACCAGTCACCTAAAGCTTAGTTACAATGTAATGAAGAAAAGTTAGAACATAATGAGCAAAAGCTAAGACGTACTAAATGAAGATTGACCAAGTTTGAAAAGATGGTCAATCAAATGCTTGGCCCAAATTATGTAAGTAGTAGTGACAATGAGCACAAACCTTAATTTGTACATAAGTTTCTTTATTAGCATTTGTAAATAACATTTAATAACATTTTATTTTTATATAAAAATGCTTCTATCTTTATTTTTGTTTAATTAATTATAAATCAACAATTCTAAATATTACAAATGAAATGATGGATTAAAAATCTTACCATTTATTATAATTAAATGAGAATTATTAACAGGATTTTTAAGTCAAAAATAAAAAATAGTCACTAAAACTTTTTAGCTATGTTCCTAAAAATGTCGATAATAATTTTTAAAAATTATTAAAAACTAAAAGTTAAATAAAAATGTAGTTGAAAAGATTTTGCTACTATTCTAAAATTGTCAACAAAACTTTTTAGCTACATTCCAAAAATGTCACAATAACTTTTACCTATGTTCAGAAAATTGTCGCCAAATCCAATTATCTATGAAACAAAAAACGTCACAAAATATTATTACTTACAAAGAGATTTTGCGACAATTTGCGCAACAAATTTTTGTCGTCCATAAAAAGTATTGGCGATGAATTTTTTGTTTTTATTGATGAAAATATAAAACATAAAACTAATCACCAAATGCTCCTTCTGTTGTAGTGTCTCTTCCTTCTTTGACACTGTCAAATCATATTAAAATTTTTCTTCTCCTTTTAACACTACTACACATCCATACTAAACAAGAATAAGCCTCATTCTTCACTTTCTATTGAGCTAAATTATTCAATCTATTGAATTTATTAATATCTTGTGAAAAGACATTTTGATAGCAGACTCTAGCTGTGATATCAATTGTTAGCTGTGATACCAATTATTGAGATATTAATTGCTTTGATGCCAAATTTTTCATGAATGAAAGCTATATAAGGAAAAAAAATAATGAAGCAAACAAATATGATTTACATAATTCGGCTGACATGTGACTTACATCCACAAGTAAAGAGATATAAATCTTTTATTAATGTGGAAAAGAGATATAAGGGCAATAATTTGACAAAAACCTTAACCACACCCCTATAAACCCCTTATTAAGGTATTTACATATTAGAGTTCCATATAAGACATT
>JANIPM010000008.1:32655409-32669366 GCA_027478405.1 Erythroxylum cassinoides | reverse complement strand
AGGTAATGTTTGTCCTAGTACGCCACCCTCGCGGGTCACGGGCTCGGATGTCACCGTCGATATCGGGTTCGGGTCCTCGCGGGAGTGGGGTGTTACAGTTTTGTTATAGGAGATGATTATTCTAGATTTACATAGGTTTATTTTCTATCAAATAAGGATGATATTTTTGAAGTGTTTGATAAGTTTTATTGAAAAATCAAATTAAAAAAGGGTAATACATTAAATATATTTGAAGCAATTATGAAGGAGAATTCGGTAACAGAAAATTTATAGATTTCTATAATGAAAATGGGATAACTTATAACTTTTTATGCCCAAGGTCTCCTCAACAAAATGAAGTTATTGAGAAAAAGAACAGGACTCTTGTGATATAGCTAAGACAATGCTGTGTGAAAGCGATCTACCTCATAGTTACTAGGCAAAAGTTGTATCTACTACTTGTTACATACTTAACAGGCGCCTTTTAAGACCTATTCTCAAAAAGACCCCCTATGAGTTACAGAAAGGAAGAAAATCAAATGTTGCTAACTTTCGAGCATTTGGCTACAAATGTTTCATATTAAATCATGGAAAGCACAATCTTGGAAATTTTTATGCGAGATCAGAAGAATCTATTTTTTTGGGTTACAGTACTACCAGCAAAGGATTCAGATTTTATAATAAAAGAATAAAAAGGATAAAAGAATCAATACATGTGGTGTTTGACGAAGCACTACCCTCGATAACAGTAGCTAATTCTGATGATGAAAAGCATCCTTCAGTTCCTAAAAATACATCACAGACTCAAACTACACATATAGTAACTTTGGAATTGCAAGATCAAAATGGTCCTTTTAAAACCAGGATGGAGTAGGCTCCTTCATCTCAACAGGAGCCAATGCAACGAAATACACCAAGAGAATGGAGAGGTCAAGATACACATCAATACATTCTAGGACACCCTTCTGAAAGTCCAAAAACCAGATCTTCCTTCAAAAACAATTATGTTGTCCTCATCTCACAATTAGAACCAAAGACAATTGAAGAGGCTCTTATGAAAATTGGGTTTTAGCTATAAAAGACAAACTAAATCAGTTTAACCAAAACAAAGTTAGGAATCTAGTACCTTGTCCACAAAACAAGTCAATCATTATAACTTGTTGGGTATTTCAAAACAAACTCGACAAAAACAATAAGGTAGTAAGAAATAAAACTAGACCTGTAGTTCAAGGTTATGATCAACAAAAAGGTATTGATTTTGATGAAACTTATGCGCCTATTATATTATAATCGAATATAATTTTGCTTTCCTTTACATTCTATAGAAAATTTAAATTATTCCAAATGGATGTTAAAAGTGCCTTCTTAATTGGATATATTAACAAATAAGTGTTTGTTAAGCAACCTCTAGGTTTTGAAGATGAAAACCATTCTGATTACTTGATAAAGTTGACTAAAGCTCTGTATGGCCTAAAGCAGGCTCCTTGAGCATAATATGAGAGGTTAAGGAACTTTATGCTTAAGAATAACTTCAAGACCAGATATTATGCTTAGTGTGTGTTTTTGCGTAGGTTTTCAATCAAATTCAAAATAGACTATCTTCAAGTAATCAAGAGGACCTTTCGCTATCTTCGTGGAACTATGGACTTTAGATTATGGTATCCAAAAATTGATTCTTTTAACATAGTTGGCTTTTGTGATGCAGATTATGTAGGTGATGAAGTTGATAGGAAAAGCACAAGTAGTATTGCCAATTTCTTAGAGGATGTTTAGTTTCTAGGTCTTATAAGAAATAAAATTGCACAATACTTTCGATAACTGAAGCCGAATATATAGCAGCTACTAGTTGTTATGCTCAAATCTTATGGATAAAACATTAACTCTAGGATTTTTCTCTAAACTTTGATCATATTCCTATACTGTGTGACAATACAAGTGCAATAAATCTCTCTAAAAATCATGTGCATCATTCTAGGATTAAACATATAGAAATCCAACATCATTTTGTTAGAGATCATGTTTTAGAAGGAACCATTGATCTTTTGCATGTTAAAACTGAAAATTAAGTAACTGATATTTGTACTAAACCACTTTCTGAAGATCGATTTTGTTTGTTAAGAAAAAAGCTTGGTATATGCAGATTATCTGATTTTAATTCTGTATGAAGATTCTATGCTACTTCTCTATGTAGATAATAGTAGGCTCCTTCTAATATGTTCTTTTATGGAAGGTTCCTCTTAGTTTAAAAGGCCCCTCTTAGTTTAGAAGGACCATCTTAGTTTAGAAAGCTACTCTTAGTTTAATAAGGTAGAATACACATGCCTTAAAAAGGCAGCTCTTTTTTAACGTCATTTCAGCTTTTAAAATGAGCACGTGCTGTCCTGACAACTTTCTATATGTTACTGCTAGAAGATACAAAAACGATCACACTTCCTTTATTAGCGTGTATAACTACTCATCCTTACACAAAATCAATGCCTTAGAATCGTTTAGTATATATTAAGCAGACTTCTTTCTTCTATTCATCTTTGTCATTCTTAAAAGTGCCATTCCTTCCTCTCTGCACCCTAACTCTCTGCTTCCTCTCAAATCTCCTAAACCTCTCCAAACTTACTTATAATGACACAAACAAAATCAAAGGGATAGAAGAAAACCTTGGCATCCACTTCAAGCTATAGCGAAACTCTCTGTCATGAACAAACTCTAGTTTATGAGTCTTCTTTTCTGTCATCAATGGTAAGATTGTTAAACACTCCTACTGAATCTGTTTCTGTTATCTCTAAACCCTAAGTTTCAAAAGCACCCATTCAAGAGACTCCAAAAGAGAGAAAAGACAGATTTTGGCTATGCTATCTCTAGAATTAGACTCTGGTTCATCCTCTGAGCACAACAAACCAACAGTCAAATAGTAATATGTCTCTCACTCTAATGAAGAAGAAGAAAATGCTGAAGAAAAAGAAGAATCCTCTAGTGAGGGGGCCCCTGCGAGAAAAGTAAGGTTTCATTGTCCCTCACTCTCACTACCCATTCCCACTCTGCCTACTCCTACTCTCTTTTCTAAATTTTCTACACCTCCTTCCACTAATCATCAACCCAATTCCAAGGATAAGAAAGTGCCCGAAGTGCACTAGATTGTAAATGATAATGGTTCAAATGAAGAACTGACTTGGTTAATAAGATGACCACGGACCAGAGCAAGTGTTGCAAAATAAGATGAAAAAAAGGACGGGCAAGAAGAAATCCCTGACACTGAAAAGGAAGAAGAAGAAGAATCTCGAAAGAGAAAAAGAGAAGAAATAAGAAAAGGCAAAGTGCCTATGATCAAAGAAAAGATTGAGGAACCCATTGTTAGGGATAAGCCACTTTATGAAAAAGCTCTATTTGAAGAAATCTCGAAAGAAAAAAGGTCAAAACTTAAAAAGAAAAAAGAAAAGAGGGTCTTTAGCACTGGTTAAGTTGTTTAGTCAATGGAAGCCTAAGCCAAATACAAAAGGTGTTATAAGAAGCGTAAGGTGGTTGCAGGACGCATTTTGCCTCCTCTCATGTTTAATGAAATTGGAATTCCCATCTCCTCTAATCTTTTTTCTGATGGTTAGGAAAATTATTTAAATTTGAATGAGACAATGTGTGATGACATAGTTAGATGTTTTTACACACATATGAAAAAAGAAGAAACTGATGGAAAGTTGACAATAATCTCTTGGGTACATGAATGTGAGATCTTTATTACGGAAGAAATCTGGCAAACATTCTGAATATAATTCTGATAGGCAAAACTAACCTTCCCTATCATAAGTGGGATATTACTTTCTGGGAGAAGTTATGGACTTTATTTTCTTATACATTGAAAATGCCCATGAAGGGAGACCATGATGTACACATCTGGACTTACTACCAAGATGCCTTGCATCAATATCTACTACTTCAATTTTTCCTAGGAGTAGATCAGTTGAAAGATGTAGTCTCTTGGATACATATGTGGTGTACAATCTTCTGAAGAGCAATAAGATGAATCTCCCAGCAATTATCTTGAAATTTATGGTTAACAAAGGAAGTCATAAGAATACAATTGGTGGTCTGTTGTATAAGATGCTTCTAACCAAGATTTTTTCTTATTATGGATTGTTTTTTAACAATTTGGATTGTTATAAACTTAGAAAGTTCCATTCCTCCATTCCCTACCATTTGGATACAATCCGAAGGACAATGTGTGGGTGGAGAAGAAAATAAAAAGAGTAGTAGACCTCTCATGTCCTACCCTGCAAAAATCATCCCCTACCACACTATAGAGCACAAATGATTTGATCCTTCAACAACTGAAGGAAATTCTTTCCAATTAAGATCAAATGCATAGTAAGATCAACAGTATGCAAAATCAAATTATTGACATGTAGATTTTGCTTCAAAAAATTTCTAAATCTCCTAAATAACTTTGTCACCATTTTTTCTTAGTTTTTTTTACATACTTGTGATTTTTTTAACTTGTTTGTTATTTTCCCTCTACTTTTTGATAATGACAAAGGGGAAGAATCAATGGTTTACTTTTGATGATATATTTTCCTTATTCTTTGCCAACTGTTGAAATATTGTTGAACTATATTTGTGAAGTTTAAATCTATGATATGCATAAACGATAGGTTCCTATCGTAAGAAAAGCTCCTGTCATAAGAAAGGCTCCTTCTAATCATGACTATGAGTAAGAACATATCAAGTTTACAGGTATATTTTGAAATCCTTTATTTTTTAAATTTTGAAAATATATCTATTATTGCTTGTCATCATCAAAAATGGAGAGATTGTTAGCTTAAGGTTTATTATTAATGATTGTGATGATAACTATATAATATTTAAAAATTTAAATCAGATTTATTTTCTTATATATGTAATGATATAATTCTTAAAAAGAAATTATATCATAGGATAAATGCTTCCTTTCTTACAAAAACCTTCTTAATAAACTTATCTTATTAGAAATGATTCCACAACATCCAAAAGGATCTTATTATTTCAAACAATTAGCTCAGGAATTTTTGACAAAGCTTTTCTATTAACATTGGAAGAATCTAGCATAAATGATATTGAAGATTTGTTAGATACAAAGTTAACTCAGAATTAAAATGAAGCAACGACTAGTAGAAGAAAATGTCTACTTAAGGAAGAGCCACTACATTTGTGAAACACACACAGATTTGCGAAATGCTTTAGCAGCATCAATATTCTTGAAAGTCATATCTATATCAAACTTCTCGTGCCTTAGAAAGTGAAATCACTCTATTGAGACGGACTGTTAAACCCTTTATACATTTTTTGTTGAGAGCTTATAGAGACTTGTTAAAGACTATGAGTGTGAAAGGTTGAAGAATCTTGAAAAATATATACTTGTGAGCTTGGAGAGGCTTGTGAAAATCTTCTATTTGGAGTTTTATAGTGAAATACTCAAGTTGAATAATTGGGGACTAGATGTAGGCTTCGTTATAAGCCAAACCAGTATAAATTGACTGTGTCACTCTCTCTCTCTCTTTTAATTTTTAAATTTTTGCATTACGGTGTGTGTTTTTAATTTACAAGAGACTCTGTCACTTTTGGAATAGGCTCATTCTTTTTTAATATTGCAAAAGGTTTCTGTCGTTAACAAGCTCCTTCCGATTTTTAACAGGCTCTTTTTGTTTTTAACGGTAACAGACTCCTTTCGTATTTTGACAGGCTCCTTTCATTTTTAATGTTAACACACTCCATTCATTTTTAACAAGCTCCTTTTATTTGTAGACTTTTCTGTTGAAATGTAGCAGGTTCCTATTGTTTACACGAATTGATAGTAACTTAAAAAAAATTTTAAGTCACATACAAGTCACCCTCCTCTTACGTGTGTTTGCTTTATCAAGTCTAAACATTGACTTATAGGCTTCTCCATAGCCACTAAAATTATTAGAGCCATAGTAAAGTCTAAAGAAGAACAGAGCATATAGAGCACTGATGAATACTTAGATGAAGGTTACATAAAAGAAGTTTATTAAGCTAAAAGTTCATCTTTAAGACATGAGTAACATTTGAGATGAAGCAAAATCAATTCGATATGCTTCCCATGTTCATTTTTAAGACATGAGTAACGTTTGAGATGAAGCAAAATCAATTCGATATGCTTCCCATCCAATTTTGGATCTTTCGAGTTTCAGATTAGATTGAGGGATTTTGATATTTTATTTCAATTTTATTTTTTATTTTTAACTATTAATTGACCATATGAAAAAATTATAAATTATGTGTCACTAATGTGATAAAAATATTAAATGACGTTATTAACAAAAGATCTAACGGCTAGTTATTTTTGTAAAAAAATAAAAGGTAGAGTATTTTAGAAACTTTTAAAACTAGAATTAGTATTATAAAATTGAATGAATTTTGAAATTTTTTTAACAAATTACCTTAAATTATATCGATCAAATTCCTAAAATTTTAATTTATTGTAAATATAATATGTCATGTATTCTATATTAACAACTCTGACGTAGAGTATCATGTAATCAAGCTTAATTTCATATATCTATATAAATGAATTATAATAAATAAATAAATATTATCTTCTTCTTCTTCTTCAGCTTATATCTTTTTGGAATCTTCATGGCATTTCCATAATTTGCGTTATGGGACTTCATCTTCTCTCTACAAATCTACTTATAAAAATTAGTTCAATTAAGATCATATGTTTATCAAATTAGATATGTGGACATTATTTAGAGACCTACCTCCACCTGCTCCTAGGTGCCCAGTATAGCCTCTTAGATATCCACCATAACAAGGTCCTTTATATTAGTTGATACTTTCATAGCTTTCATCTAAAATCAACATAATATGTCTAGAAACATGAGATAGATGAACTTTAAGGAATACCTTTCTTTTATGACCATTACCCTCTTTGTGTAATTTTTTACTGCTAAAAAAATAAAGAGAAAAGTACATAAGATCTAATGTTTTCTATGAGCGAAGAAGAAAAAAAAAGGATCTTCTATAGAAAAGAGGAAAGATATTAGTTCACAACATTAACTGGAGGGCATTACGGTGAAGGTAGGACTAGTAGGGAAGGTGGGGATATGGTGGCATTTGAAGGTTTCATGGTACTGACAACGTGCATGAGTGAATTGTTGCGTAAAGGGACCGCAGGCACCATATGCAAAAGTGGTGCACTACAATTAAAATTAAGATTAAATCAAAATTATGATATTTATATTGTATTTATGTATTATTTCTAAATTGTTATTAGTTATTGTTCTATTAAGATTGGACATTAATAAAACGTAAAAAGATTAGCACATATTATATTGTCCTTATAAATGAAATAGTTATTCTCATAAACTAAAATATAAAGATACTTAAATAAAAGAGTTGGTAATTATTAGAGAACAAGTTCATTGAATGGACCTAATAAGAATTCCATTTAAAATATTACATGTATATTTACGGAAATTCTTATTGTGATGATTGTATAAGTAATTATTTGACTTAAAATTTTCAAAGGAATGTTATGTCTTGATGCTACTTGTGACCTATTCAAGTCAAAGCTAGGTCAATTAATAGTCATTTGATATAGCATAAATTATATGGAAATATTTGAGTAGTCAATATAGTATTCATTATCCCTAAACTGATTAAAGAGAATGCTCCGTTATTTTCTATTAGTATTAATTTGAAAAATTTTCTGCTAAGTTGGAATGATACTTTGTAAAATAATTTATAAATATCATTGATAGAATGAATTACTAATGGTGGAGAACTCATATGATTGGACTTAAACATAGTAGATATTAATTTTGTTTTATATCCAATTGAAACATTGTATGATGAAATGATTGAATTGTATGAAAAAAAAAATCATACATAAAAAGGTTAGTAAAAAACAATTTGATATTCCTAAATATTTGAATGATAATGATGTATTACTAGACACTAATCTTGATTTATACATAAAAATTATTAGATTGGATAATTCAAGATAAATTAAAGAAGTTTGATTTATTTAATCATAAATATGATTTGGAATTATAATTTATATTCGTTGTCAATATATTTAAGAACCAAATAGATCGTATGCAAATAATAGGTTGAAGAGAGAAAAGGAATTTTAATCAAGCTAGACTTGATTATAAAATTTTATAAAGTTTAAGGATAATAAGATATTTAATAAATAAGGACTAATATGAAAAATTATTAAGTGTAATTAATATTCATTTAGAATTAATTATATTTCTGGTTTAATTAAAATTACGATTTTATTTTAATTAAATCACTAAAATAACCAAAACTTACTATAAATAAACTTAAAGTTATCTCGTAATATGTGGATACCATCAAAGATTAGCCACTTGGTGGCTATAATGGTTAAGATGATTTAATTTCAAAAATAGTTTAGGAGAAACGACGAAAAGTATTAAGATATGAATTACCTTTCATGGTTTGTTATATTATATATGTTAATTATGGTATAAATTTTAAGTGATTTTCACTTTCAAAAAATCTTACCAAAAGTTTTCTTATTTATTTTATTGCAATTAAGATCGTATCTCACCCTACAAGTCCCCAGTAATGGTATAAGAACTAAATTTAATTTTATAACTTAATTAAAAATATTTAATTGTTATTGATCTTAAACTTGGAATTGAAATCGTGAAAGTTGCAAACCAAAAAGGAAAAAACTAAGTTTAAAATTTAGATTATATCTAAACCCTAATCATAAAATCATATTTGAATCTAATCAAGTATTCTTTAAATTTGAATTATTTGGATTATAGTCAACGCATTTGATGTTTGTGGTTTTGGATCACTGGTGGGTTGTTTTCTTATGGTCTTGCTGGATGGCTGTTGGCTGGGTTTATGGTTGGCTCATAGCGGCGTTGCAGTCATTGGAAAAGAGGATGCGGTTGGTGATGAGGCGTGGCAAGAGCCGTCTATAAGCAGAAGACATGGGACGTTGATGGAAAGAAGAAACTATACGTGACTTGCGTCGTCGGATACTTGAAGCAAGGATAGCAGCAAAAGACCTTGATGAGAAGGGAGGGTAGGGTTTATGTTCCGAAATTAGTTCTCTTTTTAAGATGAAAAAGGGTTCGTTTAGGCATATGAATAAGATTATTCTAAGTTAGGGATAACAGATTCTCAGCTTAAGGTAGAGAATGTTTGATAAACAGAATAGTGTATCTTACAGTTAAAGGTTGTATCCTAGTACAACACTAAATATCAACCAATTATTATTTTTGATCCTATTTTAAGGTAATAGCCCGCTTAATCACGGAAGACATGCCCAATTCTATTTTGGCTCCCATATATTGATTCACTTTTTTTTTTTTGGTTGAATTTTCTCTCTCTCTCGTTCTCCTCTCTATCTCTGACGGTGCTGCTCCTTCCCCGATGACTATCATCTTCCTCCTTGATCCACGCCAGCATCAGAGATCTTCGGCTCCTCCACGCGAAGTCCCGAACACGCCACTGTTTTCAACCCTCCTCTATGAGGACCACCACTTCACGTCATTACCACCACTGAATGTTTGAAGAGGGAGAAAACGTTGCTGCTCACCCCAGATCTAAACCTGAGTCCTGACCAGTCACCCAACTCAACACCCAACCTAAAAACCCGAAGTTGTGAATTGGTTTTCAGGTGTATTTTTTTAGTTTTGATTTTTTCCTACTTAATTGCATTTTTTATTGTGAATTAGATGGAACTTAGATGTTGAAAGTTGGAATTAAATTTTTCGGTTGGTATTTAGTTTTGTGATTTGCATGGGTTGGATAAGATATTGGAGTTGAATAATTCACGGTTTTGTTTGGTTGATTTCTGGTTTGGTTTTGTGGATTGGTTTAACCGATTAAAAGAAATATATGTTGAGTTTTTAGATGAATGAAATGCACGGCCTGATGTGAATATGTGATGATGTTGATGAATTGAATTGATTCAATTGAAAGTTTGTAAGTTGAAATAACTTAAATTAAAAATTTAAATCGAGAATGTTAAAGTTGCAAACTTGCAAAGACTTAAATAATTTATTGACACGTTCTTAAAATTTGTGAAATGGTATTTCAATTTTAGTATTTGGGTATTGACTTTAGGTGAATAATTAATTGAATATAAAATTATGTTATTGTAAATTAATAATAATTCAGTTGTAGTTAACGATATTATTTAGGTATTGGCTTTGGGTAAATAATTAATTGAGTATAGAATATGTTGAATTATTTGGTAATATGTATGTGTGGGTTATCATAAATATTTATAATAGATAATGTGTGAAAGTAGTGATGTAAATGTGTCCAAAAAATAACATTTTTTTCAAATTATGAACATGTTGTAGGCTCCAACCACTTATACTTAGACTTATTAATGTCAATTAAAAATAGTAAAAGCAACTTACATATTTAAGAACCAAATATAGAGTGGTGTAGATAATATTGTGGTTTGTTAGAAATGAAAAGAAGATTCAAAGCTTTAAATAAGAAAAAAAAAACATTTTCTAAGAAGTTATATCCTTTAACTTGATCCTCATGTTATGTATATATCATTCAACTTGATCATCATGTTATGAATAGATGTGTATGAACAATTGTATAAGATATGTCATTCCTTTTTTGGTGATTATGTAAATCATACCCTTCAACTTATTCCTCATGTTTGAAACGTTGAATTGAAATTGTTCAAAATTGTTGAAAATAGAAATTATTTATGTATGTTTTGTGATTGTTAGAAATGAAAATTGTTTATGTGTGTTTTGTATAATTATATATCTTGAATAATCGAATTGTTAGTTTTTGACTTATAG
This sequence comes from Erythroxylum cassinoides, assembly GCA_027478405.1. Taxonomy (NCBI): domain Eukaryota; kingdom Viridiplantae; phylum Streptophyta; class Magnoliopsida; order Malpighiales; family Erythroxylaceae; genus Erythroxylum; species Erythroxylum cassinoides. The sequence goes on along the minus strand of JANIPM010000008.1, from coordinate 32,658,585 downwards.
TGAATTGTGTTTGATGAAATTAAATTGTGTATAATGTAATCATACAAAATGAGTTATATTATATAAGATGGACAAGCATATTGTGTAATGAAATTATGTGTTATATATTTTTATATATGTATGTTTTATGATTGTTGGACATGAAAATTGTTTTATGCATGTTTTGTGATTATTGGAAACAGAAATTGTTGGAAATTAAAATTGTTTATAGATGTTTTGTGATTGTTCGAAATGGAAATTGTTTATATATGTTTTATGTAATTATGTATGTTGAGTAATTGAATTATTAGTTTTTGACTTAAAGCAAATTATGTTCGATGAAATTGAATTGTGTATGATATAATCATATAAAATGAGTTATATTTTATAAGATGGATATGTGTATTATGTAATGAAATTATATGTTATTTATTTTGATATATGCATTCATTTATTTTTACAGATAAATGGAAGGAAGTTAAGTACTCCTGATCAAACCACTTTAGGAAGATACAATGATCCAACTTGGGCTCTTGTTATATTGGTTCCTGGTCTGAGGAACTATACTATTTGCTTGTTTTGTAACAAGCATTTGAAAAGTGGAGGAATCACCCGATTAAGAAACATTTAGCTGGGGTTAAAGGAGATGTGGAATCCTGTAAAAAAGTAAGTCATGATGTGAGGTGGAAAATGAAAACATTGCTTGAAGAATATCAACATAAGAGAGATAGAAGGGAAATGTTGAATTCTGAAATTGGTAATGAAAGTTCATTTTCTAGTTTCCGTGTTGATTGTGGAAATGTTGAAGGTGGTAGTGGTACTAGTACTGGTAGTGTTCCATCCTAGGCCCAAGAAAAAGTTCCTAAACTTTATGTAAGAAAGAGAAGAAGGTAGGTGACTAGCTTTTTTGCACCATGAACAACTTTTAGAGCCCAACCTTTAATTTATAGTACATTGCAATTAAGAGATGCGACTCACAATATCGATATGGCAATAGCTAGATGGTGGTATGATACATGTTCATCATTCAATGCTTTTGTCCTATTATTATCAATCTATGATGGATGCAATAGCCTCTTATGATCCGGGATACAAACGTCCTTCGATTGATGACTTAAGAGATAACCTTTTGAGTTGTTATGTTTCTAAAATTAGAAGTTATTTGGTAGAAAGAAAAGTGAATTGAGCTACTTTTGGATGTTCAATCATATGTGATGGTTGAAAAAATAGGAGACAAGAGCCTATTATTAATTTTTGATTTATTCTACAAATGGCTTTATGTTTTTGAAATTTATTGATGCATTTGGCCTTATTAGGAATACTGAGACTTTGTTTGCAATACTTGATGAAGTTGTGAATGAAGTAGGGCCAGAAAATATTCTTCAGTTTATTACTGACAATGATTCTACTTATAAAGCAACAAGAAAAAGGTTACAAAATAAGTATAATTCTTTTTTTTTGGACTCTTTGTATTGTACATTGCATTGATCTAATGCCGGAGAATATAAGGGATCCTAGGTATTTTCTTGTTAATGATGAGACTATGCAGAAAGCTAAAAAGGTGACCAAGTTCATTTATAATCGTGCATGGGTATTGAATTTAATGAGAAAGGAATTTACCAATGGTAAGAATTTATGTCGTCCTGTTGTGAGAATATTTGAAACAAATTTTTTATCACTTCAGTCTTTTGTTATGATGAAGAAAGAGTTAAGACAAATGTTTACTAGTGATAATTCGATTGCATCTCAGCATACTAGGTCTAATGCTAGAGTGAAGGTTTGTAAAATTATACTGGAAGATAGAGAATTTTAATCTCAATGCCAATTTGTTATCCGAGTTTGTGAGCCTTTGGAGAGGATGCTTCGCGTGGCTGATAGTAAAGAAAAGTCAACAATGGATTTTTTTTTGACGCCATGGAGAGAGCGACGGAAGTAATCAAGGTCAATCTCAAACATAGGTCTTCTTTGTATAAACCATATCTTTCAATCATTAATGATAGAAGGGAAAGACAACTTTCTTCTCTATTGTTTGAAATTGGGGGGTTTTTTTAATCCTAATGTCTATTTTAGACTGGATATTACTAAGCAAGCTGAAGTTAAAAAAGGAATGCTTTTAATTATTACAACAATTGTCAGCATTGACGTAACGTAAGATCTCTTAAGCTCACAAATGGAGATTTATAAGTTGTCTTATGGAGATTTTGAAATGTCAATTGCGATTCGACAAAGAGGAAAACTTTCTCCAGATATTAATTGTTTCCTTTTTCTTATTTGTTGAAAATTAATTATCACATTATTTTGTCTTATAACACTACTTTTGTTATCTTACGACTTATAGTTTCTTGATAAGATCAATTTGGAAATGGTGTTCCAAAATTGACCATTTTCAAATTGAAAAGGTTTGCAATTCAGATTTTAAGTCAATATGTGAGTGCAACAGGCTGTGAACGAAACTAGAGCATATTTAAATTTATTCACTCCAAGAAAATGAATATATTAAAGCATAAGAGGTTGAATGACTTGATTTTTGTTCATTACAATTTAAAGTTTCAGGAAAGGTATGTTATTATCAATACTAATTTTGATATAATTTCTTATAATTTTTTAATAATTAAATTTTATTGTTAAATAAGAGTCTTAATAGCATAAGTATTTCAACTGATCCAATTTCCATCGATAATTTTGATTTTTTGGCAGATTAGGTTTCCGAAGAATCGAATTTAGTAGATGTCAATGACTTGGAAGATAATCTTAGATAAAATAGCGTTGACATATCATTTTTTGCATTAAATTTGAATGATAATGATGACTCCTCTCAATGATGAAGATTTTGTACCAAATGATAATTGGGGTCGGTGTAATTATAACGGGTATCCTCCTGTAGATGATTGAATTTCATTCCATGCTTTTGCTTTTTCTCTTCTTTTAATTTTACTTATATTTGATTTATATGTTAAATTCTATATATGTAATGTAATTGTAAATATTTTTATTTCAGGTTTAACTTTTACTTAATTGTTTCCTCATCATGAACTCTTGTTGTAAATCGTAATAGTTTGAGAGTTAAAGAAATTTATTGTTCTTTTTATTAGATGTTTTGATATAATTATTATTTATTATATGATGAAATTGTATTATTCTAATATTTTAAGTACTTTGTATTATTCTTAATTTTATATTTGTATGATGATGATTGT
>JANIPM010000008.1:32642108-32655383 GCA_027478405.1 Erythroxylum cassinoides | reverse complement strand
TTATATGTGAAATATTTAAAAATTATTGTTATTTCATATTAATTGTGATTATTATTTATTATTATGATTTTTGGAGACAGTGTTGATGTAAACTTATAAAGTATATAGTACAACTGTACAATATACCAATAGACTATTTTGCAAATTAAAAAAAACTTATGAAGAATTTCATAAATTTAAAAAATTAATCGAAACGGTGTCCGGTATTAAACAGTACTGATATAGTACTGTATCGAAATCTAATCCAGTATTAAGTTCGATACCGTATTTGCAACTTTGTGTTCAAAGCCACAACATAACAATTTTAACCCAAGTAAGTGATTAGAGAAAAATAACATAATAGATAAAAACATACAAAATTAGGTTTCTTAACATAAACCATAGGTATTTAAAATATAAAAGTAGATAAAAATTATTATACCATACTAAGTAAGATTTATAAAATTAGACTTCTTAAAAAAAACAACTTAATCTTCTTAGCAATGCTTTTAAGACCCTAACTAAATGATTACCTTGAACCAAACTATACCATCATAATACACCTATCTAACATGGACTTTTAAACCCACCACCTCGCCTTCCAACAATAATATTCACATTAACCAAATATTATTTATAATTTGCATATAACCAATATCAACAACTATTTATGAGTAAATGGAGTATAAATTTTAGTTATTGTACTTACTTACTAAACAATTTTAAAACCTCTCAATCAAATATGTTACTAAATATTTGTTAAAAAATTAATGCGAAATGTTAGGGATCAACATAACTAAAGCCAACTCATTTGATAAACCTACCTCATAATTCAGATAACTTAATGTTATATACAGAGATGATAATTTTTTTGCACTTAGTCAACCAACTAAACTTAAAATTGAGAGGTCAACTAGACTTGAATATTATTTTGTTTAAATTTACAAAATAACATCATTTTAATAAATCGGCTCTTGATATTCATTCAACAAAGTGATATTAACATCATTTTAACCAATTGGTTCTTAATTCATTCAACAAAGTAACATCAGTTTATTGTTTGCGTTGTTTTGTTGAATTTTATCAAAGTCATGTTGTTTTGGTCTTAGTTAAATTAGGCTTTTTAAATACAATTGGGCTTAACTCGGACTGAAAAAATCAACCTAGGCCCCTACCATTAGCACCATGGACTAAATAATTGTTAATCATATTTATATAACATTCAATTTGTTAGACTTAATTAACATTCAGTCGACTTATACCACAATAAATCAACCTAAAGATCCTAGATTAACATTTTCAAAGATTTTTTTTAAGGAATTAAACTTAATCTTGACAAAATCAAATCTTTAAATATTTTCCAAATTTGATAAATAAAAGTTGAATAGCATTTCTTTTTAAAGGCTAATAAAAAAATGTCATCTTAAAATTTGAAAGCATAACAAATTAAGTCCAACTTAAAATGACTTGTAATTCTGAGCCTAATATATTGTCTTATTTTCTCATATTACCAAATTCTTAAAATTTTCATCCAATAACACTAAGGATCAAGTAGTTATTATTAAAATCATGGGGTAAAACATTCCTTAATTTTTTTGAAGCATAAATAATATGATATTTTACCAATTTTGTAACGAGTTTAGAATATTTTATGGAAAATAATATTGATTTTGTAATTTTATATACTATATACATATACTATTTAACTTTATAAAATTTATTTGACTTAATGCATAATGATCTTAAAAAAAGGATAATATTGTTTTATGAGTTTTTAAAGATATTCTATTTGAGATTAAATTCTAGTATGGAAGGACATATTTGAACATACATTTAATTTTTGAAAGAATGTATGTTAAAATTTTCAAGAATTTCAAATACCAAGAAATATTGAAAATTAAATTTTATGATGAAATAAAAAGTAATATAAGAAGTTTTAAACCATTGCAATTTTCTTTGTTCTTTTTTTAAATTATTAGAATCAGGTTCTATTTTTCTGAAAGAATCTAACAACCTAATATGAAAATTAGTTAACTAGTAGTGTGCCATTGGGTATTAATGCAATATATCTTTAATATATTTAAAGATAAAAGACATTAAATGTTCTTATAGTTTAAATAACTTTAAAACAATCTCATAATCTTTAAAATTCTAAAAAACATATTGTAATTTTTAATAAAAATTCTTTTCCAACTTTAATTTAAAAAATAGTTATGAAACGCATGTGACATAAATGTCACTTATAGACTAATCAAATGTTATTGATATGATAGCTCAACTCAACTCTTAAACCTAACCCAAATTAATTGAATCCGATGTAAACTAATAATTTATTATAATTATCTTAAATTATAAATTTGAATAGAATTTAATTGATTTAGATAGTGATTAATAACTAAATTAGATTGTTGTGTCATTAGCATTAAGATGGCAATATGCCTCGGGTAGCAGGCTCAAGGCAGTCAATTTGGGCCCAAGCTTGGGCTCAAATTTTTTTAATTTAAATGTCAAAACAATGTCATTTTGCTAATACATGTGGAGGCTCGGCGTAGCTTGAACTTGATCTCAAGCATGATCGGGCTAAGCCTGGGCCATATTGCTACCTCTAATCAACATTTGATTTATTTATGTATGATGTTAATGTCACATATATTTTGTCCTTATTTTAACGAAAATAAGAAAAAGAATTGTTTTGAAAACTAAAGTTTACAAGAAATTATTTTGAAAAATTTAAAGATTAAGAGTTTTTAAAAGTTACTTAAATTATAAGATTGACCCCATATTTAATTTAAATAATTGCTAGTAATATTTGGTATTAATTTAATTTATTTTCAATAATGTTTATAACTTAACTAAAATAAATGAAAGTAATAAGATTAAAGTGTATACATATCATTGTAATTTTAAGACTACTTGATTAGTTGTCTCTACTTTCACAATGATTTATATGCAGGAGTTTCTAAATTTATGAGACAAGCTAGTTCTCAGACGAAACAGAAAACATTTAATTGGCATATACCCTCGTGCTCAAATTTCGACCTTAAACGGAAGTTGACAAGCATACTAGAAATGGAGACAAGGACCCAAATATCTTAACCACAACAAAAATAATAAAACCTCTGGCCCATTCCCACTCTGTAGTCCATACCGTCCCTCGTCACCACACATTCTACCAAAGACACTTCTCCACGTCTCTCTCACCTTTGCCCTTTCGCCTTCTCAATCCGGACTTTTCATTTCACCTCACTCTATTCTTCCTGTTTTTCTCCCTCCATCTCTTTTCATACACTAGACATGGAGGTTCATGTACTTAATAACCTTTCCTTATGTGTTTTGTTTTCAGTCTTCAACATGGTTCTGATTCGCGGTGGATATTGGACATGAGATATCGCGATTTCACTTCTTCATATGCTAAGTAATACTCACGCTTAAACCTTCTTCTCATAATTGCTATCTCCTCGCAATTGTTTGAATCCACCTTTGACGAAACTAACTATTCAGTTATGCAATTAAAAGAAAATGTCAACTTACGTGCGTAGAATGATTGCGGTGCAAGTTGCAACAATAATGCAAGTAAACTTTGGCAGACATATGATTGTTTGTCCTTTCTAATGTTTGATTACGTAGTTTGATTAAATTCGACAACCTCTGTAAGTGGAGGGTGGTGGGGACGGATAATTAATGGCTTCTTGGGCTTGTTTTTTCAATTTTCTTATGAATTGTTTATAATAAATAAAAACCTGACAAGACAACATTTACTGATTATCATCACTAACAAGTGACGTGAGCGGTGGTTGTGTTGTGTTTTGTTCGTTACTTTATTAAGAAACAGAACAAAATCTATAATCACCAACTACGCCAATTCAAAAGTAGGATTCAAATGATCTGTGTCCTACGTGTTCCAAACAATATTCAATCGTACAATAATTAACGGTGAGAAAAATTAGATGAGTTAAATATTATAAAAATGGAGGGCACTAGAAAAAACGATACAAGTGATTTGAAGCTTCAAAAGTGTGGCTTAAGATTCTTAAATTACCTATCAATGTCTGTACTGTCAACTCAATAATTTTCCTTATATCTCTAATACCATTTGATTGGATGGAAAAGGCTGCATGTATCCACCATTGGCCATTAAGGATGAAAACATGTTTTTACGGTTGGTCATTGAGATTTAGAGCACGCTTTTTTTTTCGCTACAATGGACAAAACAAAAACACAAAAGGGACGTTAACGTAGCGATCTGCAGTACACGGCTCCGTGTTAATCTCGGTAGATGAGCTCCACGATCGTCATTGGTGGCTCCTGTAGATAATGCAACCCTGGGTCTGTAAAAACAGCAAGAGCAGCTAGGTAGTTTGCACACTGATTTCTTTCTTGATGCACATGCTGAATTTGACCTCTCAATCTTGTTGGAGCAATGCCCGGGTGCTTGTCAATAAAACAAAATTTACAGAATTCACAGTACTTGAAGTGGAGAGAAGATTAATAACCTCTAAGGAATCTACTTCGAGGATAACACGGCAGTACCCAAGCGACCAAGCCAGTTAGAGCCTCGAGTGGATACCCTAAAGCTCAGCCTCAAGCGGAGATACCCTCCCGATGTGCTGCAGAAATCTACCACACCACTGGCCGCACCAGTCTCGAAGTAAACCCCCAACTATAGCACAGGAGGATTCTTGTGGAACCGAATTGTCGGTATTGAGTTTGACCAGTCTGTCGGCGGTTTGGACCAACCCATTAGACTCCCAACTGGTAGGCCCTGAGTTGGAAACACACAACTCTCGACAACCCTTGCTCGGATAATCCATTTCACATATTCTAGAACTATACGCGTACCGTCTTCCGGCTAAGCGAAATTGGCGTCAAACAGACTTTTGTTATGCCAATTCCAAAACATCCAGCATGCTACTCCAAAGATGGTAGTCCAATGCTATTGCGCCACTTGGTGATGTTTCAGAAGGTTGGATTGCACCCACTCCTCCTCATCCTGCTGATAGAAGGCTGTGTCCACTATGCTCGAGGAAAACTTTTGCCAGATAGCCTGAACTCGCGGGCAATCACGAAGGACATGGAAAATGGTCTCCTCTTGTCCACAGGCATGGCAGGAATTGTCCGTTGCGATATGACGTGTGACTCTCTGACTGTTAGTCAGGAGCTTTTTCTTGCTCAGTAACCAAAGAAAAGCTCTGATCCGTTGGGACTCCGCCTATTTCCAAATTAGGGCACAGGCTAGCGGTATTCTCCAGGGAGTTCCCTTCAATCAGGTCGTAAGCTGAAGCCACAGTAAACCGATCATTAGCCGTTGGACCCTACTGAATTTTATCTTCAGCGTTGCCTTCAGCAGGAAAAGTTATGTCAACGATATCCAGATCTATTGGGGAAGGGAGGTAGGGTTGGATTAAGTTCCACTGTCAGTAGCCTTCTGTCGTTATCATGTTCGCTATTGTCAAGTGCAGATGCGAATCAGGAATTGGCGATGTAGCCAATCCTAAAAGAGGGCCTCACTCCTTCACCCAGTTATTCAACCAAAAGGAGATATGTTGACCATTGCCCAGTCGCCATTTAACCCCCTTTCGAACATATTGCCAAACAGCTGAGATACCTTTCCAAGTGCGCGACGCTTCGCTCCTATCAATACTGGGAGGGATATAGCGTAGGTCCATACGATATTTAGCCCGAACAATCCTAAGACAAAAGGTTGATGGTTAGGTAATCAGAGCCTAACCCAACTTAGTTAAAAGTGCATCGTTCGAAGATTAGGCGCAGACCTCCTGCCTTATTAGATTGATAGACAATATCCCATTTAACGAGATGTGTTTTCTGTTGGTCTCCCGAGGAACCCCATATAAACGAATGCATACTTTTTTCCAATTCGTCACAGAGATGTCTAGGTAGATGCACAGTTTGCATTGTGAAAATGGGTAATGTCGAAAACACCGATTGCGTTAAGGTGACTCGACCTGCTAAAGATAGCTGCCTTGCATGCCACTCAGCTAGACGCCTGTGTACATTGTCCAGAATGTGTTGATATGTATGTCTCGTGGTACGCTCATGAAGCAAAGAAATTCCTAGATATCTACCCAGATTATTTGTACTCTGAAGACCTAGGGTTCCACGGATCTGGAGGATAGTTCCCCGAGGAACGTTTTTAGAGAAGAAGATCTGAGTTTTATGCGTATTAACTTTTTGCCCAGAAGCTTGGGCAAAGACCTCGAGAGTACTGACGACAATGTGCGTCTGCGAATCTGTAGCCTCGGCGAGCTTTTACTATTTGCCATTAAGATGTAATGTGCCAAGTATGCTAAAAGCATCTTTATTTGTTGTACTTTAAATCCTTATTCTTCTCTTGTTTTTTAATAGAAAATGAAAAGAATAATGTGCATATTTTTGAACACCAAGCCTTGTGATTAAAATTTCATATGTTTAAGGCCAAAACGATTAAATGGACCCTAACGTTTACATTGGTATACAAAATAGATCCTAAGTTTTATGGTGTTTAAATTAAACTCTAACATTTAGAAAACGTTCAGATTAAATTCTGACTACTAACGGTATTAGGGCATCATCAGTTATCTGTTGATGTGGACCAAAAATTTCTAACGTGAATTTTCTTTTTGAAATTTGTGGATGTAGAATTCACTAGAAATTGATGTGGAATTTTTTAAATGAAGGTGGGTCCCACCCCCAAGTTAAACGCTGCGTTTTATGGCAACTTCAAAAAAAACACAGCACTTCTCTCTTAGCTTTGAAGTTAAACGTAGCAGACCTAGAGATGCATCATTTTGAACATAACTTCAAACGTTGCATTCTTCCCTCTTCTTACAGACAAACCTAATTTGCCAAATCTCCCATCTTCTATAATCATACAATCCCTAATCTCCCATCTTCTTCAATTTGTAGCATTAATCGTCTTCTTCTTTCGCAAACAACAATCTAAGAGGGTCTGAATGATTGTCCACCACTCCTAAGAACGGAGGATCAACGCCACTGTCATCGTGAATCAAAGGTAACATTTGTTGTATCTTCATCAATTCTTCCATTTGATTGCAGCTCTGAGACAATGATATGGAGTAAAATGCTTTGATTTTCACTTCTTCATACCCTCGTTTGATGTGTCTTCAATTTGATTTTGAATTTTAATGGAAGTTGAATTTGTGAATGCTTGTGATTGGTTTGAGCATGGAAGGTGAATTCAATGATTAATGTGAGCATGGAATGTGAATGTGAGATGATTCAGAAGTTATTGGATTTTATACCAAATTGTGGTAGTGTATTAGCATTGAAAGTAAAGATGTGAGATGGTTTCAGCCTCAGAGAAACATAAACTGCATTGAGTATTATTCAAGCCTATGATTCTGTCATTGGTTTTGAGTTTGCCCCTAGTTATTAGCCATATTATGAATGAGGCTTTAGGTTGTTTTTTCTTAGGTTGTTGTACATATTTCTTATACATAACCTTTAAAGTTTCTTTTATGTTTTGTTATAACTCTCTTGTGCATGCTATGTTCTTAATGAATGTAAGGTGCATGTTTGATAGAGATATAGACAACTAACGATTGATAATGCTTAACCCAAACTTGATTCTCCCAATGACAAGTATTGTTCTCGCATATAGGGGGAACATATTTTAACTAGTACTTTTATTTAAACTCAACCTAATATCTTCACAACATTTGTCTGCTAATCACACCTTAATTCTGTTATCCATAGATGTCAGTTTGATCAGCCCTATGTATGAAAGGGAATGTAATTGTTATTTACATTAATTGTCAGTTTTTTTTATTAAAATTTAAATTAAAACAGGTTTATTTTGATTCATTGTTAAGTTAAGATCCAATATCTATTAGGGTAACATAACATGTCTTTATAATGGCAAGATTCTCTATTATAAGTTCAATGATTCAATTTGTATGAGGAAGAAGGACACTTTCTAAATTCTGAATTTTAGCTTAGAAACGTCGGGCTTTCTTTGCTAAGATTGATTCCTAAACCCATTAAGTGATTTGGATTCATAGCTTTCTATACACTATTAAAATTGATTCTGAGCATACTGGGCTCTGAATTTATTATGCCTTAAATTGGTATCGTTTAAGGAAGAAAGGCTCAGAAATCTGCAGCGAAGGTTAGGGGTACCCTTTGATAGTTCACTTCTAAAGCATCAAATGAGCATGAAATGAATTTATTGTACCACTTATGTAACTAGTTTACCTATGATAGACCAAGCAATATGATTAAAATAAGCATATATGAATGATATGTCAGTGAAGCATATATGAATGATACATCATTTATATAAGCATATTGTTTCCATATATGAATGATACATCTATATGAGCATATTATTTTTTCCATCGATGTCATCTATGATATCCTCGAAAGATGGTGATTTCTTTGCATATATATGAGCATATATGAATGATATGTCTGCGGAGTTTTTTGACATATTGTGTCCACTCTGAAAAAGACACTATTTGAGATTGTGGACATATTGTTTCCACCTTTGATTAGAAGAACTAAGAGAAATAATATAATTTTGTAGTAACTATCCAAAGATATGAACGTGACGTCTTCAAATAACACTTCATTAAATTCAAATAATGATAATCTGGTGTGTTATTGTGGTTTAAAAGCTCCGTTAAGAACTTTATGGAGTGAAAAAACCCAGAAAGAAGATTTTATAGATTCTCCAAATATCGTGTAAGTTTATTTTTTGATAAGTTAAAATTATTTGTATATATGTTTAATGTTTTTTTCCTAATAATTATTAATTATCTTTCATGTTGGAAGATGTTATTTTTTAAAGTGGTCTTATGACAAATTTAGCGAAAGAGCAAAAAAAGAGAAAAGTGAGTTTAAATTTGTTGTATTGATTATTGTAAGGGCTTTGTATTTATGATGAGTTTTATAATATGGTTTGTTGTAGACAAGTATATCTAAATTAGACTATTTAAAAAAAGCTTGAATTATGAAGAATGAAAAATCCTCATTTGAACTAATATATTATGCACTATGTTTTTTCTTTATTGTTTTGTTATTAATAAAGTTGCTTTAATGATGCGTAATTAATAGTTGTTAAACTTATGAACAAATGGCCTAATCATAAATAATTAAATACAAAAGTGATATCACAATAAACAATTGGAGCATCATGTACAATTGTCATTATATAACAATAAATAACTGGAGCAGTATATATAAAGGTAATAATATTAGTGAAGTGATTACATCATAATGTGTTTATATACAAAAGTTATGTTGTTAATCCATCCATATAGACAACATTAATGTAAAGCCTGCAAGTCAACCACATTGCTTCCCTCGTTTTCACTTGAATGAGAAGGTTGATCATGCATCGTTTGATTCATTGATGATCTCCGCCTCATTGCTTCAGTTTGTAACTATTGAGATTGAAAAGTTATACTAGGTTGTCCTTTGAACCTCAGAAGTCTTGGTTTGAAAGAAAATTTGAATGAATGAGGATCAACTTCTCCAAACATCCATTTACAACTATGCGAAGAGTTACCAACCTACAAATAAACATGTCATTAACAATATTTAATCTTGAGACATCAGGGATGACCTAATAAATATGAATCAAAGATTGTCATAAATAATCATTAGATCTATGAAGCAATACACAGTAATTAAAGAATGTTTCATACTTGTGGAGATTGCTGAGCAGGTTGAGTTGATCCTTGATTATTACATTTTATAGCATTATGACCAGAATTACCACTTTTTTCACATTTTTATACTTGACCCTTTCTAGTAGATTTGTTTGGATTTTTCAACTTAATAAGCTCATTTTGTAGCACCACACTCTCACAGGACACGTACTCGACATCCTGAATAATATTCGAATACGTACCTTGCAAGGGTGGGATGCTAAAGCAGTCACAACACTCACTTAATCACGACATCATCATGTAATGCGTAAATGATACAATATCTAAAAACTCAAATTCCTCATTTCATTTCATAAAATCGAATATGTACATTGTAGCTTTACAATATCATCCAAATATGTATATTATCAAAACTAAATATAGAACATGCTACATATATGAGGAATTATACGAAAATGCTATCTAAATCCTTCAGTCTCAACTGAACGACCTTTAAATCAGTTATTTTTTCTAAAAGTACAAAATTTATACTTTTTCTATAGTCTCTCTTTCACTAGTATCATCTCTCTAACTTGAAATATCAATGTTGCAATTTTGGTGAGTTTGTGAACTCAATGAGTTAACCATCCTCGATGGTTCACTCAAATCATAATATCAATGTTGCAATTTTGGTGAGTTTGTGAACTCAGTGAGTTAACCATCCTCGATAGTTCACTCAAATCATATAACACGTCACATCATATATTCACATAATTTACATCATTTCATTTATCATGTAACATCACATATCACTTACTTCACTTATCACATTCAGAGCAGTCAAACAGATCATTTCGATCATTTAAAAAATACATATCAATTATAAATATAATGTACATGAGACTCACTTTCATTTATTCCTTTGTTGTGACCGAGTGTCTTTTTATTAGCCCATATCCCTTATGGATACCGGGCTTGTTTTAGATAATGTCTCATATTCCTTAGTAGATATCGAGTACATTCACAACTAAGTTAGAGGCTCTTATCACATTCTAAGGTTTAAGTTCTTTTTTGGTGGCTACTTCGGTTACAACAACCTTTATGTTGTTATGCATTCATATAAAAAATACATCACATTCACATTCACATTTATTATCGGACCTTGGTCCGACATTCAACATAAATGTTGAGTATCACTTATTTTGTCAAATTCACATACAAGGAGCACTTTCATTATATGCATCAAATGCCTTAGACTTTCAATGTCCGGAATCAACACAATCACATTCGCAAAATATTTCAATATAGAATTTAAAACAAACAATTTATCAAGTGAGACCATCTAGGTTACTCACAATTTACTCCAAATAGCTATTGCCTCGAAGTTCTGGCAATGTCTAGATGTTGACGGTCTAAATGCTCCTCTATATCATGTAACATACCTTTATATATATATCACAAATTTGCACAATTATACAAGTACTCATTTATGCACATATGTATATATGGATTATGAACAGTGCATTCTTAATGACAATCTTGGGTATGTTTCCTTTATTCACATCACATGATCATTCATAAATCAAAACTCATACTTGTCTAATCTAAACTTAGTTCATCACTTAATTTATCATTCCAGTTTTTTCTCAAATAAATTTTTTGATCAATTTTGCATGGTCATTAAGACAAGGAAAATGAAGTATTTAGGCATAACCTTCTTTTAAACAAATTTTACCATATGTTTTAAGTTGTTTAATCTAAACTTAAAATCATTCCATTTGGATGTCTACAAATCAATATATGGCCAAAATACAGATGCATGTTCAATGAAAACACTCCATTTAAGAAATTCCAGCACACTTCACCATTTTTCATCCTAAACCCATCAATCAATCATCATCAATCCTTTCCTAATGAATTCATATGGCCATGAAACTTAGTGGATAGAAAATAAAATATTTGGAGAGTTTGTGGTTCAAGTTTCAAGTCAATAGGAGGTCTAGAGAAGAAGTTATGGTCAAAAGAGTGAAGGATGTTCAAAATTGTCAAATATCACTGCACCCTCACTGTTACGAACGTGCACTAGTTGGTTGCATATCACTGCACCCTCACTGTCACGATAGTGCACTAGTTGGTTGCATATCACTACACCCTCATTGTCACGATCGTGCACTAGTTGGTTGCTCACTGTTGGCATTTCCAGATACCTCACACGATCATGCAATTCCTAGATAATCCTTAGAAGTATGATCGTGCAAGTCCACTGAGGGTTCCTCTCAGTCACGATAGTGCTTCTGCAAGATCATGCAGCTCCTCTAAGGTTCCCTCTCTGTCACGATCGTGCTTATGGACGATCTTGACAGACGATGTTCTCCATATTTTACGAAACTACAGAATTTTCATCTCTTCATCATCTCTTTTACTAAATCTAACATTTCTAACTTATGCCCTTATTATTTCCTCTTCATTCCTACTTCCATTTTAGCTTAAGTCAACACAAACAATCAAAATCTATGATTAATCACAAACATAAAAAATTGAACATATCAAACACACATTCCTCATATTTTCTACATTTTTTTCATCTTCATCAACATCTTCATTTCATCTCTAATTTATCATTTTAATTCTTCCCATATCACAACATTACATAACTCCTTTTTCCTTAATTCTAGACTCATTTTAGTTCATCTCAAAAACACCCAAAGGGATTCACATAATAACAGTAAAAATAGAGCATACGCATATCATCTTTCTATGAATTTTCTACACTCTTTTTATACACATTTTCAATGATCTTTCAAGTTCAAACTCATCTCTACAACAATTTAAAAGTGGTTAATCATCTTATATGCAGAAATAAGATATTTATATACACATTTCATCACTCATGATTCACACATATAATTTCATGATCAAGTCACCAATCTCAAATTACTCATCATATTAGTTTCATTTAACTCTGCCTATAATGGTTAATGCATAACTTACTTGATTTAGCTTCTAAATCTCCAAATTCTTCAAGAACACCAAGAAGCTCTAATTTCTCCTACAACTCACGTACATCATCATGAAGGTTGGGAGGTTTAGGTTTTCTTGTGGTAAATGAAGAAAACAACAAGATAAGAGTAGCTAGTGAAAGATGAGAAAGATAGTTTCAACGTTGATGGAGGTTAGTGAGAATATTCGTGAAGAAGATGTAGAAAGTCACGAAGAAGAAGTAAACAAGATTCAGACAAGTAAATTGTCTTTCAAGTATAATCGTGAGAATAAAGACCAGACTTGGCAAGTGACACTTATCACTTGTCATATGTCCAATTTCTAAGAGTTTAAACTAGGTTCTCTTATTAAACTAGTCCAATCAACTCCAATTTCTACTCCAGTTATCTCTCAATTTTCAATAACATATGTCATTAAATCCTAATGTCATTTATCAAAATTTTCCATTGTCATTAGACTCTTATTTCTAATACCATTTATCAATTGTCTTACCACTCAGCATTTTTTATAGTCTAGAAATACCCAAAATTTTGAAAATTTCCTAAATTTCACCAAATATTCCAAATAAATAAATATACTCTACAAAACAATTTTCAATACAAATAATTCAAAATTTTCAATAAAATCACATTTATAAATCAATTATACCCAAAAATTGTTAATGGATGCATGTACAATCATTTTAATA
>JANIPM010000008.1:32622716-32635311 GCA_027478405.1 Erythroxylum cassinoides | reverse complement strand
TATTTATATTCATCATCAAGATAAAAAGAATTAAACAATCAAACAAAATTAAGGCATTTTTAGAATAAAGATAAATTATTAATTATGTACATAAATAATAAATAAATAAATAAATCAATATTTTACTAGATACATTATATAAATAAATTTCGTTATCAGTAGAAGTGGAATAGTTAAGCAGGAGTGCAAAATTAAGTCATGGCTGTAAGCAGCTTTAAAACGGCTTGTACTTGGCGGATGCGGATGCGTCTCTTAAATTTTTAATAAAAATAACGTCATTTTAATGTTAAACAGAATAAGACAAATTAATCTTAGAGAGAGGATCAGGACGCTCGCAAACTTGCATGCAAACGCTATTTACGTGAGCAACGTTTATGCAATTAACGCAACACGCATCCATATTCCACACCAAGGCGACGGCGCACAATCCAAAGGAACGAAACGCAAACGTAGCAAAAGTGTGGGGTTATTAAGGGGGCGTGAATAGTAAATTGGAACAATGATTAAATCAGAAAATCAAGAGACAATAGAATAGAGAGCATCTGCGGTAGCGTGAAGGATGAATAGCAGGGGTGGACCAATAATTAAATGAGAAATAGGGAACATGTAAAAAACGCAGCGGTTAGAAAGAAAAACGCAAACCAAACGATAAAGCATAAAGCCATGGCAGTGGAGCCAAAATGCAGAGGTACAACGACACACCAAAAGTGGCAGTGCAGGAGGACAGCAGAGGAACGAAACACAAGTGTTTTCAAGACTTTGGATGCGTTTCAAATGAAAACGCAGAGAAGCAGCGGGGGATTTAAAACGTGAACACTGAACAGTAACATGGATCAAGCATTAATTCGTCACATCAATCAAGAATAAAACAGGAGGCGCACTAGCGTGGGATAGGGCAGAAGCAAAGACCAAAGAAGCAACGCACCAGTTGGAAGACAAGGAGCAGAAAACAGGGCTTCAGATCGTCTGTGCCACTTACGCTGTACCAACTCTGTGCCAGATTTAAAACGTCGACGTTTGAATTAAAACCAACGTCTCTCGGCTTCACGCTCGCCTAAGCTAAGCCAACGTCGCCTCCTCCTTTTAATTTTGCTTCCCGCTTTAGTTCTTGGATCTTGCTTTCGATTCTTTCCATCCTTTTGCCCTTCTTCACATCCCTTTTGCCCCGTTATCCAACACTTCTTTTACCAACAAAACACACACACAAAGACACTCTTTCGCTCCATCAACTACTCACGTACGGTTTGCAACTATATGCCAACAAGAGCAAGATCTCTTAAAGCCTCGACAGCGAGTTCATGATGTCTTTGTGATCCAAGTCGTTTGAACGGTGGCATTGTGATTTAGCAATTTAGGTTACTCTGTCTCCCTACTCTGAGATTTTAAGGCTTGATTTGCACTTTAAGCAAACAGGAGCTTTGAATACTTTTGAGGATTTGGGGATTTGGGTTTTGGTTAATTGGAGAGGGGTAGCTCGGAGGAAAGAGTTGTCGCCGTAATCATGGTCGGTGGATCCACCAAAGGTATGGACTTTGTTCGAAATAACGACTCTAAACGTTGCACTATAGTTTGATTTCCGTCTGAAATTTCTCATTTTTTTTGATCCCCACCTTCTAATTTTCTATGTTCGTTCTCCCTTGGAACTGAAGAGTTAACATTCAAATGACCAGATTCTCTCACCATCAACCACTGATATTTGTCATGCAAATTGATTGTTTAAACGTTCAATCTTAATGCATATAGTGGGATCATGGATTCTTGACTTTTCATCCTGTTTATGTAATTGTCAAATTGTATCTGTTCTATAAGTTCAATGTGTACATCTGTTCAAACTTTATCTGTTCAATTGTCAACAAGTTTCTTGACTATATTAACTTGGGTATTCAAATATAAGGGTGTTAATTTCTTCTTAACCATGACATGAAACAGGTACTGCATCCTATTGCTGGTTCGATTAATATAAATAAGAAAATTTGGGATGTGTGTTGTTTATTATCTTATTGCAGTCTCATATCTTCTTACTGAATTGCGATATGTGTTGCAGTTATCCTCTGTTTCTTCGATAGTCACATTCTCCTTACTCGCATTGTAGGTTGTTTTTGTTCTTTTGTGTTATCGGTTAACTAAAATGCATGCAACTTGCTCTGAGGAGATATATATGGTCTTCAATGAATCAAATAACTATTTACTTATGTACTTAGTCTATGGTGATTAATCGTATGGTTGTTTTGGTCTACAGTTTTACTTGGTGGAGATAAGCATTCGAGATCAATCTTGCTATCATTTGATGGAGAGCCTCTAAATTGTGTGGTTTAACCTGTGACTTCAAAACTTAGCTGCTTGCTGATGTGACAATTCGCTGCTGCTGAAATCAGTTTGCAACCTAGGTACAATTGTTGAAGTTTGTTAGACAAATGGAACTCGTCTAGGGATGGTCTAGATCAGTACATATCTCCCTATTATAGAGTCATCTGAACCTTATTGGTGGTTTTGTGAGTCACAGATCAATTTTCATGTTGTTTTTTTTTTAAATCAATAAAACCTCATGAATTTGTCATGCAATTTAAATTCGACCTCTCAAAGACTTTCTACTTGATTGTAGGAGATGGCAATGCTAAAGTGTTAGGTGGGGGAAGTTTGGACATCCTTTTGAGTCATCATGGTGTTGTATTTATGAGAAACTATGAGTTTAACCAAGTAGTTGCCACTGCTCCATCACCAGTTCATGATCTATTTTCTTTTGAATCAGAAGGCCCAAGCTCATTGACAAGCGAATACTCTTCTTGTCTATCCCTTTCCTAGGAAGAAAATATTTCGGTTCCTGTAGAAATATGCTGTCATCCACTGTTCAACTTCAAAAGTATCATTTCAAATCAGGACCAGATAGCCCAGTTTTTCCTGTATCATATATTCAACATTCTAAGAGCACATTTCAGCGGTCTTCTGTGCTCTGCACTAGTTTGTACTTGTCATCTTCTTCAAGCTCTGAAACTAGTCGGCAGCTTGGAAATTTACCTTATCTTCCACATCCTTCACATGGCCATTCTGCTTCTGTTGTTGATTCAACAAGCTCTCCGCTGCTGTTCAGTGGTGATGTTAGCAACTCATATATTGAAGAGCAATCTGATGTTGTCATGAAGGATTTTCTTAATTTGACTGGAGACCTCTCTGATGGAAGCTTTGATGGGATGAATTGCCAAAATGACCAAATAGCATTTACAGGGCAACTGGATCTGCAGTTTTTGTCTGACGAACTTGATTTAGCAATCACAGACAATGGGGAAAATCCCAGGCTTGATATAAGTAATTCTAGCTGGCATATACCATTTGCTGTTAAGATTTTCTATGAAACATTTGTAAGGTTTAATGATGACATTTAAAAGTTACTAGGATGTGAACAAATCTGTCTTTTTTTTTTAATTTAGTTCCTGTCGAACTTAGAAGTAGGTTGGTGCAAGTTCACGTGAAAATCATTGGAGACTTGTTTTTATGTTCTTCCCAATCTAGTTAGGATTATGTGATGGTTTTGGGTGGGCAAAGAGTGAATGACCCTGACGCTTCTGTTTCATGTTTGGTGGAGAAGTATGGTGTTATATGTGTACCACAGGTTGTGATATTGCTATAAAATGTTCCATTTGAGAAAAAAATTTATCAGGTAAAATGTTCCCATCGTATGCATCTCCTTTCACCATCAGTTTATATTCCAATCATTCTCCTTGTTCTAGTAAGTAGTAAGTTTTAACCCATGAAAGTTCATACTTTTTGGTGACTTTTGCATGGTTAGTGTTGGACTTAAACCTGGACTGAAGAAAGGAGGAGGTGGGATGATAAAAGTTGGAAGTATTTGTAGATTGCAACGAAATAAATTCTAGTTGTCTCAAGAATGATAATTGAATGAAGACATCTGGAATCATTTCAGCCCATTCTCTGATTTTTTTACTGCAAAAATCTGTTTATGCATCATTGGCCAGGCACTTCTGCACATTCTTTTTCTGTGAATTGACTCATTGAGTGGGCGGCAGGGCCTGTGGTAGCATCATCTTTATTTAATAAATGCTTTATCTTGGTGGCTACTGCTGCCATACAGGAAATATATGAAACACCAGAGGCTTCACCAAAACCACCTGTAGGATTGACATGTAATCCAAATTTTAGTTCTGGGGCACCACCTGTTGATGCTCTGTCAAGCCACTCTTCTCCAGGGCCAGCCAGTGCACATAAGCCAAGAATGAGATGGACGCCCGAACTCCATGAGTGCTTTGTAGAGGCTGTCAACAAGCTTGATGGGGCAGAAAGTAAGTTCCTTTGTCATTCCTACCAAACAAGTGGAGTGTAGCTCTGTTGTGCCGATTCAGTAAAACTGTTCCACTGATGTTACCAATTCACAGCTCATTTACAAATATATTCTTAGATTGTTTCTCCCTTTCTTATCTTTTCAATTTCTTTTACTTTGTCTCTTTACTGTTGTACGATTTTCCGTGATTTGTTTTGAAATGCAGAGGCTACGCCGAAGGCTGTCTTGAAGCTTATGAATATTGAAGGTTTGACCATTTATCATGTGAAAAGCCACCTACAGGTATTCTGGGAAATCCTCCAATATGGCTTGCAGTGTACTTGTTGTCAAGTTTTATTACTGTATAATGTTTAGTACTTACATTTCTTTCTTTTCCAGAAATATCGAATTGCCAAATATTTGCCCGACAAAAAGGAAGGTAAGAGTTTCAAAAAATGATGACGTCATCTTCATGATTGATTATCTTTTGTGGTAAATCATCACTGTTATTAGTATCAACGTCCAGGCTGATGCATTTCCTGTTTTTGTGTATGTAAACAAATATTTAAGGCATGTGGCCACTTTTTTTCTTTCATCCCTTTTACAGAGAAGAAGACTTCTAGTGCTGAAGAAAAGAAGACAAATTTGAGTAGCATTGATATTGATGGGCGAAGAAAAGGGTAATTGCTTTATGAACATGGCATGGTTGCTTTGCAATGTCAGGTTATTGTTGACATATTTTTCTTCTGATCCTCATTTTGTTTCGCAGGACAATACAAATTGCAGAGGCTTTACGCATGCAAATGGAAGTTCAGAAACAGCTGCATGAACAGCTTGAGGTAGGACTATGGACTACTGAATTATTATTAAGAGGCCACTAATACATATGCTTTGCGTGACTGCCCATCGGGTGTATGAATGATTCTATCCTGGGTTGCCATAGGTTCAAAGAGCACTTCAGCTGAGGATAGAGGAGCACGCGAGGTACTTGCAAAAGATAGTGGAGGAACAGCAGAAAACTGGGATTGATTTGCTCTCTCCCAGAACCTCTTCTTCTTCTTCTTCTTCATTGACCCCACCCAACTTATCTTGTCAACATCATCATGAGCTTCCTCCAGAATCAACAAGCGTAAGTCTAAAACCCCAAGAAGATTCTAACAAAGTACTCGAATGCTCTGATCCGCACCCACCACCAACATTATCAAAACATAAAGCGAGTAGAAGCTTGAGCAGTGACATTATAGAGCATGATGAACAACAAGAGCAGGAAGTGTGTGAGAAAAAGATGCGTGTGGAAGAGAAGCCCGAAAATTCGTCGAAAGAAGGCGTTCTTCTTCGTCATCCTCCTGGCATGGCCGATGATGGGAGCAGATGACAACTCCTATCTATTGCATAATATGTTATCGTGTAAAGAAGGGTTTTGATTTTTACAACGTATGGATGTCTGCTTGTAGTTAGAAATATGAAATACATTTATTTTTGTCCCTCTGGCCTCTTCTCTCTTTTTTGTTTCTTGGAAATATTACGATATTGTCCCTTTTGGATTCCTATATGAAGTTTACGCGCCAAGTAGCCGTGTCGTCCGATTTGAACCATTGTGGATGTGACAGAGAAAAGAGTCCTTTTCTATTCCGCCAACCTCCGTCTCCTCCCTCGCTCTTGCCATGATCTCAACAGCTGCGTACATTATTATGCTTAATCCAAGGTTCTTGCTTTCCATCCCTCTTTCCCTTCACATTTATTCATCTTTTCTCTTTGTACACTTCACTAATGCCTAAAGTCCAAGTCTTCTGAGCTTTCTAATTCTACTTTTTCTTTTTTACAAAAAAAATGAATGAATGAATGAAAACACACTTGGTCTTTTTGTCACTCAAAAAGCAAAACCCACCAGATGCGTCCGAATAATCTGCTCCTTTTTTCCTATTTTCTTCTGATATTGTCTACTCAACTTCATTTTGAATATGCCAAGCCAAGAACCCGGTGTGATGTCTGATTATTATATGAATTTGAACTTGACATGCGCATTGGATACTGGTAACCTATCTTTTAATGTGAGTATTGGGAATCATGATTTTCTGGCTATCGGTGTTAGATAAATTAATTTGGGTTTCTGACATACCCAATACGGTTCCTGTATATTGTTCGAGGAGTTCCAAGTGCTGTTAATAGAGATCCTGCCTGCCCATTTTCACCTCTGTTTAGTAGATTGATTGTTCGTATGTTGTGAATGTTCTTGGGATAGGTTGTACCATCTAGGAAACTGTGCTGGATTTTTCTCATAAGAATTCAAATAAAGGGAACCTGAAAACATTTTATTGCCTTTAAATGTATTGTAAACGAACCTTCTTAAAGTACCAAGTATGAATATTTTATTTTGTTTAAGGAACCAAGTAAACAAAAAGAAAGTATTGAGAACATTTTTAGTGATGCTGCATATAATTAGGAGGGATATATTACCAACTTCACTATCATAGTCGTGCTTTAACTTTTATTTTAAGGATTGATTGCCTCAGTCTCCCAAAGTTTTCTTGTATAATCCCAGCCACTTTTGTGGTCCTTCAGCTGAAGCGTCAGAAAGACTTGGATTGGATCCTCTTGTGATTGGCCTCGATAGAACTGTACAGCACTAGAATTCCTTGATGTAGAGTAACGGCTACCAGCAGTACCTTAATGAATATTCTTGATCATGGTACACTTGAGATCAAAATTCAATGCAAATATTGTGGCAAAGTGATGCATGGATACCATCGACTCAAGTATCACTTAGGAGGAGTACAAAAAGATGTTGAGTCTTGTGAGAAGGTTCCCACCAGAGTGAAGGAACAATATAGAAGCATCTTATTAGAGTCCAGGCGACGAAATCTTGCCAAGGAAGTTGGGAACATGTACCAGCCAGATCTTCCAAGAATGTTGAGAAAAAGACCTCTAGACTTGAATGGTGCTAAGAGTATCAAGTCTGAAGATGGCAAATCTCCTGCAGCGCAGACAGATAATCTTGCAAACATGCGTTCTGTTCTAGAAGATTCTGTTACAGAAGAGATTCCGTCCCACAATACGAGGGATGGTTGTAGAATTGCTGCTGCTAACGGTGAAGTAGAAGATATGTCAGCAAGGCAAGCCCAGAAGTCCATCGGGAGATTTTTCTATGAAACAGGTATTGACTTGAGTGTTGTCAATTCGCCTAGCTTCCGAACAATGATAAATGCTATCTCTGGTATTGGTCAGAGGAAGTATAATATCCCCACTGTGAAGGATCTGAAAGGGTGGATTCTTCAGGATGAAGTGAAAGAGATGCTGGGATATATAGAGAAGGTTAAGTATTCATGGAGAAGCAATGGATGCACTATTTTGTTGGATGAGTGGATTGATGGGAAGGGCAGGAACCTAGTTATTTTCATTGCGGAATGCCCTGAGGGTGCAATCTATCTTGGCTCAACTGACGTTTCAGCAATAATCAGTGATGTAAATGCTTTGCAAAGATTGTTGGATGGAGTCATCCAGGAGGTTGGAGTTGACAATGCGGTTCAAATTGTGGTGTGTTCTACCACGGGCTGGGTGGGGGATGTAGGCAGGCAGTTTATGGAAAAGTGCCCTACAGTGTTCTGGAGTGTGAGTGCACCTCGTTGCATTGGACTGATGCTAGAAAAGATTGGAAGTGTGGATTCAATTAGAGTGATATTAGACAATACCAAGATTCTGACGACGTTTATTAATGAGAATGCAAAGGTTTTGAAGCGGATGATAGATGATACCTGTGACTGTGACTTATTCAAGCCATCTAAACTGAAATGGGCTGAGCCTTTCTTGACGCTGGAGAACATTGTATCAAAAAAGGAGAAGTTGAAGGACATGTTTGCATCACATCTGTGGAGAAGCTCCATCTGTGCTTACAGTCCGGAGGGGAAAAGAGTGGCCAGCTTGGTGGAGGATCGGCTTTTCTGGAGTGGAGCTGAGACAGCTTTGAAGGCAACCACACCACTGCTGCGTATTTTATGTTGCATCAGTGACAATGATAAACCACAAGTTGGATATATATATGAAGCCATGGATCAAGCAAAAGAGGCTATCAAGGAAGAGTTGAAGTCACAATATACTCCATTCTGGGTAGTTATTGATGAGATATGGGAAACTTTTCTCCATAGCCCCCTCCATGCAGCAGGTTATTATCTAAATCCAGGCCTATTCTATGCGGCTGACTTTCATATTGATCCGGAAGTTGCCTTTGGCCTGTTATGTTGCATTGTAAGAATGATACAAGATCACCACACTCAAGATCTGATATCCCTACAACTTGACGAGTACAGAAACGCTAGAGGTGATTTTGAAGAGGGTAGTGCCATTGACAAAAGAAATAGCATTCCTCCAGGTTATGATAATTATCTTTTTGAATCCTAAACAATCTACGTTCTTGTTCTCTTTGATCATGAACTAAAAACATGAACTTACTATTTCGTAAATTTGGAAATGCAGTCCAGTGGTGGTCCATCTATGGTAAACAGTGTCCTGAACTGCAGAGATTTGCAATTAAAATTCTGAGTCAGACTTGCGATGGTGCTTTGAAATACGAACTGAAGAGGGATTTAGCTGAAAAGCTTCTCATTAGTGGAAGAAATTGTATTGAACAACAACGATTGAATGATTTGACAAATCTACACTACAACCTACAAATGAAGAAAAAAAAGCTGTGTGTAGCAGAGGAATTTGTTTGCGAAGAGATTGATCCTATTGGAATAGACGATGGACACACTGCTGACACTGCTGTCGATCTGGTGCATCTTCCCAAGTAGAGTATAGCCATGCCATATGAAATTAACATCCGTAGCTTCAACATGGCACTGGAGCCTTGATTTTGTGTAATTATCCTCCCTTTTCAACTTTTTTGAAATATATTTTGTTACGCATGGTTGTATTATCAGCTCTCTATGATAGTGTTTTTGTCAAACACATTTTCTTTTAAGCTGATACTGCATCAAACTCAAAGATTACAAAGTCAAAAACACAAAATTTCCCAGGAATTTACAATGATTCTGAAACAAGGTTAATTCCTCCGTTAAGTGGAAAGCTTCTAAAATAAAACAAGGAAAGCGTTAAAGAATCTAATAAGGTTTAAACTCAAATGTAACCGCAAATTTCAGGCAATGATAATCGCCAAAACTAGTAAACAGTGAGGTTTTCTGCGACTAATTTGAACTTCAGTAAAGGCTGACGGTTGCTACACATGCTAAGGCTTAATCTGAGCTTCCAGTCGGGCCCTCTCTACCTGGAAAAATTCCAATTCTTGAAAAATTATACTTACATTTTGCATGTTGCAATCAAGAACATGAGACTCTGCTTTCTCTCTATAACCAGGCGCATTCACCGTCTTCTCCAACTTATCATATTGTCTGTTTTCAGAAGAACCCATCAATATCTGACCCAATAAAATAACATAATCCGTACTTATACAAAGAAGATACAGATCCTAATAATTCATGCACAGTGAGAAAATTGACTTCTGTATCTCATCCATTGTATATTTTACTTTCTCACGCTGTACAGATGCATTTATCTTTCCATCAATCTTGAGATAAATTTTTATATTCTCATCATCATTCTCAAATGCACAGCCAACCGGATATAGCCTGCACAGCAATTTTATCAGAAATGACTTTGTGAACACGAGCAGATGAACATCAGGAATTTTCACCTTATCTACTTGATATCCTTTATTTTATCTTTGATTTGGTAACAATTTTTCAACATGCAAATTAGCCCTAAGAAATTCGTTAGAACCCCTTAAAACTCTTCTAATCACATAAGTAATCCCAACCAACTCCGCAAAACCCGTAAAAGTGATTCCTGCACCTATTTTCCCTAAAACATTGTTTTAACAACCTGATAATAATGTAAACAAAATAGAAAACATAACTTAAATTGTTGGAAATTTTAAGAAAAATAAGTTGAAGGTTGATTTTTGTATAAGGAAGAAGTGGGGGGAGGAGCGAAACAGGAGGGAAAATGAAAAAAAAAAAGTTTCTAAGCAATAGGGAGTGATTTTAAGAAGATTTAGCTCAACATGAGAGGTAACACGAGCATACAGCTAGCCTATGTTACCCAAATTAGTGTTTAATTTTTAAAGAGCACAAGCATGTTAGGCTTTAACATTGGCATATAAAGCTTTAATTTGGGCATGTAAAATAGACGTGTTATGATAGGTTAAACACGGGTTAGAACATAAGTGTGTTCCTAGACCATTTTGAAAACAAAATAGCCATGTTAACATTGAAATTAAAACACCTAAAATCTATATGGCCACTAACATGGGTGTGTATCTTTCTATAACTTTATATAAAAACAACGAAAAGAAACAAAATTCAACACGATCACCGATATAGGTATGTTATTGACCGTGAATATTTCTGTTTCTTAAACACTTACCTAGTTTTGGTACAAGGGTGTGCTAGTAGGTATATAGGTGACTTATATTAATTGCTGCCAACACAAGCATGTTGATACCCATGTATCTTTCTATAATTCTTTGCACCTCATCTCTACGTGGATCATGGCAGTGTTCATGGTCTTTTTTTAGAATTAAAATTTTCATTAATCGGATAAAATTACAGAGTGAAGACCTAAACACCAGCATAGTCTATTTAAACAACTCATCAGAAAGTTCAAAATACTACAGTGTTTTATCTCAAACTACTTAACACAAAACGACGACGTTCAATATTCACCTATCCCGACTATTAGGGTAAAATTAACCACGTCTTTCTTACGACTTCGATTCTTTTCCCAAATTAAGACGAGCGATTCTTTGTGGCTGCATCTGGAGATGAGGAGAGGCTCTGGAGGCGGTGTGACTCCGAAGAACATCAAGGTCTTCAATCGACTTCCAAACGATTCTTCTTCACAGGTAATCATCTTCTCTCACGTTCATTATTTAGCGATTAGGGTTTTCTCTGAGAAATTTCTTCGTTTCCAGGAGACTCTTCGTGACTTCTAGGTGGTTCCAATGGCCATTTTGTATTCCAATCTTCTTCCAACTGACTGTATTCCACAGGTAAACATCTCTTTCTCTTACATTTTTTAGAGATTAGGGTTGAATCTCTAAGAAATTTCATTGTTTCTGAAGATGGAATAGGATTTCTATGTGGGCTTTTCTTTTGGAGACAGTTTGAAGAGGGAGAAGATGATTCAGGTCAGATCCTAATCTATTTCTTCATCCATATACCTCTGTTGTCGAATTTGGTATTCCTGAGTTGATTTCTCGGTTCTTGATTTGCATCCCTATAGGAATACAGGGGCTTCAACAACCTTCCCGAAAAGAGGATGGGTTAACCCTACCCAGGTATGTGTTTAGACTCTCTCATGTTTCTCCTTTCTTTCCATTGAGTAGAGTTGAACTGTGTACCTCATACTGTTTTCATCCCTAAGAAGGGGAATGAGCCAGCCTGTTCAATACTTAAAATCTTTTTGTGAACTGTGGTTATGGTTTTGTGGATGTAATTTAGTTTCTGCATAATTGATTGAGTGGATTGAGTAGCTCTTCTTTAGGGTAGAAAATAGATATGGCTATAACCTCCAAACATAAGCCCTTCTCCTACTACAGTATAAGTTTGATTGATTTATAATCAGTTGCTCCCTCATGCTTGTAGTGGTGAGCTCTATAAGAGAGGTTATTGAGGTAGTCTGGTCTTTAAACCTTCTGCTATTCCTCTCATTCTAGATCACTTGGAAACATATAGCCACTGAGAGTAGGGTTATAGCCTTGTCATATTTTGACATGTTCAAATTCGGAAGCTCTTGTATGATGTCAATAAGTCTGCAAACATTGAACTTTGGGGCACATAGAGTAGAGATTCTTGACCATATTTCTCTGGAAAAGCCACACTCGAAGAAGAGGTCGTCTCTGGATTCTTCCACTAGATTACAAAAAATGCATAGTTTAGTGGAGGTTAGGAATTTCAATCTATCCATAGTGCTCAATCTATTCCATATTGCCAACCATAGCATAAAACTCTCATTAGGTCTTAGGATCTTATTTCATATTAGAGCATGCAAATGATCTAGAAGGGGGGTTGAATAGATCTTTAAAGCTTTTTTGCAGAATTCTACAAAAACACGGAATTAATACACACGAAACAATCAAATTAAACAAATGAAAATGTAAAGAGTATAGAAGAAGAGCAAACACTGTTTTTATAGATGTTCGGTGTTAAGACCTACGTCCTCTACCTAAGCTCCCACTTAGGATTTTGTAAACCACTTTATTACACACTTTGTAGTTTAGTGTGAACTCTTACAATACCGCTTGATTTCCGGCTCAAGCTACCTTTACAA
>JANIPM010000008.1:32488150-32499902 GCA_027478405.1 Erythroxylum cassinoides | reverse complement strand
AGCAAATAAAATATTTAAACTAATAAATCATATAATTTACTCAAATATGAATTATTAAAATTTAAATAAAAATAATTATTTTTCCACCATCATAACATCCTTATTATCCAATCAATATTATTTTACAAAAATAAGTAAATGAATCATATATACAATTGTTATAAGAGTTGGCAACTCAAATATATATATAACTATACACAATAAATGCTTGCAAGATTGGCACATCACGAGCTCCTAATTGAAACCCAGTAATTGCTTTTCTAAAGTTGAAAGAATATTAACCTATGGCAACTGTAATAATTGACAAGGCTCAGCATAAAGTCTTTATGACATGAACAATTAGTCAGTCTTAGATTAGTATCTACTAAAATTATTCATAAATATTAGTGATAAAGAGGAAGAAAAACTAAAAGTAAAAATACGTTGTATTTTAAAATTACAATATAAAATCAAAATCAAATAAAAGATTCAGATATTACAAATACTTCAAATTAACGATTAAATTAGGAAATTTTATCAAATAATATCATGCTTAAATAGGAATAACACTTTGAAATATTTCAATATTATAATATATTATTGATTATTTTATTGTCGATGAAACTCAATAACAATTCGATAAATAAAAATAGTGTGCAAAAGCTTTGCTTGAGAGATGTCATCAAATTTAAAAGAATTATTATATTTCATTTTCTCATGTACTAAAACTAAATATAATGTAAGTCTATAGAATGTGGTGGACATGAAGCCAGCAAAGAACCCTATACACATATATAATATCTACGTAGGAACAGCTCCACGAAAATCAATTATAAGTTCAATTAAAGTAGAGACGATAACAAGCAGCACTCGGAAAGCGAAGAGATGGAAATATACTTTATTAAAGACGAAGAAAAAACGTATAAATTAAAATAATAAGGTGGTGAACTAATAAAATTATTTAATATTTTTATTGTTTCTTTATTTTAATCTTAATTTTCTGTTTTTCAAATTTTTCTTTAAAAGGTTTTACAAATTATCTATTTCTTTAATTCAAAAGTTAAAAATTATATAAGTGAATAAATTCAAAATTTTAATATTTATAATTAATATAGTTAAATTTATATTATTAATATCATTATGTAATAACACATAAATTACAGTTTTTACTATCTAATTTAATTCGATTTTTAATTTGAAAATTATAAAATATTAAAAACTATACTAAAATTATACAATTTACTTCCATTCTATTTAAAAAGTCAATAGTAAAATTCAGTTATGTATTTTTTTTTCCGACTTGTTTAATATCCAACATTTGTCTATTACGTCCTGATCAGGAGGCAATCAAGTCCATGCATTATCTTATAAATTTTACACATGTGCCATCTTTTTCCTTTTTATTTCTACAAATATATCATTACGAATGAATCATCAACCCTAAATATGATGCTGATAGATTTTGTACTGTAGATTACGCCATCCGAACCAAACCATCTTCGTTTGGAGAAGGCTTCATTATAAACTTGACTTCAAAAGTTTGGTTAGAATTCACGCTAGAAAAAATGGTTGTCTTCCTTTATAGCTTGACCACTTTTCTTTGGTGAACTGCCTAATCCACAAAGATTCCTTCAATCAAAATCATAAATGAAAACATATCTAACTAAATCTTTTATATGAATGATAATATAAGTAAAACTAATATCAAACAAAATATTAAAACATACAAAAAAGTCAAATAATATTATATAGCTCTTAAAATAAACATAAAAATGAGTTTTTGAAAATTGTGAGAATCATATGTAAAACATAAAGGCACAAAAGAATAAAAGTAAGTTCATTAATTGATCTGAAAAATCTACTTTAAAAAGTACCTTTTTTAGAGGTTTTAAATTTAAGCTTCTAAAAAAGCGTTATTTTGTCTGCCAAAAAAGTTATATCTATTAAAGTGCTTTTTACTTTACAATTAAACACTCTTTTTTTAAAAAAATAATATTTGTTACGGAAAAAATTACTTATTAACCTTCCAATTTTTTGTTCAAACAGGCACAACATCCAACTAATTGTACTTGGTATACAAACTTAACTCTGGAAAGCCGGTTTATATAATTGTCTTGAACGAGAAATGGCATAATTTCAAGTTCATTGAAGAAACTCCTGGTAGTTTAATAACTAATCAAGTAATTAGTTATAAATATAAATGTATTCATACTTTACAGTTATTTAAATAATTATAATTTTATTTAAAAAGAAATATTTTATTGATTAATAAACTAGATGTGCTTTATAAAAATTAAAATTGAAAACGATAATACCATAAGAAGACATGCAATCTAATCGACACGAGAGAGACAGAAAATAGGTAGCTAAATTAGGGGTACAGAGTTAGTACACACATTTTAGGACAGAAAATTTCATGCCGCTAAACTAGGACGACGTAAGTCGACTCTTTACTATATTCAACATAATGATAACGAATATTAGTTGAGCTACCTTAATTGACTTCGCGTTTTCTAAGATTCCTATATATGATAGTACAAATAACCAGGGGCGTCTGCATGTACGTATTTCTCATTTCTCAAGCTTGGCGCTTTGTTGGGTTGGTGGAACTAAAAAGTAAAACAAGATAAAGCAAGTTAATGTTTTCAAACGGGGAAACCATTTTAAACTTAAAGGTTTTCAGATTGTTGAATTATAGTCACTTGTGATTTACTAACAGTTTTAGGTAATACATTTTGTTTGTTGTCAACTACCTTTATTCATTTTATTAATGACCTAGATGTCAACTTTGATTGGAAATGTACAAAAGCTCGACATTGAATATAGTGAACAATGATGGAAAAATTTACCATATACTAGTATTGATTTGGTTCTAAGCTAAGATTTTTCTCCTTTTTCCTAACCTTATCCACATCTATATGTTATATGAAAGATTTAATTTAGTTTTTTGTTAGTATATGTCTTTCGTATCTCTTTTTAACAACTCATAAACATCTTTCCTCATTAATATATCTTGATCTTTTTCTGATTTAATTAAGTGGCTGTTGGAGTTTGTATGTGATGCTTTCCTCTTCTAATAATTTTCGTGGATATTGTAATCTTTGTTTCTTTGTTCTGAAGATGGAAACTTTTATAGGACTTTTGTTGACATAGCTACTAATAATTTAAAATTGGACACTTTAAAAATATATATTAGAAAGATCATAAAACAAATATTTTATTATTTAGACTTTGTTTGAGCTTTTCAAAGAATTCTTAAACCTACCTACTGATAAAATAGAAAGGTTTATTATTATCGATGTAGTTCATACTTCAATCACATAAGGTTGTCTTTTTGAAAAATTGATAGCGTCCAATTAGCGGGGGCTTAGTGTCATGGTCAAGGAACTAGGATTATCTTCATGAAACTAATGGCTGGTTATTAGCCAAATGCTACTAATTAACCGAGAATACTCATGGATTAGATCCTTTGTTAAAATTCTAAAAACTTTATCAATTGACTTTATATAACTTTTTTGAATTTTGACTAAATGATAAACCTTACAAACGATGCACTACTTGTTAAGAAAGATGTATTTTTAAGCTCAAGTTGTACTCTTGATAACAAATTATTATCCATTATTACCTAATCTTTCAATACATATTCGGCTTCAATTTGAAATAGCCTTTTATATCTTGTTAAAAACTAAATAAGAAAAACTAGATGTAAATGTTAGCAATGGGTTGGGACAAACATGTTTGATGGGTTAAACCTATTATTCGCCTGACTCAGTCTAATCTGACCCTCTTAATACGTGGCCTAAACTCGACTTGAAACTTAATCGGTCATAATTCACATGACTCTAGCTTGAACTAAATCTAGTTTAGATGGCTCAAAGTTTGCTTGAACTCAATCTAGTTTATATGGCTCAAAGTCCGCTTGAACTCATACTATTAAGCCCTAATTTGACTTGATTCGACTTGACATGTCCAAAAAGTTTTGACATAGATAATCTTTTTTTTGTCTCCAATTTTCAGTTGCTTACCAAGTAACAAATCCAAACATTTCAGGGAAACAAAAATAATACAAACATCTAGAGAAGCATTAGAGAAGAGCCCAGACAAGACAAAACAAGTATGAAGCATATATTTCAAATAAGAGACAAAACAAGAATGAAGCATATAGTTCAAACAAGAAAAATATCAGAGAAAACTAAAAGAGAGAAAAGGCAAACATTAGAGAAGATAAGTCCACACCATTAGAGGAGTAGCAAAACCAATTAATTAACAAGCATTAGACATAGAGAAGCAAGGCAAACAAGCAAATACTAAAAAAGAAACAAAAATCATCGACGAGAGGAGTGGTGGCCTGTGATAAATGACCTAAAGGAAGAGGTGGAAAAGAAAAATAAGAAGAGTAGAAGATGAAAAAAGAAACCCTAGAATATATATATGTTGGATTTGAGGAGCCCACTTTCAAGGGAGATCTTCATTATAGGCCTAGTGAGATAACATACTCGTGAGCTTTGACACCACACTTCAACTCGAACCTTAAGACATTAGGTTTATGGTTTCACTTATATGCCTCTCACTAGTTTCACCCCTTTCCAACGTGGGATTCTCACTCATAATTTAAATCCCAACAATCTCCACCTCAAGTCTGAACTTCCACATTGGGCTTGGACTCCCCCTTGAGCAAAAGCATTTTCCTTAGTAGCTTGAGTATATGGTGTTACAAAGAATCCTTCTACTCCACTAGTCTAGGCCCACCAGGAGTCTCCTTACTCTTCCACATGGGGAGGCAACCATAGGATCCGACTACAATTTTCATACTCGCCCATTACAGAATCATCAGCTCTAATACCATTTATTGGATCTAGGGGGCACTTTCATAGGATTATGAGCCTAGTGAGGGAATATACTCGTGAGCCTTAACACCACATTTGAACCCAAAATTGTAAGACATTAGGTTTATGGGTCTTTTTCACTTATAAGTCCCTCACTAGTTCCATCTCTTTCCAATGTAGGATTCTCACTCACACTTGAAATCCCAACAATAAATGAATGTATGTATGTGTGTGTGTGTGTGTGTGTGTTGAACTTCATATTGGGCTGGATTGTGAAGCTTAAGCCCAACTCGATCCACAATTCAATCTTTTTTATAAAAACTTTAACATGATCAATTTAGCTAAAATCTATTGACTTCATGTTGAGCAGGATTAAGTTGAACGGATTCTAGTTGTTTTGTCATCTCTAGTAACTGACACATATTCATAGATATATTAAACTTTCTCTCTCCGCAAATCTTTTCCTAATCACTTTCCTATTTTGGACATTCATCTCTCTCTTCCTCTAAAAATTCATCTGCAATATAGACATTATTCAATGCACTTTAGATATGACTTTCCTCTTTCATTTCTCTCTAACAATTTACTTCGTGTTGTCGTTAGCTAAGATACAAAGTAATATTCAATATGAAAACTAACAGGGAATTTAATACCAAAATAAGTTAACTTTATGCACAAATTAGTATACAAAAAAAAATACTAGCTATACATTTTCCAAGTAAAAGATAAATGATAAAATAATAAAAAGAAAGATCTAGAATAAAAGTATTAGAATGGTATAAGGTTAAAAGCCTATATTTGAACCTTGCAAGTACTTGGTAACACCCGTCACCACAGTTAAAACTAGCAAAATAATTATATGTTAAACAAGGAATTAGTTACTTAGAAATTGAATATTATAAACTAACTATTTTAATAATTTTATATGATATTTAATATCACTATTTTTGGAATTAGAGATGATGATAAGTCGCATATAATATTATTTAGGGTTATATTTGTTGGGCCTCCTATGCTTTGATATATTATGAATGTATCTTCTGGCTTTTAAAAACTATCAATAGCTCCCTATAGTCTAGGATTTATAAAATCCATCTTTCTTGCCATCAACTTTTGTTAAAAATATAATAGTAGACTTTAAATGATGTTATTTTTTTACACGTGACACTAGATATGGCACTACATGATGTCTTTTTGAAATTTGTAGTTGGAGTTTATAATCAAAGTTGACAATAAGGGGATATGTGTTACAAAACTAAAACTATATGAGGGTTATTGATAGTTTTTAAAAGTAAGGGAATACATTGATAATGTGTCAAACCAGAGAAAAGTCTAACTAATTTTACCCTATTATTTATATCTACACACTTTGTTAAAATTTTATAATATAAACGTATCATATGTTCTTAAAAATTACTAGCCCTACTTATATTCAATCAATCTCTTATATCTACATAACTTAAGTTATATTTTAATAGTAATTTCTTCTTAAAAAAATAGTAACATATAACTTACTGATCATTGCACTAGTTACAGATTTAACTGACGACTAGAGCAAAATAAAGCCAAAAGTAGTGATGAAAGTGAAAATCATATAAAAAAAACTATAAAACTAATTTATAGTCTAATTAAA
The DNA here is from genome assembly GCA_027478405.1 of Erythroxylum cassinoides. Lineage (NCBI taxonomy): Eukaryota > Viridiplantae > Streptophyta > Magnoliopsida > Malpighiales > Erythroxylaceae > Erythroxylum > Erythroxylum cassinoides. Next base: position 32,493,464 of record JANIPM010000008.1, on the reverse strand, counting down.
ATTTACATTTATACAGTTTTAATCATTTACACAAAATATTCTATAAACAAATAATATTTTATAATATTTTAACAAATTTCAACTATGGGTTAAATTGGACATCATCACATTCCTACTTATATTAGCATACTTGATGCCATCCCTATATAAAATCTATTTTCTTTTTTAAATTAAATGATAATATATTCACAATAGCATAAACTATGACACCATTATAATGCGTTTTGTTTTATACAAAATCTAACTAAAATGCAATGTACAAAAAAGTGTTAATGAGATCATCATCCACTGACAAAGATAAAAAAGATCAACTAGTTATAAATGTCATTTGCACTTCATGTTCGTAGTGAGTTGGTTGTCCATGTTCTTAGCAATAATTGGTACTCTTATCTAGTTAATAATTTTGTCCGCAACTTGGTATATATCTTCGTCGTGACCTTAATAAAGATGCTTGTTCCTTGCTTTCCTAAGAGAATATATAGTTATCGTAAAACCAGCCTTAAGCAGCACCACATTTGATTGTCTAGTATTGGACGTGGATATAAATCGATGTAACATTGATGCTCATTCACATGTATGCTTCAACATGTTTAGCATGTGTTGGATTCTTCCCTATACAACTTTTGAATATTGAAAATTGAAGAATAGGTGGTCACAAGTTTCCTCTGGTTCTATAAATAACATACACTTTGTGTCTAGTATGCCATGCCACCGCATTTTGGTCTTTAATCGATCGTGAATCGCAAGCCATAGAATAATGGTTTCTTTGTGGTTCATAGTGTTCTTCTATATGAGTTTGTATCATTCCACTTTTTGGAAGAACATGTTTAGTATTTCTCGACAAAATTTGTTGATGAATAACCCTAACGACTGTGATGTCCATATAATTTTTTCTTCACTCTGATTTGCATGGATTATAGGTAAGTATCCCTCTAAGGTAGTAAATCCTCTAAAGCCACCATATCATTGCCCATTAGATATAATGCTCGCTACTTTTGGATTAGGAGACAGTCGGTTATGCAGTTGAAACAACTATGCCCTTTGGATTAGAGGACTAGTAAGAGACCAATTATGTAATAGTCTATTTTTCATATTGAGGGTTAAAGCCTTAAATTATTGCACATGGTCATATCATTAAGAATTCATGAAATGCATTTCATTCACATGCATATCATTAGCATACACACATGAATTATGATTTAGTACACATTGCAAAGATAATATATGCACTCAATTGACATATTACGGGGTATAAAAGGTTTAAAATGATCATGATCTGAATTGTGTATTGTTTATGTCTTGAATTTTGGTTTAGTGGACTATAATTAGTAAAGTTTGAATTTATTGTTACAATAGAAAATTGATTCATTAAAATGTTCATTTAGTCTATGAAAATTTCAAATTGTAAAACAAGTGGACACATAAAAAATTAGGATGACTAAGCATATAATTAAGTGACATTTGGCATAGATAATTGAGTGACATTTGGCATAGATAATTGAGTGGGTAATTAATTGAAAAATGGCCTAGTATTATTGTGACATTTGGCAACCTATAGAGTGGACAAATGGGATGCATGCTTAAAGACAAATGTTAATATAAGATAATGACACCTTGTACCTAGTTGAATTAAGCAAATGCTGGAAAAGTTTCTGCTGAGTTCATTTCTCTTCTTTCTTCACTCACTCCACTGAAACGTGCTTCCATCTCACATCTCTAAATTTAGTTTAAGTCTTACAAAATTTCTACACCAAATCCATGCTTTTATCCTTCACAAGAAAGCTATAGAACCAAAATATTGTAGTTCTTGTTGTGGTCTTTTATCTTAGCCGAAAACCAACTTATTTCTACCTTAAATTGGTGATGATTTTGCATGCATGGAGAGCTAAATTAGCCTGGTCATTGAGGTGGAAATTTAAACTAGACAAGTAATAAAATATTGTTCTTTATGGCATGTTATAATAGAGAGTTTATGATGATTGGATTGGGGTGGAATGTATATGATGTTGACAGTGAAATGGGCTGGAAAAATGATGCATGAATTGGATACTTTCATATCTTGTTTTTGATGTATAAAAATCGTAGGTTATAGGTTGTAACATGGATGAATTAGATTGAGATTTGAAGTATAATGAAGGTAAATTTATGCTAAAGAAAGGTGTTAATGTAGTGCTCTTGGAATGGAAAACAAACTAGGACTACATCTATATTAGTGAATGAAAGTTTCCATTTAGATTTTGATGCATAAAAAAACCATAGTTTATGTGCCACCAATTGAATGATTTTAAGTGGGAATTAGAGATGAAATTGATGATAAATTGAAGCATAATTGAGGTATAACTAAAGGACTATGATGAAGATGTTTTGAATTTGGTATAAAGATGTAAGAATCTGGAAAACTTGATGGAAATTGGACAATGCACCTTCAGTTTACCTATCCCACGATCGTGGGAGCTAAGGCAATGCATAGAAGTGAGAAAATATCAATTTTGTATGATATTTGAACTACATAAAGATAATTTACTTTACTTAGGAGCAATTGGACTTGATTGGAGCTTGAAATGAACCTAGCTTGATATTGGATTAATTGATTACGTGTTTGTTAAGTTTAGGTTGTTAATTAATGTTATAATTTAAGGAATGGATTGTTTGATATCAATGCATTTAAATTTGTGATTTATGAGTTGTTAATGGTATAAAGATGTTCTTATGAATTCAAATGTGATCCAAAGGATATAAGTAATGTAAAAATAGGTATGATTGAATGAGAATTGAAAAATTGTGTGAATATATAATGCTAGGAAAGGATTGATGAATGTATGATTAGTGAATTTAGAGTAATTAAGTTTTACTTAAGGCATAAACCTAAATTGTAAACAAGTTATGTACAAGCTATAATATTTAAATGATCAAGACTTGTGATTAAGGATACATACCCATAATAGTCAATTGAGCATGCATTGAATATGACATATAAACATGTGTATGATTGAATAATCATATGATTGATCAACTTAATAATGTGTTAACTATTGATACACTCATATTTTCATATATGTTTAGGACTTAATTTAGAGTCATTTACATTCATTTTATGTTCATCTATAGTTGGTCTATCATGTTTTAGAGTCATTTACATTCATTTTATGTTCATCTATAGCTAGTTTATTATGTTTTAGCATTATTCGAGGTTTGTTGACGTAAAATGCATAAATGAAATAAATAGACTCGAATTGCACTGTTTTTGGGTTTCTGGCAAACTTGACCTTTAGTCATTATGGGATTTTTATCTCGAGATTGGTTTAGCCAAAAATTCTAAAGTTTTATACTTAAATTCTTGACTCATTGACAAATTTTTTGGGAATAATTGTAGATTTTTTTGAGCTGGAATTTAGGATAAATAAATTCCTCAATGTTGCATCAGATTTTGGATCGCCAGAATGACCTTTCAACGATATTTCGATTATAATTTTTGAATTAGATGGTGAAATTCCGTAATTCAAGTCTCATATCAAAGCTAACTCAAAAACAAAGATACCAATAAATTTAAGCTCTAGTTTTATGCACTGTTGAAATTAACCTTGAAAAATTGGAGTTGTTTTGAAAAATTAACCCACCTAGCTAGCTCTACCTACTTCTCCATTAACGCAACTCTCCATACTTCCAGCACAACATAACCCCACACTTCATTCCTCCACTTATGCAGCAACCCCCACCTAGCTCCTATTCCACAAACACACAACCCCATTTCTTTACAACTCTCAATTTTTTCAACTCACAAAAGCTCCACCCACTCACCTTTCCATCCATTCCTTCCATCAACACAAGCCCCCACCTTTTAATTATTTCAGCCCATACAACAACTCATTCTCCACTCCACTAACCCCATACCCCATCCTCCAATTATTCACGCAGCAGCCTTGAAGCTCCCGCTTGGCTCTACTTTCCAACTCACATTCCACTCACGGCAACCTCCAGCTCCCATTCACATAATTAACAACACAAAAGCCTCCATTTACCATCCAATACGCCATTCGCTCCAACCTTTGACATAACTCCAACCAATGCAAGCCTTGATAATTCCTCTCCAATCTTTAACACACATAGCTTTCACACATACAGCAACTCTTGACTTACACCACCCCACTCACCAAAGTCACTCCTATCCATACCACCTAAAAGCCTCCTCTAATCTCAACAATGCAGCAAGTCTCATTTTTACTCCCATTCAAGCAATTAATAAGACCGTAACCTCCACTCCACCAGCCTCCAATCACCTAAGCCTCCTACACACACAACACGTAGATAGTTTCATTTACTCTCATTCACGCTACACACATCCAAACAACAATCAGCCCTCCCATTCACCACGCAGCTTCTTCCAACTGCATCCATTCACCAACCAACGCAAGCATCTTCTCCACACAACAACACATAACACTGGGATGCTCCTCTCATTCACCACACAGCTGTTTCCACACTCCAACCACCAGTCACTCACGCAACCAGCAACTTCAACGCAACTAGCCTCACTTCACTCCACGCCATTCACCAACAACAACAACATGGCCTCTTCACACAAGCACTCCACGCAAGGGGAGGGGAGAGCACATTATTTTGCTGTAGTTTGGAGCTGTGTTTTTTATTTTTAATTGATTCCTTCATGAGTTTATCTAGGTTGTATGCTTGTGGACTACTTGGCTTAGTGATTTGTGGCTAGAACATTAATTTCTATTAAGGATTTGATACTTTTAATGATGCTTTAATATTAAATTTTGCTAGAATCCATGATTAAATATTCATATACTTGTTGATTTTTCTTTGGGTTTATTTGTTCTTCCTTTGGATTATTGAAAATTACCTTAGTATAAATTCACCTTTGAAAAAAAGGAAGTTTTTGCTAAAAGATTGAAGGAAATTTTGACTAGGATTTTCTTGTAAGTTAGGAGACCCAAAAAACTTAAGAGGTGAAAATTGAAGGTTTGGGACTTAAAAAACTCTAGAAAGAACTTAAGTAAGGGATTACGAAGTGACGTCTAGAGTGGATAGATTAATTCATCTTTAGGAAAAGGAGATTAATAACTCTTAAAATTTACCTACAAGATTAGGATATTTCATTTGTGGAGAATACCTAATTCAATATTAAGGTTGACAAAAATATCATTCTCTAAGAGAAAGTCATTTCTCATTAAAGTCAATACTTTTAATTAATCAATTGTTGCAATTTTTTCTTAATTAGTTACTACACAAATTTGTCATATTCATAGTTATTTTGGTCACAGTGAATTGGGTAGTTGTTTAGAAATTTATTTAA
>JANIPM010000008.1:32462431-32476386 GCA_027478405.1 Erythroxylum cassinoides | reverse complement strand
CACAATATCCAATGAATTCATACACTAATAATCAAACAATAACGAAAATCTGATTATCCATATCAAATCAATTAATATAAGATAACACAATCAATTTCTAATAAGAGAAAGACACAAAAAAATAACAAAAAAATATTTAACTCGGATCATCAACATCAATATCGCCTCCAAACCGAAGTTAAAATGTCTAGCTCTTTATAAATCTCTCCCATAAAAATATTTCAGCCTCCATTAAGTGTCCCTAGCTAAAAAGGCTCTCTTCATTGCGCCTCCCTCTTCTTTTTCACGCTATTCTCTCTTTTCCCTCACTATTCACTGACGTGACAAATAAAGATGTGGTCCATCTCCACTATTCACGTCTCCGTTTGTTTCTGCCCAACCTCGCTACACTACCCTCTTGAAACACACTCCTAGTTTGCTTTAAACGCAGACCCCTCACGCAGCTCTCTTATCTATCTACTCTCCTTGTTTTTGATGTGACGAATAAGTATATATAGACCACGTTACTGTTAACTTTAAAACCTTGCAAAGACGTTGCCTGCGTTATGTCGATGTCATCCGCGTGAAACGCAGATATGAGTTTAGAGATTTTCCAACCCCATCCAATGGCTAAAATGACAAAACTACGTCTTTTTGGCCATTAGACATGAGTTAATGACTAAAATGACATCATTTTAGACATTAAATACGGATGGATAGAGGAAAATTAGACAGAAGATACCGCTCACTTGTCCATGCCTGATGATGCTATTCGAGAACTACGAGGATATAGTGCGACCTTGTACTAGTTATATATTGTAGAAAACTCATCTATAGTCATGTCTGCAAACCGATCAATCCTATGTTTATAGGTTTTATTACCATCCATGTTAGAAGACCGATAGGGTGTTTGGAATGATATGAATTAAATTTAATTGTAGCAATGAATTCAATTTAAGTGTTTGTAAATAGAAAAAATTAATGAGTTTAATTCATACATGAATTGAACTCCATAATCCTTTATGAATTGAACTCCATAATCTTTTATAAATTGAGTTCATATGAAAAAAGCATCATAATTGAATTACAAACTGGGACTTCAATTCTTCTTTTGAATGTTAAAATATCATTTCAATAATACCCATCTAACTCTACCATATATCTCTTCACCTCAAGCAGCCCCTCCCACTTCAAACAACCCCTCCTACTAAGAAACGGAACAACAACATCTTCTTCACAAATCAACACCTCCCACCATATCCAAGTTTCCCCTTTTCCTCGTTCATAATTGTCCTTTTCTTTTTCATTTTTTGTCGATGATCATTGTTTTCTTTTAGTTTTCTATTGTCTTCATAACTTAATTTAGCTTAATGTTATTTGCAATTATTTTTTCTTTTTATTTTAATAATGAATTATTTTTATGATATCACTTATAAAAACATTGGTGTTTATACCTTGCTCTATGTAAGTGTGAATGCTTATTATTTAATAAGATTATTTTTTAGTTAAGAGTAAAAATATCATGTGAAATAATTGAATTCATTTTAATTGTGTTCCAAATAGTGTAATTGAATTCAATTATAATATTATTGGATTTTTTTTAAATAGTATAAATTGAATTCAATTCAATCTCATAAATATAATCGTCATTAATAAATTTAATTTAAAATTTTCCATATGGCTAGCGAATGACTTTCACATTCTTCTTGAAAATGACGTGGCATTGCTCCTCTAATTCTCTGTTGTACACAGATCGTACTGAGCCATCCACGTTCGTATGGCATGCGGAAGTTTCGAATCCATGGAGGTTTGATGATGTCACGGACAATTATAGTTGTTGGTAGTATCATCGACACCATTGAGATGATAGAGTCTTCTTCGTATGCAGTTTAGGAATTAGACAATTGGATGGAGAGCTATGCTCTCCTCCAATATCAGATGAAAGAGGAGGGATGACTAGGAAGATTGGGGCGGTGGATAAGGCATCGGCAGCAACAACCAGAGAGACAAAATCATTTAGGAGTGAGTTAAGGAGAGGATATTGAAAAAGTTGCAGGGTGCGGCACCTGTTGATGCCTTGGATAGAATTTGCCGTTCCATAAAAACTTCGATAGAAGATGCCAATGTAAACACTACCTATGACACTATCATCAACACAATCGAAACTCAACTTCGCCATTTACTGCCTGCACTTTCCCCATCCATCATTACCAAGTTTTCTTTCTTTCTCTCTTTCTTTTTCCATCTTCTTACCGATTCTGGTATACATACTAATCCATGAACCATACACGTTCATGCCTAGCATGCTTTTTGCATATCATTAGTTGTTCTGTGTCCTCTAAATCGTACATATTCATTTTACTGTTAACAAAATTAATTGCACAGATGGTTGGTGACGCTACAGAAGAGGCTAATGCAAATGGAGAAGAGCAAGAAAAGAAGAGGAATGAAACAAATCTAAAGCCCCCGAATGTATCCCCTGCATCCTCTATATTTGCTGTACTTGGTCCGCTGTCAAGGCTTTGACCTCCCTCGTCTGTACATGTATCAATTCCATAAGCAAAGGTAATTTTTTTAGTTTTCCTTTTCTTTTGCTATTAATGATCTTGTATTTTTGAGCTTGCCCTGCAATTTAAGTATTACTTCTTAACGTGAAGACAAAAAGAGGGATGCCTCTTACTCTAATGATCAGTTAAGTCATCCACAGTCAAGTGATTACAGATTAAAGGAAGCCAATGGAAAATAACAAGTTGAAAGAAAGAAGTTCGCATTTCATATATACATAATAAGATTACCTCAAGCATTATATAAAGCTTAAAATTTCAAGGTCCATCATCTCCATCTCCAATCAAGTTACAGATATCTGAGCACTCCACCAAACTATAACCAAAAAGAAGACATGAACCTAATTTCAGCACACTAAAGCTAAAAACAAAAGCAAATATTCTACACTACATGAAGATATATTTGAAACCCATGCTCAACTAGTTGCGCTATGCCTCGTATATAATGGTTTGCAAGAAGATAACATGGATAAAGCTAATACGATTGAAAGAGAAAATGTGGTTACCAGTATTGACGGCTTCGGAAACCTTGCTTGAAAACCACCAGCGGTCTGCATGTCAAAAGTAGAACATACTTTAATCAATTTGGGGATTGAACATGTACAGTAGATATTTGTTTGATGAAAATGGATGCAGCATTAACCTCCTAATGTTAAGAGGGCCTTCACCAGGAGAGCCGTCACCACCCTGGATGCAAGTGGAGACACACTTGCTGGTGCATGACTCTGCTTTCCTTGACTTTGGACGTTGAATTCTTCTAACTCCGCTCTTTCTGTTGCCATTGCAATCCGCTGGTGCAGATCCACAGTTGGACTCATCATCATCACCAGCTGATAAGGTTTGTGGTATGTTTGATAGAGTCTCTGCTCCTTCATCATTCACTACGGAAGCCGTCGTCGTAGCCGGCGTGCCTAAAGAAACTGTCCAAGCCGCTAACAAGCTTATTGTAATTGTAATCATCAGATTGAGACGGGTGGCGTTAGTATTCTGCCTCTTGCTTTTGATGATGATTCTACTTGCGGTGTTGATGATGGCCTTGTGACATTTAGAACGCAGAGGGATAATATTGCTTCTGCTCCTATTGTCAATACTTTCGCCTCCAACATTGAATATGAGAGATGTTTTCTTCTTGAAATTGGAAATTCTTAGTACATTAATAGGCAGCAACAACATTTTCACGTGATGATTTATATATCTTCATGCCAAAGTTGTGTTCCCATTTCTTCTCTAATTGCATTGCATTGTCAAGATTGGCTTAGCTATAGGCTCAGTCAAATTTTGATATAACAATTAGACAATATTAAATGAAGCCTTTACTTATCTCTTTTGGTTGCCCTGTTGTTCTATGTACGTACACTGGGCCACCTGCTGCAGAGAATCCTTTCTTGTGCTCTGCTTCCACTTCCGGTTCTTCTTCTTCTGCTGCTATGCTTAGAGAGAGGAGAGAGAGATGAGACATTGAGATTGAGAGAGAAACTACACGCTTGCTGCCTTAAACGTAGACATGGTATTGGTACAACATGTCTCACGTGGCTGTCGTCCGCTGTTACATTTCCGCCTCACACATCTAATCCAGTATTCGTAGATAGCGTTGTACTCTACAGTCTACGCTCTCCAAATCCAATTCAAACATTCTCCGCTTCATCGTAGTTAGTGACGGGAGGCCCGTTTTCCTTAAGAAAACTCGATAAACATGTGTAAAATACCAAGATTAATCAAACAAGATGGATATTCATATTAGAGTACCTAGCCCAAATTCTTCTGCATCAACTATTAATTTGTAGTTATGAATATTGGCTTATTTGTCAAAAGCTTTAAGGTCAAACTTTTTAAGTCAAGCATTTAATGCTCAAATCAATGCAATATTTTGAACAACACAACCATTTACACATGATCCTCCTCATTGTGCTTAGAGCATTTATTTGGTACTTTTCTCTATTATAGTGAATTTTATCACCGTTGTCATTTCTGAAAGTAGCGCATCTTGATATTTACCATTACAAAATTTGATATCAAAAAGTTTTACAGCAAGATTAGTGTTTTTCCATTTGGAGAGTCTAGTCCTACAACGAAATGAAGAAGGCTTTAGATAGGAAATCAAAGATACCCAATTCGATGACCAATGAGCAATGGGAGGAGATAGATGAAAAGGCACTTTCGTAAATCCATCTCTGTCTCTCCAAGGAGGTGCTGTCCATAAAACCACTACTATCAAACTTTGGTTAAAACTCCAGGTTTCTTGAAATTGGTATAAAATGGAGAGCAAAAAAGCAATTCGGCAGGTGAAGCAAATATAAAGTACTGGCAATTATAATTAATGAAATACTTATAATTACGAAGAAACAACTCTACTGGTTATTTCAAAGTTCACCTTCATAAAATTGATAAGTTCTGTAAATGTAAGAAAGCATATGTTGTATGTAGGAAATTAGTTGTAAATTCCTGTATCCTTCAACGTGTGTATATGCTTACGCAGTAAATGAAATTAATTAATTCGCGGCAGAAAATTTTTCATCATCAACAAGCTGCCATGATGAACTCAACAGAACGTGGGAAATATCAATAAACAGACTACCAGGATGAACTCTCAATCTGTATGCATTCTGACACACCAATAAAACCCTAATACACTCCCGATATAAATATGTCATTGACATGTCTTACATAATTCAGACAATTGAAAGAAATGGGAAAATCTCGCCTGTTATAATTGAACATTAACTTGCAGTGGAATTTGGATAGTTCAAGCTCAACGTGGAAATATTCATCAAAGCACCTTGACGATTTATCGCTGGTGGGGGAGACTGGGTTTGGGAGTTTTTATGTTCTGATAATGGAGGTGCAACAACTGAAGCCAAATTGCTGGTCAGACATGTTCTGGTTTTTGGTAAATGTTGAATCCAGTCATCTTCCACCGAATCAATCAAGAGACATTGCATCGTTTTGGAGCTTCTCTGTTAGGGTTTTAAATGACTAGGTGACAGCAAACTCCTTTTTCTCAACAGATAAACACAGACTACGAAGGGCAACTTAAAACCTACCGAAATCATAGAAAGGACTTCAAGTATATAACTGTGTATATTTTAAAGCAAGCACTACGAACACTATGAGCTCTTAACAATGTTAAAGCACGACCCACTCCCAAGTTGTTGGCCAAGATCACCAGCGCAGGACTTCCCTTCACAAAATATATATAAAGTTGCAACATTTACAAACATCGAAAAAGTTACAAGTACACCATCACAGACCAACTATGAGTTCGTAATATTACAGCTAGCCTAGTAAAACAAGAAAACAAAAAATTAAAATATATACGTTTCCTTTTAAAAAGGATCTACTATACATCTAAAGCGAAGGAATTTGTCCTCTTTCACTTTGTTCTTGGGTGAAGTAAGCAACAAATGTTGGATTTGGTTGCAATGCGATCAGCTGACTGGGTGGAACATAAAATTGCTTTCTACTATTACACGGTATGTCAGTCAAAGTCAGGTGTTTTTCTCTAGAACAGACAGTGCTGGTGTCAAATAGTTGTTGGCTTTGTCAGGTAGATGAGCCACCTACACACGTATTCACAAAATGCACATTGCCTAGTTTGAGTCCAAGAAGCAATGATAGTAATTTCATTTTCAGCGTTGCAAAGCTCATTGTTCTTACCAGCTCGTACAACTCCCTCCCTTGCTCAGCAACGTATTCATAACAAACCTTCGAATGAAAAGCAAAATATTAAAAACATGAAAAGTACATATAGCCAAGCAGAGTTCAGTTTACTCACATCAAAACTCTTGTTTCTTGCCGTTGAATCATGCAAAGCCTTGACGCAGATATCAGCCACATCAGCACAGCTAATTCCCTGAAAAATTACTACATTTTAATAGGCTTCTATGTGTTATAATCTAATCGGCATATCATATCAGAATGGACAGACCAGGATCATAACAGTCCCTTTGACTTGCAAAAGATTCATTAATGCTTTATGTGAAATCTGTAAGGGTCACTACAAGCACAATAAGAAATATATTTCTTACCTGAGAAATTCTATTCCCTTGATCAAATATAAGTGCACGCTGGCCTCCAGGCTCCTCCTAGGAGAAGTAATCTTAATTAATACATGAAAACCTTTAAAATATAAATTCCAGTTCTGGAAACAAACGATTCGTGGATTCACAGATCCAAATCTGAGCTTTAAACATCAAGGGTCAACAAATGGAATAGAACATCTACATTCTGTTTTCCAAAACCAAATTCAAGTAACCTTTGGAGGAATGTACAATATTACTAGCATTTAACCAATTATGGGAGCCTAATATTCTTCCCTTTATTTCACAAACCTCAAAAAGCCTTCAACAAGAAACTTAAATAACCTTTAGGGGACCAGGGCGAATGATTGTGTATCCAATTCCCGATCTCCTTAACGAATCTTCCCCAGCCTATTAAAAAATTCAAAATCTTCATTGATATGAGGAAAAATTCAACTAAAGTAATGATTTGGAATGAGAGCAGGAAAACCACTAACACCAACCCTTTTGGCTTTTAGAACTTGCTCCCTTCTGGTAGGTTCCACTCCTAATCCTGTACATGAGACCAACACAAAATCTGTTTCCTGCCCAGTCTGCACAACATTGGTTATGAAGCTGTTTCAATACTTGCAAGTAACACAGCATCTACTTATGACAGAAGATCTTGAAGATTTTGCATAAATAGAACTCCGACATTGGTGGAACTTTTTTAAGTTTGTTTATCATAACAAGCAAAGCCAATGTATAAGCTTGTCAATTGTTAGATGTATAAATAATCACATTAGCGTAATGAGGATTGGACAGGATTGTGCCTTGGAAACATCTGTTCAGAACAACCCAATAACACTACTTTTTCAATTACAGTTAAGTATTGATATCACCTAACTTCTTTCCTGCATTTGTCTTGTTTCTTTTGTCCAATAATTTGTTGTATTCTCTACAGAGAATCTAGTATAAATGAGGATATACTAAAACCCATATCTAAATGTTTAGACAATTAAGTATGAAGACTCACTGGTAGGGCTTTTATGTACTCTAATATAAGTTTAAAGCTTCTCAAGTCTTGCTTGGCTCCTGCTAGTCCTTCAACAGGCCTCTGCAGGAAGAATATTGGAAATATTAAGTATAAACTCCATCAGATGCAAAACATGAGATGGCATTAATGTAACAGTAAAGTATCCAACACTTTCAAAAAAGTATCCAACAGATTAAATTAAAAGGAAGAATTCATCTGCTACATGCCCATCACAATAATGCTCCCTAGTATTATTATATTATATGTGCTCATTGTCAGATGTACAAATCAGAGTACAAGATAAGTCCGACTTGGAGACATGGAATTCATGATTTCACTTCAAGGTGCTTAGATGTCTCATTCTGTCAAATAGAAAAATTCATTCACCTGCTGTCTCCTCCATATTCGTGGAATGCAGCCAATGTTATAAAGCTAAGCAACTTAAATCCTCAAATTGAGTAATAACAACCAAAGGGTTGTTGATTCAAGATCACAAAAGCAGTAAAGAATGCATGAACAGACCAAATTATGCACATACAGCCTGAATTAAATCACTAAAGCAAAAATATATTTTAGATAAATAACACAGCATATAGTCTGAAAGGATATACCTGTCTTCGGGGCTCAAAACGTATCGTTAATGTGTGTACAAGGAATGGATCTAAAGGTGGATCCTCAGGTTTCACAGGACGAAAGGATGAAAATGGCACTCGGACCTGTCATTCGCATAAATTTAAAATCTGTTATAAAACTGAAAACAAATGAGCTTGCAAATGAATTAAATACCAAATGTTCACAGCTAATTGAGCCACATCCACAAGATCCTTACCCTGCAAAACCCCACTTTTGTACTAATTCTTGTAAAATACAATTTGCTCTGACTTGTGTCCGCGGAGGGACCAGCCTCAAGGATTAAAACATAAGATCTTCCATTTCCACCAATGGAGAGCACGAGACCTTCATACCTAACACATGGAGAGTGTTTTTTGTTGGAAGAGAGACAAGTCCTCATATCTATTGGGGGGAAAAAAGCAAAGCCTTTTTTGTAGGAGAACATTCCTGGGCAGCAATATTTTTGCTTTTCGATATACAAAAAATGAAAACAAAATCGAGCCAACAAGAGCTTTAAAGAATCCATTTCCAGAAATACATAGTTCATTCAAGTATCTAATACCTGTCAAGGGTGTAACCTAGAGGAAGTAAAAGCTTCCGTGACAATTCAACATATCCTCCTCTAGTGAAGACATACCCTGACAACAAACATTAGAACAGAGTAATGCAAAGGATACTTGAATTACTCCCTTATTTCATATTGTAACACGTAGTAATAACAAGACAACGGCCACATTGCTAAGCTCCAAATAACCTTTCCTAAGGTCCATATCTTTCACCTGAAAAAACAGCGTCTCCAGCCTCAGTGAATTCAAATTTAGCATCCATCCCTGCCTCAAACTTCGAAGCAATTACATCCTGGAAATAAGTTCCCTGGCGGACTTCCCAACCATTTAATGAATCTGCAGATTTGAACTTTGCTAGCAGAAGTTTGCTTTTGCTGCTTTTTCCTGCTCTTAGTTGTGCTAGCTTGTTGTTGTAGTCCTGAAATTTTTTCGCAGGAGCTGACATAAGCCAGTGAAGTTTGCTCCAGTGAGAATGCAAGGAATTATATCAAGAGACAGCACGTGCGAAGTTGTTAAATCAGTTAGATTGAACAAATGCAAAGGTGTTTAGGGTGGGTAAGACTGAAACAAACAAAGAAAGTTGGTAGGGAATGGTGATTAACTCACTTGGGAGCTGAAACTCATCATCAATTACTGTTCAAATTCACACACCTGATACCTCCAAAGAAAACATAAAACAACTACTTCCTCAGCTCAGAATCAGAGAGGACCTATAATTGCGAGTGCACAAAGTTTAGAAGTACTGCATCTTAAAGGCTTGGTTTCCAAACAGGCATCTTCCTTTTCTATTGAAGGGTTTTCTTTTACCTGAAAAAGGTGAGCCAAGAATAAGGGTACGCATACCTGAAAAGCCTTAGTGAGGTTGGAAACTCCAACATGATCAACTCTGAAAAGATCGGCGGTAATAGTAGAACGAGCTGTAGCACAATAGATTATCTTGTTGCAACCTTGAACAGCAGCTTTGAGAGTAGAGTAATCACCAACATCCCCTGGTACGATCTCCACTGACCTTGGAAGCAGGTCCACCACTTCCTCGTCAGCCTTTCTAACCAAAGCCTGGATATTTTATTTAGAGCAACAAATTAAAGTAATCAACAAAGTCTAAATTTGGAAATTTTCATCATAAACTATTATAATGCAGAAATGATGAAATCAAGAACGAAAGGAGAGACCTTGACAGTGTAACCCCTTAGCATAAGCTTTCTAACAACAATGCGGCCAATGCGACTAGTGGGACCAACAACAAGAACAGTGGTACTCTGAGCACCGGGTATGGCGAACTCGCACATGGGACCCTCTCTGATGAGCAAAGCATCCAAAGCCTCCTTGTCGTCGGCGCGTGTAGTTCTGGAAATCTGACCCAACCCTGAAAACTTCCTCCAGACCTCGTCGAAAATCTGCCTCGATTTTCTTCCGAGTCCCACAGGGTTCACATCATCCAAACTCAAAGTTTGCCTTCGCAACAGAACCTCTTGTTCACCTGTTGTTTCACTAGCATTAGGATTCTTGTCCTTCTTCTGATTATTATTGTTATTACTACTAGTATTGTTCTTGTCTACGGTGGCTCTTACTCTCAACAACACTCTGCGTCTAGTGGCGGTTAGCCAGGGCCGTTGATGAGGAGAATTAGGAGAGGTGAACATGACGAAAAGATTATTAGTACCCCTCAAACTCCCATTGCCACACGGCCTTATACCAGAGCTTCCTCCATTCATGATCATCTCCAAATATCCCTGGCAAATCAATAACCTTTCTTTCTTTCTTCTCCAAAAACAGTACGAATCTGGAAGAACATAAACAATTTCATTTCACACAAATTTATTTGAGGTTTTCAATTCCTGGTGCATTTGAGCCACCCAGCTTGCCACGTTCGTTTCCTCTAACCCTCTAATTATTCGTACACGTGTCCCATCCCTTCCATCTGCGTTTCAATTGTTGTCTAATTTTCCTTTTTCTTTTTTTTTAAATCTCGTCAATTAAAAATGTTTAAAACAGTGTTATTTATTTCATAGATGAATTCTCAACCTTCATTGCAAAATAATAATGATAGAATATCATTTTAATGTTATAATAATCTACCATCAAGTCCTTATCGTTAAAAAATAAATGGCATATACATTTAGAACATTATTATACTATTTCTCATAAATTATAATTACAATTTCTTTTGATATTAAACAATTTTAATACATTTTATTTAAAATATTTTGCTCATTATACTCACTTCCAATGGTTTGATGGAATTAAAATAAACCTTAATGTTTAAAAGTTTTGGCATTAATATATTCCCTTGTCGTCATAAATATTTATAATTTAGTCATCAACATATTATACCTTAATAATGCAGTCCTCAATATATTAAAATTTAGTAAGGCATTCTTAAAAAAATTACAATATAAATAAGTTCTTAAAAGTCATTAATTTTAATGTATTTACTAAAGTATGCATAAATAAGGGTTTTCTTTGGAAATAAATGTTCATATACAAATGGTAAGAGATTAGGAATTTATTTAAGTTTTTATAAAAAATTATATACTTTAACATTTTTTAAATTTTGAAAATTAATAAATTATGAGCCAAAAATGGTTATATAGAGTAGCATTTACTACAAAGACATGGCCTAACATATAATAGGCTAGATGAAGATAAGTTAAAGAAAACAAGCGAATACAAGTATGAAAATATATTTTTTTTTCCATGTTTAAACATACATTTGAAATTTTAATAGGTGCTTAATTGATTAGAAATTATTCCATAATATTTAGCGATTATTGATATAAAATTGTTTAACATACTCACTTTGACTCATATGTAATTTTAGGTATAATTTGGAAACAAAGAAATTAAAATGAGTCAAAAGTTCTATATTTTAATCATATTTTGAAAATTAATTTTCACTTGCTTTTATGGAATAAAAAAATTCAAAAATAAAAAGAAGACAAGAAAAATAGAAATACAAATAAATCAAAGTTGCTCAAGATTGTAATGCATGAAACATACAAGGTGTTCGTGAATTTATTGTTTTACATGGCCATGCACACAATTACTTCAATTAATGAAGACAAGGCAGCTAGGCGAAGAAGCTCACCAAAACGACGCAGTAAGGAAGAAAATGCAATGCAGTAGACGTTGAAAGCATAAATCAATGCAGACATATAGCAAAACACGGTGCAAGCGGACAGATAGGAGTAGCATAAAATGACGGCGTAGCATATGGGAAGCACAAATGAATTTAACGCAGACGTTGGGAGCGTTTTAATTGCTTGCAGACGTTTTCAAGAGGCATGCGTAGGTTTTTTTAAGTGGGGTGTAAACACTATAGATGGACCGAGCAATCAATTCACAAAATATTGAGTAGCGCAGAGAGAGCAATATTGTAACAGAGGTAGGCGCAGGAGTAAAAGCTATAAGAGGGTTTCGATTGGGACATTCAACGGGGCTTAAGCATTTTCTTGGGATAAACCTATGAAAGGCTAGACATTCTAACATTAGTTTGGAGGTGATATCGATTCTGACGACTCGAGTTAAGTGTATTTTACTGTTTTTGTTGTTTCTTTCTCTCATTAAGAATTGATTATGTTACCTTGTGTTTATTGAATTGGGTATTGTAAAAAGATAATTTTAATGCATTCATTGAATCATTTATTTGTAAACCCATTTTTAGAATTTATATATAATATGTAATTATTATGTTGAAATTCGTGTATAGCAACTAATGATTCGTAATCATTAGGGATAACATAACCTAGGTTAAATGACACATTGTATGTGGTTATTGCCTTGATTAATCGATTTTTCTAATTTGTAATGTTACTGTCTAATTAAATCTAGAGATCATATCCTAGGTTATTCAGTAGTTAGGTTTAATTAACGATCATATCTTATTAAACTTTACTTAAGGAAAAACTCGGATTAATTATTAACCCACGATTAATAATTGCTAGAAGAGGTTTGAAAACAACGAATCAATAAAATATGTTTAATTAGGGTGTAGGCCGAGATTGAACCAAAGAATCGAGTCTTTACCAAATTTTTCAGTTTTATCATTTACGCATGTTTCTTTAATTTGTTTTGATTAGTTTGGTTCATTTTATTTTCTTATTTCCAAAATCCAAACCCCTTAATCTAAACATCGGTTAATTTCATTTTAACAACTTTATGTATATTCTTTGTGAAATCGACCTAGACTCACCACTACTATAGTAATAGTCTAGTTATTTTATTTTAACCAGCGTTACGACACGCTATCAAGGTTCAAAAATAAGCTAGAATAGTTCAAGTTCTCATCTACTAAAAATTCAATTTGTGTAGCCAACTTTTAATTATCATTTGGTAGTTTATCTGAAATTCAATCACCTTATTAAGTATTATGGTATTCTGTCAAACTTTAAGGGCTTGAGCATTCTAAATTAGTAGTAGTAAAGCTTCTATTAATAAGCAAGTTCAAATTTGTATATCTCATGTTAAGTTCCAACTCTACTTCATTCCTTTATTTACTTCATCTTCTATTTTACTATATAACATCATTTATCTCATTCAATTAAGGCTCATAAAGACAAATACATAAATTGTTGTTAGTTTTTTTCTCAAGCTTCTTTGCATTCATCTCCCTCCAAACATAATAAATAGTGTCATTATTGTAAATATCCTCAAATCTTCTTTTCTATTAAAGGAGATATTGCTTTTGCATAAAAAATGGAGATATTGCTTGCCCATCCAATTAAATTATCTCAATTATTAGTATGGCAAATTGTATGTCATATGAATTGAACCTACTTCCAAATAATTGTTGCATTGATGGCACTCAAAGAATAAACGTGAAACATTTTCATCCTCCAAGTTGCATAAATGACTTCAAATCATTCATTCTCATAATTCTATTATTTGTTTTTTATCCTTTTCTTAGTTTTAAGCCATATAATCAAACAAGTTTTTGAGATGTTTGTAAGTGCTACGTCGACTGGTACCACGTGTAAGTCGACTTATGCTTGCTCGATACTGATAAGTCGCCTTGTTTACCAGTGTAAGTCGACTTATGGATGTAAAGTATCGATAGATTGTTAGAGTAGTGCCCTAAAGGCAATCCCCTTTAGCGCGTTTTGTTCATAGTCTTGTACAGACTTTATGAATAAATAAAGCAAAGGCATATTTCATTTATTTGATGTTCATTTTATTATGAATTGATGTTGATCTTTAATCAAAT
>JANIPM010000008.1:32430287-32454342 GCA_027478405.1 Erythroxylum cassinoides | reverse complement strand
TATACAGAGGACAAAGATAAGTTAGATTTTGTGAACCCTTCCTCTGTCCACTTGTGGGCAGAGCAAGGCTTTATTGCAGCTTATGATCATGCAGAGAAACTATCATGCCAGCTCAAAGGGATTGATGGTCTGGCTATCTGTTCAAAATTTTAATTTCTGGATTTTGTTAAACTTTTATTTTTGGGGTTATGGTTCCGCAATTTACTTGAGATGTCTCTAAATTATGCTGCAGCTGCCACTGAGATGCCTGATGCTATGGAGCTAATATTAACTATTATTCTAATCCATCAAACCCACTGATTCAACGTTACAGTACAAACAACATGGAGGGTTACTTTATTTTATTCCAAATGTGAATAAATGTCAAAATCAAACCTTGACTGATATTTCAAATTATTCGTACACTTTCTTATACCGTAAACCATAAGCAAGCAAGATTTAATAAGATATCCAACAAAGATGCATAACACATACATGAAGATGAACACAAAAAAATACGTGGACTTGCGACAACACATAACATACATGAAGATGAACACAAAAAAATACCTGGAACGAAGACAGATAATAGTTGCGGAAGAAATCGTCAATGGAATAGCCAGGAGAAACACAATGAATAGTAACATATAACCCTGTAGGGTTTGGAGGGTATTTTTGTCATTAATTAGGGCTTCACTTCCAAACCCAAGCCATTCCATCCTTGACCCCCCAATTTGGGGAGTCACAAAATATTGAAGTTTGGATGGGCCATTCCATCATGTTTTAAAATAAACTCTCAAACAATGGTCTAGATCATTTGGGCCATTCCATTCGTTGCCTTTTCACCCCTCTACCCACATCCAAACATACTCTTAGTACGTTTGTAAATAGTAAAGCTTCAAGTATTTTCAAAGGGGCCATAGGAATTAGGCAATAGGATCTCATTTCCCCTTACCTATTTACTTTATGCATTAAACTTCTCTCAGAGATTATCCATTTCAACCTTAGCAATGAGAGAGGCTTCAAATTTTACAAAAAGTGTGCCTTACAGTAGATGACACATATAGCCTCTGCAAATGATCTTCTGTTATTCAGTGGGGCTGACAATTCATCTATCTCTTGTCTAGTGAGATTATTGGAGGAATTTACCAGTTTTTAAGCTTATGTATCAACAAAGAGAAGAGTTTCTTAATGATATCAACGAATTATGCCCAATTAGTACAAGAGAATCATAGGGCTAGGTTCTAAATATCCATCATTCAAGTTCTTAGGTGTGCCTATCTCATTCAAGAGAATCACTTATCTAGAGTACCAATCTCTGTATGAATTAATCAGAAGAAGGGTGGGAAATAGGGCTAACAAAAACCTCTTATATGCTGGAAGGCTCCAATTAATCGTTTCAGTCCTTAACAACCTCTACATCTACTAATTCTCTCATTTGCTTTTGTGAAGGAGGCTTTGCAAGGACATAAAGAAGCTTCTAAGAAACTCTCCTTGGTTTGATGATATTAATGTCAAACCTTATGCCAAGGTAAACTGGGATAGCTTTAGATCTCTAAAACAGGAGGGGGCTTGGGGATCCTTTCCTTACAAATGATGAACAAGTCACTTTTAGTCTGGGACTTTATTCTGTCTTCCATCCATATCAAGATTGGTAATTGCTCAAATGCTTCTCTTTGGAATGACAATTGGAGCCCTCCTAGACCACTCAACATGCTTCGAAACTTCTATCCATTAAGGCTTTATATCCAAATAATGTAAGAGTAAGTTCATTAATTCAAGGTGGGAGAAGCTGAGTTTGCGGTTTGCTCCAATAAATATTCAAGCGCTAAACAAAGTTGTTTCCCCTTTTATCTCCCCAGCCCCAATAAGGAGGACAAAACAATCTGACTGAGGCATCTATTAGGAGTGTTCACCATTAAGTCTTGTGGAGAATTAATGAGACAATCAATTCCTAAAGTTCCCTGGTTTAAACTGGTACGAAGCATAATTTTAGTCCCTAAAGTATCATTTGTATAATGGTTAGTTGTGAGGGAAAGACTGACTACTTTTGGTAGAGTTGGAAGGGATCAGCTTTCCATTGTAGAATTTGTATTACTTCACTTGCTCAGCCGCATAATTTTCGGTGTTGCTCGCTTTTGTGCTTGTGTGCTGCCTACCTAGGCTTTTGCCTTGGCTTAAAACATTATTTTGACTTCCATAAACAATAATTTGGTAAAGAGAGCGTAGAGTTTTGAGGGAAATAAGCACAAAGGCGGCGGTTTAGAGAGTGTTGTAGAGAAAATATAGTTCCGGCTTCTCACTTCGCTTATTGGTAAGAGTTACATCCGTCTAGTTCTTCTATTGCTTTCTCCCCTATCTACCGACATGCGTTAACAATCAAATACTGACGCACAAATCTGAAGCACCTTTCACTTCCAATTATGGCTCAAACTTGTTCTGCCCCTTGAGGGAAAGACACACGCCAGTCCAAGTAAAATTTGAAACCAAACCATTAGCCATAAATAATGCTCATGACCTGTGTAAAATTAGTAGAGCATAACAATATTCAATTAGCACTGTTTTGCCCTCGAGAATACTTCACTCTTTTCAATCCGAAGATGACATCCAGCATTGGATCAAATAAAGGAAAACAATTGGAATTTCAGACTAAACGCTTGCACATTCCTTGGTAAGAGTAACATTTGAGTGAAGATTACAACAATTTATGGTACAGTAGCCATCAAGAATGGCGTCAAAAGCAGAATACATTATCAGATAAAATCAAAGAATCACCAAATCAGGCCACCAACTGGCACACATCAGTACTTCTATACTCCAAGGGAAAGAGTTAGCTGCTGCTGATGAAGTGGGCAGCCAAGGTCAATGAACTGAGGTTGTTTTCCTTGCAGCATATGCACGCCGAGGGGCAAGAATGAAAGAATCCTTTTTTGTTCTTCAAAACGAGTGATAAATTGCCCGTTCTTTTCTTGACCAGCCTACAGCTGCCGCTTTAACTCACTGCCTCATTTCAAGCAGTAGATCATGGTGCAGCACAAAACTATTGTCTATGTAAACTCCCAATGTGATAGCCTTTCCTACAAAACAACCAAATTTGTATTTACAGAATTGTTAACCAGAATTACCAGCAACCTCTGCAGCTCTCTGTCTCATCATCTCCATCACAGCTGCTCTTCGCCGTGAATCAGATTGCTGCTGCAGTCTCCTCAAATGATCTTTTAGATCTCTGGATAAACAAGTAAAAATCCAGGTAAGAAATTTAAGCTAGAGTACTAAAACATTTAAAAAAGAGTGAAGAATAAGGTAGAGTTCGAGAGAAAATTATGATCAGGTTGAGGTATATAAACCTGCAACGCGGCACATGGCATTCAGATTCCTTGCATGCCCGAGCATGAAGTTGCAGGAGATACCACATTTTCTTGCATAAAACACAACCTCCGGCGGCACGAGTCTTGCAATGTATACCATGCCGGAAAAGACCCTTTACTTTCCGACAATTAGGATATTGGCAATGGGGAGAACGACATTGTGATGCATGTACTAGAAGGTCAAGCATTTTACGGAGCTGCCATATAAAATAACAACCAAGTTGAGCCTCTATCATAAACTTGGAAAGTAGAAACAATGATAACCAGTCAAGTGACTATTCTTTCATTTCCAATTCAAGCACCAGGTCAAGAACTTGGGTATACTCCTTGAGATTTTACAGGTGTACATACTACATGAAAGTCAGCAGCCGACATGCTATCACATAAGATATATAGGGTAAAATTCGTTGGACTCCCCTATAGTTTGACATATTATCAATGTATTTCCTGACTTTTAAAAGCTATCAATAACTCCCTATAGTTTTGATTCTATAACACGTCCCCCCTGCCGTCAACTTCCGTTACAAGCCCTAACTGTGAACTTCAAAACAATGTCGTTTTGAAGTCGACAGTTGGAATTTTTAACAGAAGTTGATGGCATGAAAGACGGATGTTATAAAACTAAAACTATAAGAGGTTATTGATAATTTTTAAAAGTCTAGGATTACATTAATAATATATCCAACTATCAGTGGGTCCAGAAAATTTAACCCTAAGAAATATAATCCAAATGAATGTCCATTTATACATATAGGATTTATCAATACTTGCTATAAATTTCGACATGTATAATTGGAAAATTTTAAGACTAGATAGAAAAACATTGCATCACTAATCATGCAGAGTTAGCTAACATGATAAAAAAAAAATTCAAGTAGAGAGAAGAAAACCTATCGTTCCTTTAATGTTTTGGAAATTCTATGAAGATAAAGCTTCACTGAAAAATAACAGATTTCTCTAATATATATTTCTCCCTACGTCGCTGACACTAAAATAGCTGAAACAACTGATATGAGGTCTAAATTGCAACAAGAGTACTAACTACTAGGAGGCAACAAAAGATCTCGAATGGGAATCATATGCTAACACTGTAGACAATCTAAAATATGAAGATGCCTTTACTGTTTTGGAAATTATATGAAGACAAAGCTTTACTGAAAAAATCAGATGCTTTTAATATAAATTTCTCCCAACATCACTGACACCAAAATAGCTGAAACAACTGATATGAGGTCTAAATTGCAACAAGAGTACTCACTACTAGGAGGCAAAAAAAGATCAAGAATGGGAATCATTTTCTAACATTATAGACAATCTAAAATATGGAGAAATTAATACCTGTAGAACCCTTAGCTGCCTAGCTTCTTTATTTTGTGCATCACGATCACCCATGGATGGATGATTAGTCAACTTATGAGGATGATCAACGCCTCCTTCCTTTTGGTAACATGTATTGCACACGTCATAATCAGGGCAAACTTCACAGCGCCATCCTTGACCTGTTTCAATGTCAAGATGGCATACATTGCATGTCGTCACAAATGCAGGAGCAGTTGGATTATGGAGATGGTAGAGGACCATCATGGAAGAGTGTTTAGCTCGGCGTAGAGTATCATATTGGTAATGATTTCCTTGACAAAGACTCAGGAATGCTTGTCTTGTGTCAAAGAATTCACTCTCAAGAATTTCATCTTTATCCTTTGTATCCACGGGCACATCTGTGATTTCAACCTGTAGAGTCCCAGTCGTGCCATTTCAAAGTTATCCAAAGAAAGATAAAAGTTGATGTGGCAATGTAATTTCCCTTGCAGTTTACATTTGAGGGGAATTTGAATGCGCACAAAAACCCATGGATAGATAATGGAATGTGAAACTTACCGGATGAAGGAGATGCTTCTCTCTTTGATTAACAGGATGTCGTTCCCTCTCTTCGCGATTTTGCTCTGCTTCATAGCACCTTTGAAACACAAAGATAAAAGTCAAATTTCCTATATGTCACTAAACTAGTTTCCAGAAGAGTTGAGAGAAGTGGATTGCTTAGGATCAGGCAAAATAATAAAAGAAACAAGCATTAACAATCAAATCCTCAAATATCAATAGAACTCAAACTCCTTGATGTAGAATCAATCGAAGATATGTTGAATAGTTAATAAAACTCAAAGCAATTAGAAAAGCTGGGCTGCTAGGTTTTTACCAAGTTGCTGGAATTTGAGTTTCAGATCTGAAGTTTTAGTATGGGCTGATGAAACTTCAGGCTTAGGTTGGTGAGATCTAGACTGGGATTGCGGGGACTTTTTGGTAAGGGAAACAGGACAAAGGGTAGTTCTAGGAATCACTGCTACGGTATAATTATTACAAATAGAAATAGCCATCACACTTCCTAGTTAGAAAACTCAAAATGTTTTGAGAAAATTATTCTTCCTTTTCTTAAAGGGCTGCTACATATTGTAGAAAAGTTTTTGAAACCTTAATCCTAATAATATAAGGATTCCAACTGGGTAGTCCAAATTATAATTGAATCCTATTCTAATAAGAGATTTGTTAAGTTTAGTCCCTACCTAATAAGGAAAACTTGACATAAAATTGATATGACAAAATCACCCTTACTGTCACTACTATATGAAGAGTAACGTGAATGAATCACACTAACTTTCACCCTTCATCCCACCAAAATAAAGGTTGTGATTCAGTGATCTGTCCTCTCCTGTACCATTCATAAACTCTAATCTGTTGTGCATCCTCCTATCCAATTCAAGTAGCTATTAACATTCAAATCCTCAAATATCAAGAAAGTAACTGAAACTCCTTTCCCAAATCAAGAAGCAAGTGGCCCAGCACCAATTGTTTCCCATATGAACCCCACTTCCAAAATTCCCATAATCTTTCCTAAGATCTTAACAGTAGTTGTACAAAAATAACCCGATATTAAACTGTAGAAAATGACAAGATAATCTGCTTCCCAATTCCTGTTCAGAAAGACTTCCACTTTGTCCTTACACCTTAAAATAAACAATCATGATGTATTCCATAAACCTTTGCTTAAAGTGTTGTCTCATCATGAAAAACAAAGAAATTACAAGTTCAAATTTTCTAATTTGTAAACCATCATAAGAACATATATGTGCAGGTATTAAAGCATGACGTACATGGAAAATGGCAGCATCTCCCCCCTTAAGCTAGTCCCTTTTGATCCATAAAATCTAACTTATAACTGTAAGAGGCTTAAGATGATCCTTTGCCCCATTTGATTCCTCAAATTCTCTATCCTAGTCAAAGTTTATATGACGTTTCGGTGTAATAATGAAATTCCAACTCTAATTTTGCATTATTGGTTTTTGAGACTATCCTGCAACGGACACAATAAAAAATTAATGTTAACTGAAACTGCTAAGTGCAGCAGTTAATGTACCAAGACAGTGAGACTATTACTTTATGCATATTGTTGTCTGAATCAATCAAAGAAGTTAAAAGTACATAAAGTTTTATTTGACATATTTCAAAGGTTTTGGTGACCAATTCAACAGAATACTGCAGTGGACACCTTATAACAGGTTATTGGTAACTAAAATGCTACTTGCAACAGCTGATGCACCAAAATAGATCATTCCTTTATCCATAGTATGGATTGTCAAATGTATTGAACAAGTCAAAAACAACGTAGAGTTCTTACTTATCACATATCTCAAAAGTTTTGCAATGGCTGCAAACCCAACGGTTTCCTGATACCATTAATATGCAACAATGAGAGCAACAGTGCTGCAAATGAACCATGATAAAATCTTCCTTCATTGAACAAATTGTCTCGCCGAGCTGAGAGGTGAAAGGGAAAAAAATTACAACTTCATGAGGTCAAGAATACACATGATTGTTATCATATCTAATAATCATTTATTACAAAGCCTATCTCATAATGGACAAGTTTTTAGCTCAAGCTCCAAAAGCTATATACATTCTCCAAGTAAAATATATTAAAAAGGGTAAGGAGCAGAATAACAAGTATAGCGTGCAAACATGGGTTTTCATGAATCAAATGTCAATTCAAAGAAACCATATTAAGAGATGATTTATCATTTAACCAGTAGACGTACTAATTGATATTTGATTCAGGACTTTCCAAGCACACCGTCCATAATTCAATACAACCTCATCTCCACTTCAGAGCACTTTAAATCAATTCCTTTACCTAACTATTGGGACAAATCACAGATTACTTTCTTGCTTTTCTACTTTTAACTGTGCCTCCATATTCCAGCATATGACCAAACAAATTAAACTTTAATAAATTTACTGGCTCCAATTCCCAGGTTTGGAAAAAGTTACGAATAATTATGAAATCTGACAAAATTAATCATATCAAACATTGGCCATCTGAGGCTTGTAATTGAAAAGAAACATATCTATGGAGGAGTCTCTAATGCCCCCATCCCCTCCCCTTGGGACAGAAGAAAGACCCTTGTCATTTTTACATTTACAAAAAATAAAGGAAGCATAGATCGCCAAGAAAATAATAAGCTGCAAGATATGGGATATAAAAATTACCTTATGCATTAGTAGGAGATCCTTTGATGCGTTACCAGAAAGATCTGACTGACCAGATGCTTTTAAAGCCCTTTTAGTTATGGTCTTTTTGGTAGTTCCCTTTTTATTCTGTTTTCTGCCATCTTCTTCTTGGTTAAGCTGATAAATTAAGTCCTCAGCAGCACCAGGCCAATAGTCACCATCAAAGTATGGCAGCCTAGCTGCTGTCACCTTTGCTTTACATTCACCGGTAGATACAAAGAAATGATCATATAAATTAGTAAGCTCGACCACTATACTTTCTTTAGTAGCTTTTCTTAACATAGATAAGTACCTGAAATAAAAAAAGACAACAAAATAAGCCAGCAGAATAAATTAGAGAAGACTATGAATTGATTTGCATCATGCAGAAATAGAATCCCTCATTTATGTAATGTCTCACCATTCCCGGAGTTTGTCAGATTTTGGTGTCTTCTGGATTTCTGGATGACAATACAATATATAATCTTCACCCTTCAAAGGAGGGCAAGCCCAAATATAGCAGCTTGTGAAACCCCTCTTCTTGCAGTACTCAAGATATCCAATCTGCAATGAGATATAAATATAAAGTAAAATTTCATCGGAACTTCCTAATAGGACCTATTGTCAACACCCCATCTAATATCAAAAATATCTAGCCATCTGAAACTAACCAATATTTCATGGTAAACAAATGTTCTTAGAGCCTCTCCAGTCACTGCTTTAATCTCAGGTCTAAAATATTTCACAGAATCCAGATAGGACAGATAGACACGCCGTTGGTTTGGAAATTGGCATTCTGACCCAAATTCTTGAACGTACATACCGAATAGGCAAACCTCCACACCTTCAATCTTCTGAAACAACAAAATTACCTGGAAGATAACCGTATTCCATTATTCCATGTCATTATGCACACTATAGCAACTCTTGAGAAGTGTTAAAATGCTAGCATATAAAGTTAACAATTAACAAATTTGCTCCATCAGTGCTTCACCAAAAGCCCTGGTAAAATACACATCTAAAATTTATAAACATATGCACAAGCGAATAGTAAGAAACAAATTTCTGCCTAAAAAGCCCTTCACAAAGGTACTTTATGGTAATGTATTAATAAAACTAAGTAGTACAACAGAACTCTCGAATTGATATAAGTTTTATCTTCCACAATTCTTAGTTTGACTTATGTTCAACCTTTTTTATTGAGTTCCAAAACGAAACTAATTTTCACCACAGAGATAAAATTTTGAAATTAAAACAAAACTACTTAGATATATATTCTTAAATAATGTGATTGCCAAACAAGTTATTATCCTACAATAGCAAAAAATGTAAATTATACCTTTCAAAGGTTAAGAATTTGAGAATATTATGACTTCACATGGTATGTTTTTTACAAAGGAGCTTATTATATTATGTTGTTAAAGTTAATGTACGGAACTCCTATCTTAACTGACCACCACCCTGAGTCAAACATATATGCATATCTTTAGAGCTTATTTTTGATTAGATGCAGAACATATATGAATGTGATGTATCAATTTGTTTTTAGTCTACATGATCATTAAATATTATTATTTAACATAACCTGTTGTTACACCAAAAATTCTGTATACTAGCCTCCCGTGTGTTTCTATTTATTGTTCCTATGGAGCAATGCCGGTACAAATGTTATTTTTCTGCAGCATTGCTTCTGTGATTGTAGTCGCAATGGCTATAGCGTCTCAATTTATGCTTCTACTTTGAATCTTTGGTTTATTCTAATGTTTCACATCTTTCTATTTATTGTTTAAATCTTTTCAGCAGCAACAATGCTATGGTCTTTGGACTAATGGCAGTCACACTTAGTTTATCCCACTATTTTATGGCTATTTCTATCATGAGAAAACTTTGTGATCACTTTATTTAGTAAAAGAGGAGAATTCGCACATAAATGCTTACTTTCACAAATTATAGCATAGATTCCATGTTAATGAAATAGATAAAATAGTTCAATTTTATTATTTTTGAAAATATTTAAATTTGGTTAACAATTGTAATTGCACAAATATTGTACTTTGTTAGTTACTTAAATAAGTATATGCAATCTAAAAAGAATTTAATCAAATTGAAAAGGTAAATTAAGCATGTGATTGTTCACATTACACTACCATTTTAGAAAATGGACTATGCAGAAAAAAGGACAGAAGTGTAAGTGCCAAAACAGATACTTCCTCAAAACATGTAAGTTTTTATTTCTCTTCCTCGTAGACAAAAAAAAATACAATATGGCAAGCCACATATTGATGGTAATAAAGATGATGACCATTGAAATGCATTAAAATTTCCATTCATAATAACATTTTATAGTAGACATGATACATAATTACAGTGCTATCAAAGTGATTTAAAGTTCCATTAGAATCTTATTGTGCTAATCATTTTTATGAAATACAACTCAACATTTTTCACAAGATGCTCTTTAAAATAAATTTTTTAAATATGATTTTTTTATTCTTTTTTTTTTCAATTAGATAAGTATATGTTAAAATAAGCATAATCCAAAAACAGATGTTTACAATACAAAGTATCACCTACACGATGATCAAGAGCAATGAACGCGTAGCAAAAACAGATAGCAAACACAAGAAGAAAAAAAAAGGATGCATTCCCTGCATACCTTGGACTTGTACGGGAATTCTGTTGGATAATTCTCTTCTCTAAAAATTTCAAGAAACCGTGGCTTCACTTCCAACTTTTTGTCTACTGATGAAACAACACGAATTACAAGAGCTTCTGCTCCAGGAATCTGAAGATATAATTTATTGAAGAAATCAGATAACAGTAATTATCTCTAATAATAATTTTGTAACCCCGCTGCAAGCTCACCAAAATAGCTCATAATAGCATTGTTCCAGACAAATCACCCAAAATCACTACATAGAGAACACAACATTTCATATTTAAACAGAAAAAGAGATCATAATTCCAGATGCAAATCATCAAGTAAACAACTAATTTTACTTCAGACTTTTAATAGCATAAACTACATCAAGGATTTCTTTCTAGTCTCAAACCTATAAAATTACCAAGAAATTAAAAACCATGTTGCTCTTAGACTCTCTGCATTTATTGATCAAGACAGAGTATTTCAGTCTGCTTAAAATAATTTTGCGTGATTAACTGTGAATCAACCTATCAAATTATAAATGCTTCAATTTCATACATACTCTAATGCAAATCAACCCTGCAATTAAAACACATAAATTAATATATAAATATAAATTAATGCAATTTGCTATGCTAGTCATCAAAAGTATATAAAGCTTGTTGATCAAAGCATCAGAAAAAACTGAAGCCGTTCAAGCCTTAATCATACAAACATAGAGCAACAGGATTATATATGGCCCACCTCATCATAACTTTTTCCTTGAAGCCTGGCCCTATCTTGCCTTTCCTGCTTCAGTCTCTTAAATAACCTTTGTTCTATGTGGTCACTAAGTATGGTTCTCGGTAAATCTTTTGCTCCAAGAACAGCACTCTGTGGCAAGGGCTTGCGCTCTCCTCTTTCAACCTCTGTTATGTAGCAATTAGGACAAGTATATTCAGCTTGTCCACCATCATTCCTCCGACCATTAAACAGAGCACAAATTTGATGTTGCCAAGCCTCACACTTGTCACATTGAACCCACTGTGCACATAAGAAAATAAAAATAAGAAGCAACTGGTTCAATACCACCATGTAAGTTTAAATAGCATTGTGTAAGGAAGTACAGTAATGAATAGAAGGCAAGCATCAATGTACCCATTCTTCAGTTTCCTCATCATTTTTCTTCTTCTCAAATCGTGTTTTCAAAATTGCAGTCCCATCAACAAGAATAGTATCTCCACGAGCCTCATTATAGCATGGTATACAGAAATAATGCCTTGTATCACCAGCTCCCATAGTATAATACATTGCATTCCGCTTGATGCGAGCACCACAGGGTGTGCAATATATAGGTGGCGGCTCAAAAGTAAGCTTCTCAACTGCACACAACTGACAAGAATTCTCACTCATCGAATGCTCCATCGCTTGATTTTTTTCAGCCTTAGACTTACTCTGCAATGCAAAGTGAAAGAGTGAAATGAAAATAATTCCAATCTGAATTAATTTCCATTGAGCAGAAAATATGAAAATTGTAACCAATAGGAAAGTGCTTTCCAAAGTTGAATCCGTCTATAGTTTTTGAGGATTAAGCCAATAGTAATTACCAAGAACTAAGATAAAAATACATTAAGCAAAAACATCTTTGAAATGTTAAATGCTTTAAGAACATTCTTTTTACATGTTCTTAGGCATAATCTGGATGTGGCAACTAGTTTTCAAAGTAAACTTCAGGCTAAGTCAAGAAACTGATGTCAATTGATCACCATTCATTAAGGACTTGAAAAGACAAGTCCAATAGCAGTAACATTTTTTTTCTACGGAAGAAACCAATGATAGATAACCCATTTCTCTGTCCTTTGTATAGAATAAGCAACTCGAGATCTTTCAACCATCACATCATTCATTTAAAAGCTGTTTGTTGGGAGGAAAAAAGGAAAAGGAAGTGTTATATGATTTTCCTGTGCTTGGATTGGAAAGGAAAAGAAAATGAAAGCACATAATAACAGAAAGAAAATTTGGTGACATGGCACATAGGTAGAAGTTGCTCTAGGGAAAAAAAATAGCATAATTGGATTGGATTAGTGTATTACCCACCAAGTAATACAGATTTCTACAACTTAGTGTTACTGGGAAAACCCACCAGCAAGTAGGATGACAATGGTCATCAATTTGCCGTCCAACGTTTGATTAAAAAGGGGAAAAGAATAACAAAGATGTCATATTGCATTCTTTGCAAAATTTTCAAGAAACAAACAATTAAATGTTAATGCATTCTGTAACATCTCTTGGAATTTTCCTAGAGAATGATTGAATGTAAGACAAATAAATCAAAAATAACTTGGAAATGCTGAACTCAACAAAAGCAGAAGATGAGAAATCTCACCTGGCCAACCCACTGTCTGAGGCCTGAAATATGCTCCCTAACTTGCTCAGGAGTGAAAAGTTCAGTTAAAGATACCCCCTTTATTTTTGGCTTCCCAGTCTTGGTTCCAGCACCTTCTGAAGGTTGAGTAGCATTTTCTAGTTTGACTGCATCAGGCTCTTTTTCAACCTTAATGCTCTCCTGTGTACTCAAACGGTTAGGCTCACTATGTACGGTAGCCTCAACAGCAGCTCTTTGGCTGCTCTTATCATCCACGTTATCTTTCTTAATCTCACCACTACCAGAACTTCCTTGTGCAGAACTAACAGGAACTTCTGACTTCACCTGCCTCAGCATACAAGTATCCTCATGCTTCATATCTTGGCACTGGACGTCCTGGGATGCATGGCTGTCATCAATTACCAAAGGTGGCGCACCAGAGCCTTCAGTCTCAGATTTGAAAGATTGAAATGATTGTTCTATCTTCAAGCGTTTCATATTTGGTTGTATATCCTCAGAAAATTCAACAGTTGAAGTTTTGGACATCAATGTTGCTGAATTATCTGCTGTCTCAGAGGATTTGCTATACATGTCAGAATCTGAGGCTGGTCGAGTGCGTGCCTTCACTTGTGCTTCTATAAATTTTTTGACTGGAACACAAACAGGGCAACTAGCATCTCTGCAGTGCTTGAAGTGTTGAATCAAAATTTTTGTATGTTGGCACCTAGGATGGGCGCATGGAGATAAATTGCATCTGCTCATATGTCTCAACAAGTTTTGGGCATTAATACAGTTAAATTCTGGACATTTCCCTTCAGGAGCTGTGCATCGACGAGCATGCCACAGGAATAACAACCACCTTTGTTGGTTTTTAAACTGTCTGTCACGGGTTGGATTTCCAGGTCTATAGGTGGCACTGTTGAAGTTTTGGGGCTCAGACGTATTTCTTTGAGGAACCATTTGACCCATAATGGATTCTTTAGAAGATAAATTATTTGGTTGAGCTTCATCTTGCCCAGAAATTCTTTGACGGAAATCTTGTTGAACACGATGGTCATGTGACATGTTTTCAGGGTTGCAAGTGTTGTCTTGTGATTGAGGATGCCATTGACTCTGCAGTACCGCATCTGATTGTGGTCCAATAGGAAGGCAATTAAAATCACTTTGGGACTCCGAAACAAATTGATGTGGATGCAAGATTTGTTGCATTTGCTGGGAACTTTGAGTTGTTGAAGGGCAGATATCATGTTGTCCAGGTGGAAGAGACAAACTTTGCACACTCCTAGAACGATCTTCAACAGTATTTTGCAGGAATTGGTTCTGCAACTCATACATTGGTAACTGTTCAGAGGGCTGTGAAAGTAGAACTTCATTCTGGTGCTCCACTCCAGACTCACACTTCACTTGAGTGCTGCGATCAGACGACAATTGAGGGTGATCAGTAGCGCTATTGTTTATCAGATGCTGGTGCTGCAGACCCCGCTGCTTGTGTGGGCGTTGCTGTTGAACAAATGACTGTTGTTGAAACTGATTATGCTGTTGTTGGAATTGTTGCTGATGATGTGAATGAAGCACACTCTCTCTTGATGCTAGTGTGGAATGGAAATTCATCTTTTCAGATTGATCAAGTAACTGGGGCTTCAAGTGTGCACTCTGTTGAGTTCCATGTAAATTGGACTGATTACTTGTGGAAGTCAGGTTTGCTTTTGGCATAGATTGCATGCTCGCAGGACCTAGATTCTGAGCATTCATAACTGATCCAACAGATGTTACAGCTCCATAGAAGTTTCCAGATCCATAATAATCACCAGTACTCACCTCATATCCATCACCTGAAAGATATTTCCAATTAGATTAACTTCATTGGTTCAAGCATACAATCATCAAAAGCCCAAGCAAACATAGAAGACAGAAAAATGGGAGAGATTACCCTGCATCAGCTGTCGCTGATGTTGATCAAAATGTTGTAATGGTTTTGGAGAGCTAACATAGGGAGCAGTCATGTAGCTCTCGGAAGTACCAGGTTCATTCACAAGCTGAAAATTGTTTGCAATCATTCCCATCCCACCGTTCAAAGCTCCATTAGAGAAACCATAAGGTTTTTGTGGCAAACTAGATCGGATGTTACTACCCATCTGGCTACCCAGGTTCTGCAGTATACGACTGTTCTGACCACCAGCATACGCCTTTTGTTGCAACGGTTGTGATAGCATAACAGATTCAACAGAAGAAAACCCACCAGCATTGTTAGAAGATTCCATACTTACATAAGCAGGGTTAGTAATGTTATTATTAAATCCAGGAGTTGGAATCATTTGGCTCGTCATCCTTTGAACACCCATGGATGACATACTCCCACCAGAACTAACGGAATAATTGGATTGTGATTGCTGATAGCCATTGGACTGGTTTCCTGTAAACAAAGAATGTCACTCACATGCCAAGAAGATATATGAGTGAACACAAAGTTTGTTATTGAGGCTTTAATTTACCATCAGAGGTACTGAGGGCACCACTCTGAATACCATTAGTTGGCAACACGCCTCCTGTATTAACAGTTGTTGGTGCTATGCTATCACAAGCTGTGGAAGAATTCGTCATAGTATTAACTGAAGAAGCCATCAGATTGGAATTGCCACTGTGTGACATACCCGGAGTTGGAATCATAGTACCAATGGAAGAGGATGGATTAACAAGTTGTAAATTTCGTTGGTTATTGTTATTCGCAGGTGCACGCTTGAGCAGAGCACTCAGACGACTCTCTAAAGTATTCATATTTATATAATCCTCCTACAAGAAAAATGTGTATTGATTGAAACCATAGAGAATCTGTCTAGAGGTACCTAATGATAATTCTTATAATCAACTGATCAAACAAAATATGACGTAATTAATTGAGAGTCAAGAAACCATAGACTTGAAGGCAAGCCATATGGGCACAAAAAGAACCTTTGTCTGAGCAGCTTTAAACAGACCATCCTCCAGGCGTTTAGCTATATCCTTATACTTCTGTTTCTGTGGTTCACCAACTGGGTGAGCCTGCCGCTGCAGTATAATTCCAAAGCTATACAACAAGTAAATCAATATGTCAATGGCAAGAACCACGATCAAATTATACAGCACGTAAATACATGTTTATCAACATGCATTATGTGTGTATATTTGCAATTGACTATTTAGGAAAAATTGGAACCAAAGAAAATACAAATTTGCAAGGGAAATTTAAAAATTAACCAACAAGTGCAATGTCAAAGAAAGGTGACTTTTAGAAGGATCTTCAGCCATGACAACCCAAATTAAATAATTGAAATCAAAAAAATTATTGTAAAAAAATTAGTTTCATTACAATCTTAAAACAAATTTTGTGAGAAAGTTAATTTAGTGAAAACCAGTGAAAACTTCCCCCCACTTTACCCTTTGTCTAGCTTCAACCCTAATGAAAATTTTGTGAGAAAGTTAATTTAATGAAAACCAGGGAAAATTTTCTCCCACTG
Organism: Erythroxylum cassinoides; assembly: GCA_027478405.1. Taxonomy (NCBI): domain Eukaryota; kingdom Viridiplantae; phylum Streptophyta; class Magnoliopsida; order Malpighiales; family Erythroxylaceae; genus Erythroxylum; species Erythroxylum cassinoides. The sequence continues at coordinate 32,437,974 of JANIPM010000008.1, read as the reverse complement.
AACCCTTTGTCAAGCTTTGCCCCTAATGATTCTAATGTGCCTCAAACAGAAGTCGCCACATCTAAGTTTTATTGCCTGGAATTTTCAAACTTGCAAGTACAAAAGGAATCACAGACTGAACAAGGTGAAAACAATTCTAATAACTAGCAGAACTGGCCGAGTAGATGCATGGAATTCCTTAACCAAAACATCTTCATCTCAGAATTGACATAAAGAGAATAATGTGGTGTGATGAATCAATTTCAGGCTTATAAATGCCACCATCCAATGTGTGACTTTTAAGCAGATCAAACACCTTCTTTCTGGAATAAAATGCCAGCAAGAAACATATATCTTATTGAACTGCAACTAAAATGAAGAAATAGATTGGAAGTCTTTAGTTTCAATGACTAAAAAAGTAAGCAACATTGATGAAATTAAAAAACTCTTACATTTGCTCTCGCATAAAAATACGAGCTCTATGAAGCTCAGGGTCCATGCCAAAGATAGAATTAGGAGCCGCACCTCCACCCCCAGAAGCTAAATTCTGCATCTGGGGAGTAGGAAGGTTGTTTCCATTTTGCTGGGACAGCTGATTAGGGACTTGCCCTGAGATCTGCCCAGACATTTGCGCCTGCACATTCATCTCCTTTCACACTCAAAGCTATAAGCCAGCCATGCTGCTTTAGAACTAACTGCAAGAGTTAATTTTTGACATTCAAAAAATGAGACTTGAAGGGAAAGTTAAGTTTCCAAAAAATGTACATAGTTAGCAAAACTAAATTGAAGATAGAGAAGAAAGGTCCAAAGTTAACATGAAAACACAAGTGAAATTGATATGAACACAGGCATAGATGGATATTAAAGAGGACAGAGGAATTTACATAAGAATTAAACATAGGATTTGGCAGCTAGCAACAGAGAGATATGGATATCGCATTAACAAGTTATGTTCTCATGATGTAAGCTTACAGAACATTGAAAGTGAAGTAAATTGGGAACAATTGGAGACAAGTGGACAAATGGGTCAAACGAATCAAAATTGGGGATTTTGGGGGAAGCACAGAAAAATGAAATAAGAAAATCAGCTAAAAAAAGACATGAATTGGAGAACGGGATTATTTGGCGAAGCAAGAGCAAGATGCAAATAAACAATGGAAACCTAATTAAGCGATGACACTAGGGAGATAAAGCTAAGCAACCCTAGTACTTAGGTTAGGTTAGTATAATTAGTCGAATCAGGGAATTTTCGAAAGGGGAAAACCCTAGCAAACCTGAAGGGATGAGGTAGTGACGACCAAAAGCTTCGAATTGGGATCCCGGGTGATGACGATGATGTTCGGCGACGCGCGGGCGGAAGATAGAAAACAGATACAGAGAATTGGTCGGTGACTGTCCAATCACACGTGCGATATCACACGCTCTTTCTCTTAGGACGAACAAGAAGAGGAGGAAGATGGACGATGCGGGGATGTTCGCAATCGAAGACTGATGTTATTAATTCACCCTTAATTATTCTTAACAATAATCTATAATGAAAGCAACTCAATGGATTCGGGGTTGAATTTCTTTCCTTTTAGGGGTTGTTTTTTGAGGGTTTCGAGTTGGGGTTGGGGATTGGGATTGGGATTAATTTCATCGCAGAACCGAAACACGTGGTGCCTTTTAATTTTATTTTATCTTTTTTATTTTGTTTTCCTTTTTTTATTTTTAAATTAGGGAAAAAAAGGGAAAGACAAAAAAACTAAATCTCTATTATTCAAATTTACTTTTTAAGAATATTTTATAACATCAAAATACTATAAAAAGCTTTAATAAACTTATTATTAAAATTTGATCATCTACTAGGTTAATACAAATTCCAAAATTATTTATATTAAAATAACTCAACATAAATTCATTATTTTAATATCACAAAAAATTATTTTTATAATGTTAAATTATATTTCGAAATTTCATTTTTATAATGTTAAATTATATAAATATTAACACTTTTATTTTAAATATTTTATTAATGATAAATAATACTTAGAAGATGTGAGTAAAATTCTTAATTATAAAGAGTATTCTTTCTATTAAAAAATCAAGCCATATTTTAAAATAATAAACATGATTCTTTAAAAGCATAATTTTGAAGGATAATACCATTAGATAAACCATCTTATTACCAATTATATTACATGCTTATATAACTACATTAAATATTATTATGTTACATTTTACTAAATCTCAAAAAGAAATTTGCTATAAGAATAATTGACAAATAACATGAAGCAATACAACTCCATCTACAAATTTTGTTTATAATTTCTTATTAACCTCTTAAATTTAACTTTAATTTAGTATAATTTAACTTATAGTTTTTTGTTAAACCACCCCTAAAAATCAAATTGCACCTACCCAAATAATTATTTGAATCCATTACAATAAAGATTAAGTGTTATTGCAAAGCACACCATCCTTAACAATATAAAAAAGCATCATAACTCACTTATAATCTGAAAGTCAAAGTTTTTAAAACTTACAAAACCAAAGGAAATATTAATTTATTATGATAGTTCAAACAAATATAAGAGGAAAATATCATTAATTGACCTATAAAACAAAAATTATGACATCGTTATCCTTTTTAAGTTATATTTTTCTTTTAAAAGAAAAAAATCATATTCCATTCTTTAATTTATATCAAAAGTTCACTTATCCATTTGAGTTTCTTGTTTATTATTATTAACTAACACTTAATTTTAAATAACCTTAAGAATGTATAGGCATATGTGTATAAAACATGAATAAAATAGTTAGAAGAGCATTTTAGTATTAAAAACCCCAAACTTATATTAAAAAAGCTCAATGTTAGATCTAAATGACAAGATCGTGCACGTGTTGGTAAGTCTTAACTAATTCTTACCACTCGAATTGACATAAAGATAGTATCTTTATAACAAAATAAGACAGAGACATACAAGTAAAGCAAAATGCACAATATCAATGAAAGTTCAAGAGTAGGCATATTTTGACATGCATTAGTGTGTATTGGTAAAAATTTATTATGATGACCAAGATTCAAACTTGAAACCAAAGATCATTACACAAGTAAGTTATGTTAAGTCTGAGGGTGCATAAAGGCACTTCACTTAAAGTAGAAGGTCAAAAAGTATATAAACATTTGAGGCTCATTCTACAATGACTTAGATTGTTGCTAAATTAGGCATGGGGCAATGTGACTACACCATGCACAAAGATGGTTTTGGATGGTTAAATCAAAGGTTCATCAAGGCACTTTTGTCCAAGAGGTAACAATATGGTAATACATGACAAGAACATGAAATTAGTGGGCTAAGAAAGTGAGAGCACTACCTTATAAAGTGAGAACATTTCTTCAAGTAGTAAAAAAGTGATTAGGATCATTTGACAATAGATTGGGCATGATTCGAGATCATGTTCTTGATGATCTTAGTGGAATTAGTAGTGTAAATTGGATAACTCCTCACTAATTTCATGGAATTAGTGAAAGAAAGAGTGAGAACTCTCCATTAACTTGGTGGGTTAGTGGAGAAAATGAGTCAGTTATCTTACTTAGTCCTTGCATTCTTGTCTTTGCATCCATGCCTTTTAGAAAAAGCTACTAATTTAGTTCCCCTAGATGAATGAAGTATGATTGCGTTACCAATAGATGAAACCCAATCAGGAGACATTCTGGGTCTATATATAGGCATCCTAGTTCATTTTTACGATATTGTACATTAAATCATTTGTAGAGAGAATTAATAGCTTTGATATAAAGTTCTTATTAAGAGCTTTGAGTAGGTAGGGCTTAATTTGTAGTTTGTAAGAAGTATCCCGAGTTCTTTGTATTATTCTTTGTGAAAATATCAATAAAATATTGGCCTTTTCATATCTCTCTTATTCATTTTATTTGATTTATTTATGGTAAACACTTATGTTTTAGGAGTACGAGTGATACACAAAAACATAAGTGGCGTGAGGCATTTGAAAAATGAATAAACTTGTTGATTAATGATCATATAAGATTGAGTTAGGTTTTAGTGGACTTAAACTTGACTGTTGCACAATTTGCCAATATTATTCAACTATATTGCATTTAAAAAAGTCCATATAGCAACTGTTATCAGAGGTTTATTGGTGAATAACACTTAGTGGAAGCAATATTTTAAAAAGAGTTGCTAGTATAGAGGCAATTATTAGTCTTCTAGCCCCAATAAGTAAGGGTATGATTCCCTTATTAAAACATTTTAAAGCTTTGTTGGTTAAGCTTCAAGAAAAAAAAAGCACTCAAGGAATAATTAAGAGCTTTTTGAATTATTAATGTTCAATGTGTTCGTGTGCCTGTGCCTGTTCCTGTGCCTATGCCTATGTGTGCATAAACCAAAAGTTGGATTGTATAGCACTTTGATGGAGTTATAGAGCCATAAGTTTTTTATGGCAAGTAGAGTACCAAATAGCTCAAAAAAAAATTATGAATATATGGAGCAATACTTTGTAATAATAAAGGTAATAAATGTTAAAATAGTTTCAATCGTGATAATATACATGGTGGAAAATGTAAAACTATGGTAGAGGATGAGGACCTCTAATGACATCAATACACGTAAACCTCTCATTGATAATTGAAAAAAGATAAAGGAGTTAATAGAACAATTCCTTCTCAACAACACTTCTTGGCTTATGAGGGAAGCTTTGAAGTGATAGAGGTAAATTAAAATAATGAGAAGTATATGAGGCAATTCATATATTTGATGTTAGATGTACAAAACATTTTAAAGGAGGATAAATTTTTCAACTTCACAAGTAACTTATAAGATTAGTCGCAATTTGAGCTTTTAAGGAAAAATTTGGACCTCCCTAGCATTATAATAGTTATAGATACCTTGGTGGAACTCCAAAATGTCACTACCAATCTGATCCAACAAAGAGGGCAAGAAGAATGGTGGAACATATATTGCTTTAGAGAAAAGCAAGGAGAAGGTTGTAAAACTTATCACTATAAGTAAAAAAAAATCATAATAAGATATGTTTATTTTATTTGTGAAGGGTCATATTTTGGTAAAAAATGCATAAAATAGAAGGTGAATAATGAGAGAGTAATTTTATGGTCATAAAGGATCAAGGAAAGGGAGGTAAAGACTCAATGAAAGAAGTATACCTTAATAACTATATTATATTATAAATTTAAAAAAACTATGTTATATTAGGCACAATGAACCTTATGAAGAAATGCCCAAAGTAAAAGCAAATCTAAAGGAGAGGGAGAATAAACATAAATGATGTGCTTATGAAAACAAAGACTTGCTTTTGCCTTTAAAGAAGAGTTCCTTTATATTATTTTAATGAGGGTGTCAAATTCTTCTAATGGGGGTGATTTGTTAGGCCCCTTAGGTTAAATGGCATCATGTGAGTGTTGACAAGTCTTAGACGATGCTTGATACTCAGGTTAACATGAAAATGGCATGTTAGCGATGAACCAAAACAAAGAACTGTGAATAAGTGAGTGTTAAAATGCATTGGCGCATGTTGGAAGCATTCGTTAGACTAGATTTGAATGCAAGAACAAAGATGATTGTACAACTAATTCAAGCTAAGTTTAAGGAAGCATGAAGGCACTTAATTTTGATAAGGAGTTCACGGGGTATATAAATATGTAAGGCTCATTATACAGTGGCTCGACTTACTGCTAACTTAGGTATAGAGCAATATAATTACATTATAGATGTGCTTGAACAGACTATACATAAAGATGCTCAGGATAGCTACACTAAGAGACCATCAAGGCATTTGTATTTAAGATGAATAATATGGCGACACGTGACAAGAACATGAAAACGGCAGGATAAAAAAGTAAGAGCACTAACTTACAAGAGTGGGAGCAATTCTTTAAGTATTTGAAAAGTAGTTCGAATGATGTGGAACGAAGAGGTCATGATCTAGGATTATGTTTTCTATGATCATAGTAAAGTTAATATCCTAAAAGGAGTAACTATCCACTAATTTGATAGGGTTAATAGAAGAAGTGGCAACTCTTCACTAACTTGATGGGTTGGTAGAAAAAGTGGGTAGGTTAGCTTAGTTGGCCCACAAGTTCCTATAAGCCTAAATGAAAACATCCTTTTTAAATCCAAGTATGTGATATCATACATTCAATCATTTATAAAGAGAGTTTAGAGTTTTGGAAAAAAATCTTCTTGAGATCTTCTGGTTGGAAGGTCTTGAGTGATAGTCTGGAAAGAACTTCAAGTTGGAAGTATCTCGAGTTCTTTATATTGTTTATTTTTTAATAGATTAATAAAAGGTCATCTTTTTGTGTATCTCTTATTCATTTTATTTGATTCAATCATGATAAACACTTGTGTATTAGGAGTTTGAGTGAACCACTCAAACATGAGAGGTATGAGGCGTTTAAATATAAATGAACTTATTAGCCTATGATCACGAAAGAAGGCTAAGTTACATTTTTCTAAATATAATTGAACTTATTAGCATGTGATCACGAAAGAAGGCTAAGTTACATTTTTATTAACTTAAGCTCTAGTATGACATAAGGACTTCTATAGTACTATTCAATTCCACTGCACCTAAAATGTCCCCTTGAAACTTAACTTGTTTAGTCTAACAACTAAAATATTGAAGCATCAAACTTCCTTTTGGAATGTTAAAGGAATTTTATTTGATTTTAGCTAATCATACTTACTTTTTGACCTTCAAATTAGTATCCTATTTATACCCTGACAAAAATTTTTGATAAGAAAAAGGAGTGTCACTTTGGATCTTATTTACTTTATTACATTCTTTTCCTACTAGGTAATCAAAAGGTTTTAATCAGTTAAGAACGACCTCTACCTCCAAATCTCCTAAACTGATATGAAAGCCACAAGCATCGATGTTTTGAGGCTCTAACAATACCTTAAATGATAAATAGAAATTCCATAAGTTTGTTTGCATCACTAGGTTTTTCAAATGCCATAATCATGTTGTTTTATCAAGTTCAAGCTTACCATACTTAGTTTCACTATAAAGCTTTTGTAATATTACAATGTTAATTTTATTAGTTCACATAAGAGATTGAATTTATTTAGTTGTAATCAATAACAATTATCATATTGTAAAATCAAGATGTCATTTCATTATATGCATAATGGAAAAAAATATCTATGATTTTTCAAAATCATGATCACTTTAATTTTATGACACAATTAATTTATGATATAATAAAGCATGAATCATAAATCGTACCTTATTCTAAACCTTAGTTTCATTTTCATAACTCCCTTCAGATTTAAAAACTATATGAAAACTACTATAATCTCACAAATTTTTGGTCTTTCACTAGATGGTATCCACATTAATGAATTGAGAGAACTCTACAAGTTGTTTAGAAAGGGGTATGCCAAGAGTGTAAGCTATTTATAATAGGTGTTTTATGTTTTGTTAATTTAATTTAATTATAATTATATTTTTAATTAAACTTTAATTACAATTATAATTAAGTATAATTAAATATCAATTAGGTCCCAATAAAATACAATATCTAATTAATGGACATCTTATAAGTGAGCCTACAATTTATCAAACTTTATAATCAAATCTAACTTAATTAAATTATTATTTGTCTCTTTAACCATACTTTGTGTATGATTTGTTAAGTTTATAAATATGCTTGATATATATATATATATATATATATATATATATA
>JANIPM010000008.1:32409791-32423519 GCA_027478405.1 Erythroxylum cassinoides | reverse complement strand
ATTTATAGTGAGATTGATTTGTATTTGAAAATGTTTGTTAAAATAGGGTCAAAACATTGATTTGTTTATGCGCACTCGTCGTATTTAAAAGAAAAAGAAATTGTCATATGAGGTTTAAAAAGATAGTAAACGTTCTAGTACGCCACCCTCGGGGGTCACGGGCTCGGATGTCACCGTGGATGTCGGGTTCGGGTCTCGTCGGGAGTGGGGTGCTACACCCCCATTCAGAGAGCCCCTTGGCATAACCTGGTTTGGCAAAAAAGGAACAACCCAAGGTGCTCCTTCATACTTTGGTTGGCTTTCCCGAGGAAGTTGCAAACCAGGGATAGACTACTCTATCTTCACACCCTAAATCATTGTTCCTTGTGCTACATGGATAACGAAACAATTGAACATTTATTCTTTGATTGCTCTTTCTCTAAAACCGTTTGGGAATACTGCCTTAGTCACTTCCATATAAGCCTACCAAATCAGATAAAGCTCCTTTCCATTCCCAATTGGTTGAGCCAGGTACCAAATATCCGAACCAGTGCCCTTAATGTTTTACCTATCCTCCTGTCAGTAACTGTTTACGACATTTGGAAAGAAAGGGATACCTGAACCTTCAAAGATGAAGCCTTGGAAGTGGGGAGCTTAAACTCCAAAGTGATTTTCCAAGTTATGGAGCATCTTAACTCAAACACTGAGAGAAGGTAAAGGTAGGAGCAAATTACAAACTAACAATACAACAATACATCTACAGTCTTTTTTGGTTTCAAGTTTGCACAAGGTAAGTGTCAACACAGATACATCAATGATGCTTCTGTAGTGATCCAAGTAGCAGGGAAGTAGCACCATCCGGATATTAACAGATAAGTGATAATAGAGGGACACCATCAGTCACTTCTTCTTGTTTCATTCTCAGGCAAGAAGAAGGAAAGGTATCACTCCTACCTTGGAACTGGAAGTTGAAGTGAAGCCATTCCCAAGATCAGACATTGCTTTCAATTCAGTAAACATAGTCTTAGCAGGAAAATACACAAAAACAACAATGATGTGACGTCAAAGCAATTCACAGTAGGAGAGTATGTCTCACTCTCGCTCTTATGCTGTGATGTAGTTAATTGGATTGTATGTTTTTTGATTTGTCTGTGGATTAAAATGACTTCTGATAAGATGGAGTATCTCTGTGCGGTTTTTGGTAGGAGGGCTGATATTGTTTTGTTTGTTTGTGTGTGATGTAAGGAAGTATCGTAGCTTCCAAGGGGTATCTTTCGTTGTTCCCTTTTATATCTAAGGAACTTCTGTTTAACTAGTCTTTATTGATGTAGATAGTGTGTAGCTTCCAAATGTATTAATCTTTTGTGTCTTTTTGTAGCTAAGAGAACATTGCTTAAGTAGTCTCAAACGATGTACATAACTTTTATATTTGTATAAATTTTTCTGATTTACCAAAAAAAAAAAGATAGGCATGTGTACCATATGTTTTTGGAATGATCTAAAATAAGGTATAATCAATAATACTAATTAAATTAAAGATAATATTAGAGAAAATATATTATAGAGATAAATGATCTTTTGGTAAAAGATGCAATTTGCTCTCTAACATTTCATAAAGATTCTAAAATAGTCATTGCCATAAATTGGAGTATCAATTCACACCGTATTATTTACAAAATATCACAATTTACACACGCAATTATAGCTCTATTTGTTTTTTGTTAGATGGATGTCATGACAATATTAGTAAGAGACACGTGACATGATAATTACGTCATGACACTCATATAGATATTGATGCGTATTTAATGAATTTTCTTAATTTGTCAATATTAAATTATTATAGTTTTAAAGGTAAAATATATTTCAGTATTAATGATGATAATTAAATTGATTTTTTCTTAAAAATCCCAATCTATTCCTTGATACCCAACTTATCTCTGCATCTTCCTTGACGAATTTTGATCTAAATCCTCTTTTAACAATAAAATGCACGCAATAAGGTTCATAAACAAGGTTATATGCATTATGGAGTTTGGGCGACATCACAGATTGGATCAAAATAAAAAATTGTTTGTGACCATAATATAATATTTATTTAGGGTTTTATGATGTTGGGAAAAGAGGAAAACAAAAATGAAAACTCATGCCATTAAATTGTAACATGTTTTTAATTTAATTATTTTAAATAACTTAATATTGACAAATTAAAAGAATTTCTTTAAAAACCTGTCAACATCCATATGGACATCATGACATAGCCAACATGCCACGGGTCCTTTGCTAATAGTGTCATGATGTCCAATCTAATAGAGAATTAGTGTAGAGTAGAAATTGAACTATTTTGTAAACATTAGGGTGCGAATTAGTATCCTAAATAATGACAGGGACTATCTTAGATATTTTGCAGCATGTTATGTAATGTAAATCAAGCTTTTCTTGAACTATTAACTAGCCAGATTAGGTGTATAAATAAATCCTTTTGTTTTCTATACTTTACTTCCTCATAATCTGAAATATGCTGACCCAAAAATATGAAACTGCATTAGTAATCTTCTGAATGCTGACCTGATTGAATTACTTTTCACTTCTAATGTGTAGCGAATGAGTTGAGCCCAATAAAGCACGTCAAATATAGTCAAGGTTATAAGTTTAAGAAGTGAATGACACATGAACTTATTTAGCAAAAGTCCAGAATAACTCTGCCTACACCTCATCCTCGTGCCTTTAAATGTAATCACTAACGCCGAATCAGTCTCAATGGAAATGCAAGAAAGATTGGTTTTGTTCGCCAAACAAATACCTTCACCAAATGTAACAAAAAAGACAGGAGGGATAGGGGAATCCGCCAGTCACGACTTACTATTTCAGAGTCCACTCGTCTTTATCTTTTTCACACCCATAAATCATCAATACTTGCCTTTAGAAAAGCTTAGGGTGGAGCCTGCCATCTCGAGTGAAGCCTAGAGACCCCTTCCAGTCTGTCATTAGACGAGACACAGAAATCGGATCAATGATGTTCTCACCACCACAAAAGTATTACTTTTCTGCGAAATCATCCAAGCACGTTAGCGAACGAGTGGTTCCATGTACACGGATGATACAACTAACCTGTAAACCAAGTCACTGCAGCTAATTCATTAAAATGCCGTTAAGTTGAAGTGCCAGCATACTTTTACGACAATTCCCCCTTCATTGCAAACTTGGTTTTATATATTGTTCCAAAATAATGGGTAGTTCAAACATCAGAACATTAACCACCCTCTTCGTTGGAACGCATCGACTAACACAAATCCTCGAGTTGCCGAGTTGACAAATCTTCAGATTTAAACCTAATAGAAAGGGGCCTCACGAAAAACATTTCTGGAATTAGAAAATTTCACCGAAGGATTGTGCAAACGAGAAAAAGGATCTAATTAAACATGGAGATGTAGAAACGGAGGTATGGATTAAGGAAAGCATGATTGAGAATAGCCAGGTACACAAGCAAATAATGATAACATGATACAGGAGTTGGCTCAGAAGTCACGGCCACAAAACCTGACTATAAGGCCGCGACTTGTAACAGCATACTAGCGCTGTATGGAGAATAGCTTCCAATTTGCTTTCATCCCCCCACCGTTCAATTACAATAACCATCAGCTATTAGTCTTTCCAGTGGGATAAAAAGCCACAGCAGATGTGGGAGAACACACGTACTTCTTCAGTTGTATGTTGCAGGTCGTCTGGATGGTATATACAAAGAATTACCAAGATCAATTGGTGATTGTAAAAATGGGTTCCATCTATCAAATACAATTCGCCCGCCCCGGCCGATTCTTCCGTGAAATTTGTAAGGAGTTGATGCACCATTCCTGGAAGAATCTACAGGTGGCACAACACCCGCTGCGGCCAACTTTTCCGGCACCAGGGGTTTTGTAAACAATAAAACCGGTTCATGGGGATCCTGCATATACACTGGGGGATCAGTCATGTAACACAAATTTAGTGATGGAACCAGCAATCAGGTGAGGAGACAAAACAGATTAAATTATGACAACCTACAGCTAGCTGGTATTACTGACGGAACCACAATATACTAGCTCAGGAAGTTGCAACGACCAAAGAATAAAATCAGAGGGTCTGACTTTAGTAAATTACCATCTTGTTGAGCCATCCATATGGTGTATGACGACGTCTAAGCTCTTGTTTAAGCAGATTGGAGTCCAGAAAAGCTGGATTTTGAGCTGTGGCAGGTCGACTACGTGCACGGCTGCTTGCAAGATCATCTGAATCCATCAATTCATCTTCACTTGAGGCAAACTTGGAGGACATAGGTGGAAAACCAGGAAGAGCCAAGCTATCTTCAAGGAGATCAGTTTCATGCTAATACCCATAAGAAACCACAATAAATTATTAATTGCCAAAAGTCAACAGTATCCACAACAAGAAGAGTGGAAAATGTCTGCAACTTGAAGTCTGGAACAGGCTATCAGAAGCCTTCCCATAAAATTTTAGTTACCAATGTGTTTGATTCGGACAAAAATGTTGAACAAGGAAACAATGATAACAGAAGCAAATTTAGAAAAGAATATAAATATTCTATGACTACCTTATATATTATCTGGATCCTTTGGAGACTGACTTCATTCTCCATAGCTTCTCTCTTTTTTTCCTCTCTCTGCAGATTGCATATTTGCATTAACATCAATGCAAGAAACAACTATTGCAACATGCTAATCCATTAAATTTTGGCGAGAAAAGTACCCTAATAAGAGCTTCAAGTATGGATTTGGCTTGGTCAAGGTTGCGCCTAACCTGAAACAGTTACCATTTAATGTGGATATGAAACCACCTTCCACATATTCAAATGAAATACAAGGTATGTAGAAATATACATTTGAAAATGGTGAACACCAAGGAATATTATTAGTCATCAGAATACAATCCATATATGCAGCATCAAACTAAGGTTGAATGATATCTATAGACTGCATCGAAAGAAATTTGACTGGGATATATTTACCACAGATAGAAGTGATATGATAGGCTCTTGTCATGTTTAAACCCAATTAGTTATCCTGTAAGGAATTTCGTTTGATCTAAAATATGATTTAAGTGCTGAGTTTTATCTAAAACTTGAACTTTTGAATTGACAGATTTTGAAAAGCATTGCATGCATGACACAAACAACAATAGAATCACTAGAAGAGGGCAAAAATTAGAAGGAACTGCCAATTTTGCTCAAATCCTCTTATAGTCTTCTTAATGGATATGATATGACATGAGACAGCACTAATAGCAGCCTCTAACATATACAAAGTATAATGATTATTCTTAATCTTTTTAGTCTCTACGGAGCAATAAAACCATAATGTTCAACAGTCAAGCAAAGAATTTGGAGTATTCACCTGCCGAAGCTTCTCAAATGACTGCACGTTATTTTCCCTCCTTTGCATCTGCGTAAAAGAAAATCTAGATCATTAGAAGAACATTTAAGTGTTAGGTTGTGCTTGGATATCTGAAAGGGCATAAAGATTTTGATGGATACTCTTCGTGTATGGAGTCTGTGGGCTTTCTCTCTTGGCCTGAAGACATTGTATGGATTTGTATCGTTAACTGGAGGAGGTGGCTGTATCCATAAACAAACAAAATAAATGGTGAATTGGACAAATCAATATACAAATGCATAAAATCATCAAACAGCTGTAAGTGCTCAAATTTGACATTCAGTTTCCAGAAGGAAGAAAATTTCCCATCAAATTGAACTATCCCTATGACAGATAAAAACTGACATACACAATTATTTTGAAATCATCGAGAGAGAATCTTAATTAAATTTTTCTGATATACAGGTTCTTGAAAGGTAATGACTTCTCTGCACCAGAAAATCGAGTAGCCAACTTCTTTTTTTTTTGTACATAATTCAAGTACAGCAAGTTCTTCGTCTTTTCTTTTTTATTTTAAAGGCATGGCTAAATGGAATTCTTTATCTATGTGCTCTTCCAAGCCAATATTCACTCTACAAAGGAAGTTTTTCCTTCATGGCTTTGTGCCTGATTATAATTTTAAGTTGTGTTGCCGCTATTGTGTGATCCAAATGCCAGGCCACAGTCACCACATTATGGAAATACTGTAATCTACAAATCAATCACTAAAGAAATCTTCTAGTGAAATCCAACTTTGGTTCCAAAGCTCATTTCCACATATCTTCTCACTTAGATCTAAATAAGGACAGCTAAAAAAGTGGATAACTATTACCCAATTTTATATCAATTTTAGTGCCTTTCAATTTCCCTTTCCCATAGAAAATTAAAAGAAGCATTAAATTACCTAACCCAGTCATGAAAAGCTTGTCCCAAATTTCACTGCAAATTTCCAGAAACTATAGTGTAGTAAAGCTTCAAAAATTTTGCTTGCCCATCACATCAGAACAGCTTTTCATATTTTTCAGTCCTCAGTCCTATTATTTAGATAGTGGGATGGTGCCTCAGTTTGTTGATTAATATTTTGATTGTTTTCTCCTCTCCTGAATGTGAATAAATAATCTCCTTTTAAAGTAGCATTATGGATATGAGAATGCACTTAAGGCAAACAAAAAATTGAGTCTTTTACAGTCATGTCGCAAGCGAGTAAACTTACAGTTGTGTTAAGTCTCAGATGTGTTCATGAACAAATATGGTGCAAATTCCTTCCCATAATAAAATAATTATCTATAATATGTTAACTGTAATACTCAATTGCAATTTCTTTATATAAACAGCGATTGCACTAACCTGCAAGCGGCGAAGAATGGGTTTCTGCCACTTTTCACGCTGCCCAAAAATGAAGCAAGGAGCAAGATGTAAGTTTACACTCTTACATGAAACATAAGCCCTAAGCACAACTTAAAAAGGATTGGTTACATGTAGAATCCTTGCACATGGCACAAATTGAAGAACAGCTTATATGCTTGTAGTTTATTGCCAGACCTTCTAAGGTATAGAAAATTTCAATTAAGTCCTTTATGAACAAACCATTAAATTTCCAAACAGAAACCTCCCAAGCAGATCAAGAATTCCTTATCCAATAACTGTACATATGGTGCACTTATGAGGGTTTATTCCTTAAAGTATATTGTACTTGATCAAGTTGACTGAAACTTTTTTAACACTATCGCATGGGTAATCTGCACAAACCATAAGGAATTTTTCTGTAATTAACCTTTTTGTTTTGCATTCGCTCAAATAAAATCTATGAAACATGATATACGGAAAAGGGTTTATATAAAGTAGGAACAGAATTGGGGTGATTGGGGCTGGAACAATTAGAGTTTATAACAAAAACCTCCTTAATAAAATTTTGAATAAAAAGAATGATGTATTTCTCCAGCAAACTCCTTATTTATAGCAGTCTTACTAGAAACCCTGCCCAAAATAGAATAAACAATTCCTAGAAGAATTGCTACTGATAACAGGAAAATCAAGTAGTACCTAAATCTAACATAAATAAAAAATATTATAAAGACCAATTAAATTAGAAACATAACACTAATTCGGAACAAATAAAATAAAGTTCGAGTTCGGACAGGATGCTCCTGCATCAGCCTCCTCAAACATGGAAAAGAGTTGGCTTCAACAAGCAAACCTTGACATGTGCGATGTGCCTTATATATCTCGAAATTAACTCATTTTGGTTCCTCTTTTGCAGATTTGCGCCATTTCACCAAAAATCTTATATAACAATTTCAAAGTCTTGAGAAAACTTCTTTGACATCTAGAACTCCTTAAATAACATCTGCTTTAGCAGCAGAAACCTGCTTGACTAGAGTGTTAATGGATACCACAGCATTGTAGACATCAACCTTCTTTAGTTTCAACCAGACAGTTACTTGTGTACTGGTGATTTGTTGGAATTGTAGATGGGAATGACATTTAATGAATGACAACGTTAACCATATGCATCCCATCATTTGTTTTTAGAGTAGTACCAACACCACTAGATAAAGCCTTTACCTCATTACTTTTCTTTAAAAGGTTTTCCTTAGCTTCGAATGATGAATGATGCCCTTTATACTTCCATTTTGTGTGATTCCTGCTGGAGTTTGAAGGCATCAAAAGAAAAATACTTGCCTTCTCCAAATAGATACTTTTTCTTTTCTTACTCAATCCTTTGTTAAGGTCCTTTACTCTCAAACTATGTCTAATTTTCATTTTATCACACCCATATGATGTCCTGCTTCAACCAAAAGAGCAAATGCCTTTGCTAACCGTGTATTTGTTTGCATCTAGTGACATCAACAATCATTCCTCATTTTATGGATCCATAAGGAGGTCCTCAGCTTGCTTATCAATAGATACAATTCTAATTGAGTCTAGATAAACCTCTCCAGAAACAGCTCTTAAACTATTTATATAACTAGAAGGGTCACTTCTTCTATAAACACATCTAATTCAGACTTGATTTGTTCACTCACAATGGACTCCTCAAAGGATAAGGACTGATTGATTTGACATTAGCTTTTTAGCCCCTTTTGTAAGTGGGATGAATATCAAGCACTTCTCTCAGAAAAATTCAACATCCAGGTATAGGTATGGTTTAGTGTAATAAGTTTACATTGTTCATGGTCATTAGGAAAAATCATACCTATATCAACTTTCTTTATGTAATTGATTCTTACTATTATATAAAGGCTACAGCGGTCTTAAGATGGTATCTAGCCCTCAATTGGCATTCTCTAATATTGTCTTTAACATGTTATCAAAGTAAGGTTAATCTCAGACCATTAAAACCTCCCTTCCACACCTAAAACCTAAAACCCTTACCTCCCTTACCATAAAACCCTAAAACCTTCAGACCTGTCTAAAACCCTTACCTCCATCCACCAGAACTAAACCCAAACACACAAAAGCAACCATGAGGTGATGGCAACCAACCCAGTACCGATGGTGTCATCGAAAAATCATCCACGTACAAGCGTATAGGTATCACACACCGTCATCCGACAATCACCAGCAAGACATTTTGATAGCTTGCCTTTCCATCATGAATGGGGTTGTGGTCTTGTTTTATTTTAAATCTAACTAGAACCTAAGTATTTTGTCATTATCATAGTCTATCATCTGTTCTGAAGCATCATCAGCAGTGTTACTAATGTTCGTTAGTCAACAAATATGTCAAATATACCAGGAGTATGTCAGACTCCAGCAATAAGTCAATGACGAGTGTCCCAACAACTATCTCAACAATGGTGAATCACCAAACAATGTTTAAATAGTAATAACTATTCTTTCTGGTCTAAGAAGGTAGAATTGTTCTTCAAAGGTTAGAGAAAGTTGTCACACCTCACATCTGATCCCCCAAATGATCATAAAATATTGGAAAATTGACAAGTTGAATATGCTTAATTGTTAGATTTTTTTTTTGATTATATGGAACCTAAAATCTCAATCTTGTTCTCTCATGTTAGTACTTGTAAGCAAGCTTAGGACTAAGCTTCTTTATTCCAACAATATGCTTCGCATGTATGATATCTTTGTTGAGTTGTTTCAGTCTAGACAACAATAAAATTTGATTGAATACTTTGAAAAAGTGAAACGTGCATTTAAAAAATTAAATTCTCTATTATGCATTACATTTGATGTTAAGGAGATGCAAATCCAAAAGGAGCACTTGACCATAATAATCTATCTAGCAAGATTGAAACTTGAGTTTGAGCCCGTATGAAGACAGATCCTTGAAGAAGTAGATCTCCCATCCTTAGCTAAAGTATATTCTAGACTTTCTCATTTACTACAAGCATAGTGAACTAGTTTATGAAGTCTCCATGATCTAGCCATTGGGATGCAATTTCTCAAGATTTTGAGATATTTGAAAGGCTCATTAGAGCGAGGTCTTATATATCAAAACCATAGATACTTAGATTCAAGGATATAAATTCTTTACTCCTAATTGAAAGCCTAATTGTCAACTATAATAGTACTTAATAGGAATTCAAGAATAAGCAAGCTAAATATAGAAGTTAAGTAAGATAAGCAAGCTAAAAAGGGAAAAGCTTAATAAACCAATTAAAATTATAGAATGCTCCTACATCATATACTCAAGGCCATTAAGTCAAGTTTCCCATACTAAATCAGTTTAGAAGTATAAATCCTTTTTCTACTTCCCTTTCTTTGTGATCAATTACATCCCTTTGAGTCGATGCCATCTAGCATAATTTAAACATTTCTTCACTTTGCTTTCTTGATTTCCCCAATAACATAATTTATGAACATGATTAAGCCATCTTAGATATCTCACCCTCATTTAACTCCAAAACATGTTAGTTCTTCCTTCTTATAATGCATCTAACCTTTTATCCCACATTTCCTTGACTCCCTTATACAAGAATTAGGAGAAAACTGGAATGAATAAGCATGCAAGGGAAGACAGATTTTTTACTTGTCCAATGCTTTTGAATAGTATTGATTCATTAGGGAAGAGTTCTTTTAACACACTCATATAGCTACAAACTTGTAATTTCCTTACTTCTAGAAGATTTAATTTTTTAAATTGGTTATACTCCTGTTGGAAACATAGAGTGAGAAGTAAGTGAACAAATTTAGTTTAATATTATTAACATCAAAACTGGAAAGAAGAATATCGTAGATTTGGGTAAATCACAATACAGAAAGTATCCCAAAATCTAGTGTATTCTATACCTTCTCTCTCCAATAATTATAAACAGACTGGATATGGACGAACTGAGCTTGAGCTTGCAAGGCCTACCATTGAATAAGAAAACAAAAGAAAAATTTGTAATAATCCAACTTGATATCCTTTATGCAATAGATAGTCAAACAAATAATTGAAAAATAAGGTTCAAACATGAAATATATACACAATTAGTCAATTGTCAAAATCATCAAACTCGTCAGATTGTCAAGTCCCACTTCACCTAAAGCTCATGACATATACATAAAATACAAAGGAAGGGACTTTTAACATTGAACTACATAAAAAGACAAGCAACTACATCTCCTTCCCAAAATTTATGACAGATAAACTAGTACTTGCTTCAATTCCCACTTCAACAAAAGTTCATGACAGATATATCAGATAAAAAAGGAAGAGACCTTTAACATGAACTACAAAAAACCAGAAATTGGTTCCTCCTCCCCAAAAGTTATGACAGATAAGATAATCCAGCATTTGCTTCAATTCGAATTTGCAACTGGAGTTGATTTTAGAGCAAAATAGAGCATTGAGATTGGCAATTACTAATCAGAAGGAAAGAAAGTTTCACCTCAACGGCAGTGTCAAGTTGCAGAAGTACAGGGATTGGTGAACCAAGTGTAGGTGCTATAACCCCACCTCTTTCCCGAGCTTTATGATCCAGTACCTCTAACTTGAACATAAGAGCTTCAAATCTGAATTAAAAACTATCCATATGATTACGACACAAGCAGGGAAAAAGATTGTAACAGATCAACAATTTTTAAAGTGTGAAGGATAATGTGGAATGAAACCTTGACAACGTCAATGAAGTAAAATTTTGACAATATAAGCCATGAAATTTCCTATATATGTTCTATGCAAAAGTTAAGAGCCACGGGACAGGTCTGAACGCATAGTATCTCAAAGCTGCAAATATATCGTAAATGATATAAATTGAGTAAAAAGATAACTGAGAATACGAAAGGCCATGACAAATAATTTATGATATGGTAGTAGGTTCAATAAACTGAAATCAAACAATAAAACATTAACAGAAACAAGTACTTTTCAGGTGAAAGATTCTTTCTTTCATTGTTGAAGTCGACAAGCCAGTCCTCATCTTCATTGTCGATATCATACTCAACAAAATCTCCAAGTTCTGCTCGAGCTGCAGACAAGTGAGAGAGTTTGAGCATGTGAATAAGAAGAAGAAGCAGAAGCAGAGATTAATATGAACAGGGGAGACAGACCTCCCCGAGCACGAAGATATGTTGTAGGTTGAGTGAAAGTGCGCCCATAGTCGCGTTCATATGTATCCACAACCAAAAACTGAGGAGTGGGAATTTCAGGAGCTAGCTTCCTGGTGGGAATGAGGTGTACCTAAAAAGAAGAGACCCAAAAAATAGAACTATAAGAGCGA
The DNA here is from genome assembly GCA_027478405.1 of Erythroxylum cassinoides. NCBI lineage: Eukaryota > Viridiplantae > Streptophyta > Magnoliopsida > Malpighiales > Erythroxylaceae > Erythroxylum > Erythroxylum cassinoides. The sequence goes on along the minus strand of JANIPM010000008.1, from coordinate 32,411,467 downwards.
TTCAAAATCCCACACATAAAATTGGCAGAGGCATGCACCTCATTGTCGGTCTCAGCAGCAGCTAGGCGCAGGAGCTGAGAGTTGCGAGTAGAAGTGGAAGTGTCATCTTCTTCAAAATCCTTTACAGATTTAACAATTGGAAGCTTCTTGTGTATGTCAAGAGGCCGTGGCCTGAATGACAGTCTACTCATTCTATCTGCCTATAGTTATTACCACCACACACCACCTCCTTCTCCGGTCTCATTCCGATACAGCTAGCAACTCTCCCGAGAACAGGAAATACAAAAGAAATTGAATCAGCAGGTTGAATTCCCTTGGAGAAATGAGCTAGAGTTTAACGAAATGGACGTAATAATGCTCTTCCTCTTCCTTGTCCCTTTAATTTCAGGCAGAGGGATAGTGTACAGTAATCAATTAGGGTTGGGGAAAGCCAGAAGGGAGAGGAGGAGAACGAAAGAGAGGGGTAGGAATAGGAACAGGAACAGGAATGCCTTACGAGAGAGGGAGACGAGTGGGTCTGCGGAGCCCAAGGTGCCTGCGTCAGGACTCAGGAGCGCCTCAGTAGGCCCACTTGCATATGTATCCGGTGCTCGATTCATGGAGACATATAAAGATAGTACATTACTAAGACTTTCTTCTCGCTTGTTCTACCTTCGTAAAACTCGCTTGATCTACCTTCTTTTTCTTAAGAAAGAGAAATTACAAATTAACGTGTAAGAATGCTCTCTGATACGTCCTCTAGCAGGATAATATGGCAACTTATAGGTGAATTTACAAATTATGTGACGTTGACAACAAAATAGCTGGTGTAGTTGGCTGACCAATCCGCACATTTATTACCCTCTCGGTAGATATGCTGATGAGTAACAATCCCAATATTCGTAGTCCTAAATTGACTCGAAGCACTTGATTTGTAACCCTTGTAAAGATATACTTTATGAACGAGTTGGTCTTGTTTCTTTATTTATTTCTTCAACATTCGTGATTCTATTTTGATACTAAATCTTATTGGATTAGGCATGTTGCATCTTTTTTTTTTAGAAATTAATGAATAATAGCACAAGCTATTATTAGTTTATACTACTAGCCAATCGTTTTGGTTGTAGTTTAGTAATAAATTATTTAAAGGTACTATTTATCTTGTACATGTTTAGATGTATATGATAAAGTCCATGGGATAATTATATATGGCAAATGAAATTATAATGAGATTATTATTATGAGATTCATATTGCATTTATGCATTATTTCTAAATATTCCTAGTCATTGTTCTATTAAGATTGGACATTAATTGAATGGAAAAAGACTAGCACACATTTTGTTTTTCTTTATGAAGAAAGTAGTCGATCTCATAGGCTAAAGTGTAGAGATACTTAAACAAATGTGTGGGTGCTTGCTAGAGAACAAATTCACTGAACAGACCTGATATAAGAAATCTATTTGAAACATTACCTGTATGTCTATGGAATTCTCATTGTGATAATTGTATAAGTGATCCTTTGACTTGAGGTCATCAAAGTTATCTTGTGTGGGGATTGCTATGTTTTGATGCTATTCGTGATCTTTTTTATCAAAGATCGTTTAAACGGTAGTCATTAGATGTAGCATGAACTATATGGAGATAGTTGAATGATCAAGATAGGATTCATCACCCTAAAGTAATTAGGGAGAATGT
>JANIPM010000008.1:32366429-32377035 GCA_027478405.1 Erythroxylum cassinoides | reverse complement strand
CAAAAATTCACCCTTCTATCATTGAAATTCAACAACACCTATTTCACACTAAATTGAAGCCAACATCCCAAAGTTTCAGTGGCCACTAACCTTACCTCATTTGCATTTCTACACAATAAATTATGAATAAAACAGTAACATCAATTAAAACTCTAATTGTCCAGATTTAATGTTAACCTTAGTTCAATCATTTCCTATGCCTTTTTCACATCACTAGACATCCAATTAAATACAAATTAGGTCTTACCACATTCATACATATACTAGGGCTAATACTGAAAAATTGCAGCACTTAATTCCTCAATTCATATACTAAAGTAGTCATCCATATTCAATTTAAAATCAAGCCATAACACTTCTATCATACTACTTTTAATTCATCCATAACCCTAACCTTATACCCATTAATCCAAGCAATAAAAGACATCAATATCATGCATCCCTAAGCATAATAGATGCTTCCAACCTCTCATTCAAAGCTTCTACCAACCATGACATGCAAGTCATGCTAACAACATCATTAAACATAATAATTAAAGAACTTACCTATTAGCTTTTCCTCCCTTCTCTTCCCTTCAATTCTTTCCTATGCTTTCTACCTACTTCTACTAACATCCAACAAGCTCATGACTCTTCATGAAGAGGGTAAGACACTAAGTTAGTTGGAAGTAGGAGAATCCTTGAATATTTGAAGGAAGATGAGAAAAGAAGAAGAAGAAAATCAATGGATATGGAGAAGGAGATGATGGTTTCGGATGGGAGGGTTTTTAAGAAGCAAAAATCATCTTTTTCATTCTTTATTAAGTGAAAACCGTGGGAGGGAGCAAAGTGAGCATTAAATGATGGCATTTGGTGGCTAAATGGGATTGGTCCACATATTTAAAGAAAAGTCAAAGTATATTTGTTTAATCCAGTCCCAAAATGTTACTCCATTTAACTCCAGTGACCCTACTTTCAGTCCCAAAATAATATACCCAATATTACAGTACCAGTGGGTAGCGATTTTTGCTACCGAAAATCGACCGGTTCGCCAATTGACGATTTTATCCGGTCCGGGAATTTCCGGGAATTTTCCCCGAATCATTTTTCTGAGAATTATTGAAATTCCCTAAAATTGTAAAACATGTAACAGTGCACTCCAAATAATTTTTCAATCACAAAAATTACCTTTTCTACCCCAAAACATGTTTAGGCCAGTTACCGGCGATTTTGCCGGTCCGGGAATTTTCTCCGGAAAATTCCAGAAAAATTCCTGAAAATCCCTTAAAATCTAAAACGCTTAATAGCGCACTCAGAATAATTTTTCAAACCCATTTACCACGTTAATCCCAATAAAATTGCTTTAGGCCCAATTACCGGGAATTATCATGAATGCATATACCGAAATTCCATGTACACAATTGATACTGTGTATCAATCCTATTATGCATGAACAGTACTAATTATTCCTTATCAATCCCATCCTACAACAAATTTCTTATTTTACCCTTCCAGGAGGGGGTGGGATGTTACAATTCCTCTCTTGAGGGATATATGATAGAAGAGCTCCCTAATGAATTCCTTTTCTTTTAGCTAAGTCGCCATCTAGAAGCTATAGGAAGTAAGATTAAGATAGTATTAATATTTGATTTAATGATACCTTAAATCCATTCTATTGTTTTGCGATAGAAGGCACTCGTATATGGTACTTTGCCTTTGAAGATATGCTTATTCCTTTCCTTCCATAAAGCATAAATGGTAGTATAAAAAGATATCTTGAAAATAAAGAAATCTTGGTCACTCAAGTGTTGCTTCCAAGATGACCAAGAGATCAATGGTTCCTGAGCTTCTGCATTACAAGTATAAGTATTTAAATGTTGGATAAAGCTTTATCAAAATTTAGAGAATTTACATTTAAAGAAGAGGTGATATCTAGTGTTATTTTCATTATAGTAAAGTTGACAAATAGGTGGGATAGGATAAGAACTTTTAATCCTATAAAGAGTGAAGAGTTTATTTTAATGGCAAGTCACTCTATGATAGAGAGTTTAGGGGAGACAATATTGTTCCATACCAGATTTTTTTAGTGGATTGCAGGAGAAAGATTCCCATAGACTTGGTAACCTGACTTATTATTGAATAAACCCAAAGAGTGTCTAATCTAATAGACAGAATCTTGCTTTAACTGATTAGGAAGGTAACCTAGCTAATTATCTTATTAGTTCAAAAATTTTAAGAATATCAATTTGGGAATGCCCAATAGTTGAAGTCATGTTATTTCAAATTTCAATAAAATTTAGGGTTTATTTTATGAATCAGACCATATCTACAATATATAGTCCATGTGATAGAGGTAGGTCCTATATAAAGAATTAAAAAAAAAGATTGTCACATCAGTTTTAACATGACACTAATTGATGGAACCCTGATATAGTTGGGGGTTTTAACAATCAAAGGTTTAATTACACTTGAAATATTACGGATCTTTGGACACTCTAAAACGTTATGTTTGACTTGTATCTCAATACAAACATCAAGCTTCAATAAGGAATTTTTGCCTTTGGATTTTTTAAGAACCTTAACTCACCCTTTTGTTACCTTAATTGTTTCTCTCATTATACTTTATCTTTTACTTTGATGAACACCTACTAATTTTTCACAAGAAATTTCATTATTGACATGACAATTTTTTAAAATTTTATTCTTTAAGTGGGATCCAACTAAGTCGCTATCATAACATAAATCGTAATTAAAAAAATTTCAATTTGAATCCTTATTTTGGGATTTATTCCTATAGAGGCATCAAATTTATGGGTTTTGATTATCAATTTTCTTAGAGTTTTTTGCCAATTCAAAATAAAGAGGTACTTTTGTAACAAATTAAAACCCTTTAAGCTTATATGGGTAATTATGTACAATACATAATATAAGAAGGATATTGTCAAAAAGACAATAAAGAAAAAACAGATGTGCCACCAAAAAGGCATACTCTAAGTCCATAGTCGATGCCACCTTTGAGGCTATCCATAATAGGAGAACTAAATAGCTAAAAGTTTTTTATGCTACCAAGGATTTTGCTCTTTGATAAATCACGAGAAGGAAATAAAAATACACGAGCAATGAAAAAAAATGGTAACATAAAAATAGAGGGAGAATGATCAAAATATAAGAGAAAGGAGAGGGAAGCACAAAAAACAACCAAAATAGCGGCAAAGTTCATAAGCAAGAGGTAAGGAATGCAAAATAAAAGAAGAGAGAGGAGAGGGAGAGAGTATGCAATGACTTTGAATAAGATTATAGAAAAACTTAATTATCCCATAGCTTATTCTCCTTCATCAATTAATTGAGAGTCCTAAACAATCTAAATGCCCTAACTTCCACCATGAATTATGTCATTTTAGATGATCTAAATAGACTAGATTTGTACAACTTAAGCCCAACTGGACTTCAAATCAAACTTAGACCATGGTATGGGGGTTGAGTCAAACTAGATCAATGATGGGATCGAATCATTAGCATCCCTAACTGAGACCCATCTTTGCCATATGTAGTCCAAATGCGAGAGGTGGGTCCCACATAAAAGATTAAAACTAAAACTTTTAACACATCAACGCTGACTCGACATTTAACTAATGAAACTCTAACATGTTAAAAGTTCTATCGATCAAATATTTAAATTAAATTTGAAATAATGGGGTTCCTTTAGTACATTTTAAAAATGTTACGATATGACTTGTATTTGGTTGTAAATGTTAGGGTTCAAAAGAAACGTTTTGCCTTTGAAATTTCTAAAAACCTTATTTCACCTTTCCTTCAACCTTTTGTTTCCCTAATCACTTCTCTCATTTATGCTCCCCTTTTTACTTTGTGAACACCTAACAAACTTTTATAAGAAATTTTATGGTTGGCCTGGCAATTCTTTTAAATTCCATTATGTCTGTATAACTCACCTCTTTAACACGTGATGGAGGTGTGCTTCACTCGCATCATAAAAAAAGTCCCTATTTTCATATTTATCTTAAGAGACACATTAAATTTATAGGTTTTGATTCTTAATTTCATGGAGTTTTTTTTCACTTTAAAATAAAGAGGTAATTTTATAACAGGTTGAAGTCCTTTAAGTTTACATGGATAGCCATATATAGGAGGCAACATAAAAAGGATATTGTTGGTGAAATAATAAAGAAGAGAAAATGTGCCACTAAGAAGTCATACTTCAAGTCCATAGTTAATGCCGCCTCTGAGGTTATCTAGAAGAAGAGAATTGAGAAGCCAAAAGTTCGCGATGTCACCAAGGAAGCTACTCTTCGATGAACCACAAAAAAGGAAACAAAATATAGGGAGCAACAAAAAAGGATAATACACACACACACACACACACACATAGGGAGGGAGGGGGCGAGAGAGAGTGAACAAAAGATAAGAAAAAGGAGATGGAAGCTCAAAAAACAACCAAGAGAGAAACAAAGTCCGTGAGCAAGATGTAAAGAATGAAAACATGAAATACGGAGAGAGAAATAAAGAGAGTAGGCAATGATCTTGAATAAGTTTATAGAAAAACTCAATAATCCCATGAATTTTTTTCTTCATTAATTCATCTTTTATGCCATTAATCTTGAGTATTTCCATCTCTTTTTTATTGTACCTTAACTCTAAGCATAATGAAAATGGTTAAGGCTTAGAGTAATGAAAATGGTTAAGGCTTAGAGTAATGTCATTTGAGATTGGAGGAAAATCTAAAGTTAGAGTATATATTGTGATAAACCTACCTCTAGCATGTGTAGTCCACGTGTTATAGGTGGGTCTTGTACTTAATTGTCAAAATTCTGACAAGTTAAGGATCGACATTAAAAGGTTTAAATTGGATGTGAAATATTAGAGTCTGACTATAAATATTATGATTAAAAAAAGATTTATTACCTTTAGATTTTCTAAGAACCTTAGTTCGCCTTCCCCTCACCCTTTCATTGCCCTAGTCATTTTTATCATTTTACTCTCTCTCTTACTTTGATGAACACTGAACAATCTTTAATAAGAAATTACATCATCAACACCCGTAAATATTTTTGGAAAATAGATATAGGAAAATAGAAAAACAAAAGGAAAAATCCTCTTTATCTCTTCACGTTGTCCCACATGAGCTTTTCTCTTCATATTACTCATCAACTTTGCATAGTTTTGAGTTAACTTCAAGCCTTTTTTAACTTTCTTTCCATTTTTATTATAGTTGTTGTCTCTATTTATTGTTTAGTTCTTTCATGCTTTACCAAACTAAGGGACGCTTAATTCTTTTCTTACTTAGTATTTCTAACAATATTAGGTTTGCCACAATTAAAGTTATTACATAATAGTGATAGAACTATGTTGCTTATATTATGAGTTAGCCTTAAGAATGACATATGTTTATCAAATAAATATATGATAATCATGATAAAAGTTTACTATGATTATTTAACAAGTCTAGAAAAATAATACTCTATGTAATAAATGATGCTTCGAGGTCATATTTTGATATAAGTAACAAATTTCTTTTCTTGTCTCTTTGGAAGGTCAAAAGGATCCAATATAGTAAAATAATGACAATTATTGTCCTTTCTTTCATATATTTTTCAAATTAAACATTCAATTTACATTACTCAAATCATTACATATGAATGAGTTAGTTTCATAATAGTTATACTTAATTCAATTATTTCAACATAGTTTTATATTTTGCTTAATTATTTTAAAGATAACATGTCATACATACAAGTAGGCTAAGGAAGGATTCATCTCTTCTTCTACTTCTAACCTCATTTAAGAAACAAACATCTAACCAATAATAAGGGGAATATAAAAGCCTAAAGAATGTTGAAATGGGCTTAACCTTTCACAATTTGTCCTTAACTTTGTTTGTGTTATATTTATGTAAAATCATGTATGAAAGTGTTTTAATCTTGGACATTGTTTTTAAGTTATGTTCATGGTTCTTAAAAATTAATAAAAATTGGTCTCAATTTTAGTCTTAAGGGGGTAGATTCCAAAATTTTGAGAAGTATTTTGTCCTAAAAGGCTTAATGCAAATCTTTGGGATAACTACATAATTGATTGAGTTAAGAAAATAATTATATATATTAGGATAACAATTAGCCAAATGGATAAATAAGGCTAAACTTATATCTCTTTACATATAAAGGAAAATTGAATAAAGACCTCACTTTGTAAGTCTTAAAATGAAAATGCTATTGTCTTGTGAAGCAAATTTAATTTATGCCAATTCCTAAACCCCATATATAGTTAAATCTAAGTCCATCTAAAATCAATCTTAAACTCACAAAGTCACAAACCAAATTCAAGTTAAATCCACATTCAAAATTAAAAAAGAAAAAGAAAACTATGTTCAATATATAGCAAAGTCCAATTAGAGTCTGATAACCGATCTAACCTAAACTCAGGTTTTATGCTCAAGTTCAACCAAAATTCTTAAACCATTTTTTAATTAAAAATTTTGAATTTGTAGTTTTAAGTTCTAAATCCAAAATTCATCAAAATTATTAGGCCTGTCTTTTGTTTCTTAAGCTTCAGCTTTTTAGATTTCAAACTGTAGGCTTTTCCTATCGATAATGCCTAATCCTTAGGATTTTATTCGAGTTGATTTTACTTTTGATTTTGGTTTCCTATATCCAATTTTAAATTATTTGTTTGCATCTTCTATTTTTTATTTTTTAATTTTAATTTCTTCCCCTTTTCATAATTTAAGGAAACTACCTAAAATAATTTTTATTTTTTGCTTTTATACTGTCATAATATGATTTTACTATCAATTAAGTAAATATTATTTAATATTAACCATTAATAAATTATTACGATTTAATCTAATAATTATTGTTTTAAGAATAAGTTCAGACTTCATAACTATTTATGAATATAAAATATACTTCAAATTTATAAATGTCATCTAAAATAATTATTTATTAAAAATAATTTATAATAAAATTCATATTATTTGATCATTTATTTTAAACAGAATATAATAAGTTTGATAATAAGATTAAAATAAAACTTAATCACTTAATTAATTCGTCTCACTTTTATTTAATATTTAATAAACTATAATCAATCAATTTTTTTTAACAAACTAAAAAACTAGAACCATACTCCTATAATTATGCCTCAACGTGCAGTCGGTGAGTAAAAAGATAATATCTGAGAGTTGAAAAAATGGTGTGGCATACGCTTATATCTTAACATGTTATCAAGCCTATAATATCTGAGAGCTGGAGAAATGATGTGGAACACGCATAAATCTTAACGAGACATGTTATCAAGCCTATCTCTGAGCTCCATCAGTGCAACAACAGACACCAAATCCAAAACTGTAGATATGTATTTCCCACATTTTTTGGTTCAAATATAGTAACTTAGAACTCTAGAGGTAGGAGTGAAAGTATGAGATAAAATCAAATAAGGACAATCTACCAGAAATCCAGAATAACGACCAAAAAGAAAATCCATTTGCAAGGCTCACCAACAATGTTAAGCTTCCTACTTCTTCTCCTCTTTCTCAGCTTCTGCAGCCTTTTTCATCCTGACACCAATGTGTTTCTTGTTCATGCGCTCCACCCGCAGCTTATCATAAGCTTTGAATGACTTCATCTCCTCAGTAACCTTAACGAGCTCCACAGGAGGGCTCTCTCGCATAATCGGCAGGTACTGGCCCTGGACTTGGGTTGCTGTGGCCAGTTCCTCGGGAGTTGAATCACCAGTCTGGGCAAATAAAATGCTTAGTATGAAAATGTTGATCAAGGCAAGTACAAAATGACTGGTTACAGGACACTGTACATTCAAACTTACCTTAAATTTGCGAGCACGCCTTGGGAATACAACCAATTTGGTCTTGTAGGTCTTCAACCTCTGAACATTGGCCTGCAAACCCTCCAAAGAACGGTTTTTCCTTCGGTGATCAACTGCTATTCCAATGGTTGGGGCAAGTTTCTTGGGAATACCTGCAGCCTGGTAAATTCAATAGATGTTAACAATTAAGGTTAGGCAAAAGAAGATTGAGATTTCAAGGGCACTAAAGCTGAAAACCTTAAGTTCTTCCAATGAAAACCCTCTACCAGCCCTCACTTTCATGTTATATTTCAATGTTTGTCCATGAACTATGGGACGAAGAGGCCCTGCTGTAGGCCTAGGAAAGATCTTGACGGCCTTCTTCTGCCGAGCTGGCAAGTATCATACATAGAGTAGATATACTAAAAGTCAGTCCAAACATTGCAAGCTAATACTATTTTCAATTGAATCATATAACATAGCATCCATATGTGGAACTGAAAATAGTTTCCTTTCACTTGTTAATATCCTTGTGCAACTACATGCAGCAAAAGATCTTAAAAAATGCAGAAGGGTCAAGGACCAATAGGAATGGAAACTCAGTTTTAAAATACTTGCCAATGCGCCTTCTTGTCTTCCGTGCTGGTTGGTTAAACCATGTCTTCACATAGTTTTGCCAATGTTTCTTGAAGTGCCCATTGGGCACAACGTTGTTATGCTTGACCATCTCTTACCTGCAAAAGCATAAGAATATGTTACAAATTTACCCATGTTTCCTGAATTCCAAAATGATAACACGACAGATATTTAATACACAAGAAGCATTCATTAAACTAAATAAATTAAACATGAATCACAGCTCAGTTCTCCTTCTACAGGAATACCATAATGTAGACAGCATAAACATTCAGTAATGCTACAAATCATTCTCCAAGAAAAACCTCATATATTAACAAATCTCCCATGTATTAAACCCAACATTGATCAAAAATAAGAAATAAAAGCCAAAATTGCATTAATAGTCATAAATTGCAACACATTAAAAAAATGACATATACGATTGCCATATCAATTAAGAACCAAATATCACATAGTCACTAAACCCTTTAGCTCAGTAACAAAAAAAAAACATAAACATAAAATTCGTAAGGAAAACTCATCTGCTTCCACATACTTTATATGTTGCATACGCCTAATAAAAGTCTTACAAGACATTAAATGCCACTGGTGAAAAACATTGTTCTTAGCCCATCCCAGTCCATTTCTGTATGTGTTTGATGCTTTCCGGTACGTAGCACCACAAAGTTGAAATAAGAAGTCATTGTGAAATAGCACAGACCCAGTACCAACTATATCTTGCTGAAATTAGTAATATCCCCTAAATCCGTTGGCTTAGCATCAGCTACCACTAAAGCCATTCCAGTCGAAATGAATTGCCTAACTTTTACCTGGAACCATTCTTGGGTTCCATTCCTCTTCTTCGGAATAACCAATACCCTCATACTTTCCCAATGAAAACCGACGCATACAACAACGGAGTTTAACACTAATCATGGCCTAAACTAGCAGGCCGACTTTAGATCATCATTTTCTAATCTAACCCCAAGAGAAACAAAATTAACAGTTCAAGAAGAACAAACAGTAAAGTCAAACTGAACTCACCTGAAACCTTGAGGAGCAGCTGAGCAGATGAGGGAGTAGGAGGAACTTGAACAAGTAACAAAAAATGAGAGGGTGGCGATATAAATACGCAAGGAGGATGGCTTTCACATAAAATTAGGTTAGGCTTGTGTTGTCGGATCTATTGACAATTAATGGGCTTGGACCTGTTTAGACAAATGCCCTCTTTATTGTATAACCCAAATATGGATCAAAGTTTTCAAAGGTTCCAAGACCTACTTGCCTATAATTTGCTAAAAATAATTACTTTCAATAATTTGTTTTTACTTAAAATTTTTTATTTTTATTTTTAAACAAACAACTTAAAACCTTTTATTTTCATTTTTATTATAGTTGTTATAGCAATAAAAAATATCAAAACAAAAAGTTACTAATGCTACTCTACCCTAGAGCCTTTAGCATTATCCAAAGATATTATCATAGGATCCAATTTGAGCACTTCCATTTTTTAGATTAGATCTCTTATTTTGGCTATGATATTTTTATCATGTTTAATTAAATCTTATACATATATTTATATGGACTCACATAAATATATGGATAAAATTTAATAGAATAAGGTTGGAACAGAGTCACTAAAATAGAAGATTTGATGTATCTACATTTAGGATATTATTCGAGCCAAACCAAAAAAGTAACATTCCTTTTTCTACCCGTGTATGAAATATGGGATTTGATTAAGAAGACATCCTAAGAATAAGAGACAGGGAAAAAAGGATAATTACAACATAATTTAGTATAAAATACAACGGAAAATATTCATAAAATATTTTACAAGGAATTTTTTTAGTTTAAACCACTAATTCAATTATAATTATATCATTTTTTAATTTCATCAAAGCTTTATTTCAATAAATATGACATGGACTCTTTTCATAAATTTCGGTAATAAATTATTAAAACTACAAATAAAATTATACACCCAATTTGCATTTTTTTAACTTATATATAAGTTATAACCTCAACTTTTATCCTCTGTTGACCTCTACTTACAACTAGCACTGGACAGACCAATTTATAGTGTTGTGTTAGTTTTTCGCATAAGGTTTTATTCATATACTAAAAATTTGATATTAAATATTAATTATTTTTATCATAACCTAACACAAATCTCACTTTTGTTTTCCACAAATAT
>JANIPM010000008.1:32345537-32366413 GCA_027478405.1 Erythroxylum cassinoides | reverse complement strand
ATCCATTAAAAAATTATTTATTGTAATTTTATAAATTTATAATAATGAATTACTAAAATTTAAAAAATATTTAAAACCTAAGTTTAAGTCACATCTATTTTAAGTTAGTAGAATTTTAATTTTTAAATAATTTAGTTTGGTTATAATTATTAAATTCAGTTATTTATAATTAAAAATAAATCTAAACCCTCCATTGCTTATCTACGAAATAATATTATAAAAAAGTTACCCAAAACTTTTTTCAAGCTCACTTTCCAAAAGAAAAAACCTTATTACAACCTCAATTATAATATTTTTTCCAATGAGTTTTAAGAAATTTGTATGAATATTCTTCACCTTTTCAAGTTTAACATATGAGTAAAATGTACGTTTTGATTTTGAATATTTGTATCACAAATGAACGACATACAAGAGGATGTGTGAATTATGTAGGTTCATTTTTTTACTTTGTTTCTAAACTATGAAAAATTTTCATTAAATAATTAAGAGACAAACACATTAATATTAAAAAGAGTAGGAAAAGAGAAAGATAAAGTCGATTTTTAGTAGTTTAGTTAAACTTCTGTCAATGGGTTAAAAGGAACCCTTCATACAATATCTACTTCGTCACAAATGAGGATGAATCCTTATAAACATCTTATTTTGTCACATATAAAGAGATATTCTTTGCAAATCTTATTCAAGGTATTAAAAAAACTCTCATAAAGTATATTCAAAATAATTTTCTCAATTTCAATAATTGTAACATCTCCTATATGAAAACAACAACTATTCACATACAAGGTAATCAATTTATTGTATATACATTCACAACATGCATTTTGGTTCAATGCTATACATATATATATTACAAAACTCCTCAATGCTTAATATTATCATTTAATAGTAGTAATACATCTTTACATTTACATGGTAATCCAAAAGAAAACATACAATTTCCTTTAACCATTACATGTATAATTATCTTTAACTAAAAACACCTTTCATAAGTACTTTTTTTTTTCTATCTGTTGACCTTAGTTTCGTAAAGATATTCCCTGTACCTCACTTCTATAACTTGGACCTATACGGATTAACACTTGTGCTAAGCTTGAAAGCTTAGTGGAGAAAACACTTAGTTTGGATAACCACTCACAACAGTCATCCATCAAGCACACACATTCAGAAATATCACAACTCATATACTATAAATTCACATTCATAAACCAAATATTGATATTCAATGCTCATGTAAATAATAATGGCATACTTAAGCAAAGTACATAATGCAAATATGTTTCAACTTATTATCCGAAAATGCACATTTATAAACCAATTATTGATATTCAACACTTATTGATACAAATTATCAATACAAATGCAAATGCTCATCAATACCAATTATTAATGTTGTCATGCTGTATTTCTTATTTATGATTGTTAAGTTTTCTTTCTATATTAAGCCTGCACATTTTCTATAGGTGTGGATAACGGAACTGTTGATATCCGAAGATATCAAACTATGGATTCTCGAAGTTATCGAACTGTGGATACCCGAAGATATCAAATTGTAGATACTCAAAGGTATCAAACTGTGGACACTAGTGGTGTCAAACTATAACAATTGCACTGTAACCCTTTAAGAATGCCCATCTATCCACCACCAAGATAATATAATAGGCGTTGTAACCTTTCCTTTAACTATTTGCCAATTTCACAATTTATATATTGACAAGTCATATGATACGTATTTCAAGTCATAAAATGTGTTCATACATGCAAGTCATAACTAATCACCATTAGAATGGTGTCAAAATTACACTTGTATAATCATGCTATACACATATGAGCAATAAATATACATACAAATCATTTATACACATGTAAGTTTTCTTTGGAATGCATTATGCTCAATCTTAAATTCCAATGTTCAATCACCTAATTCACATATGGTAAGTCCTATTTCATTTATTTCTAAGTGATTAAAATTTTTTATACACATTCATAAAGGTTCGTATAAGATTCGATAAAAATCATAAATGGAAACAAATTCAAAATAGTGCAATTTGAGTTAAACCCCAAAGTGGTCTAAAAATAGGCAAACCATCAGTCCAGAGTCCAGAAACAAATCACATGATGGAGTCTAGTTGTTCCTTAATATTCATATATAAAAGTCAAAAATAGCTTTCATGGTCTTCTAGACATTTGTCCATACGTGTCTCTAGTTTCTAAACACCAAAAATCAGGCCATTCGAACTTCTAATACATGAGTTATAGACCAAATATCACATATTGCTCCAAAACAAGGGAAACATCAGGTCACCATTTTCTATCCTAATTTCCAACATCATAAAGCCATAATAAGTCCGAATCTCTTCTATATATTTCTTAGTTTTCATATGCAACTAAAATCACCAAATTTAGAGGTTTGTAAGCTCATTTATGACCTATATAATGTGACTGGTTCAACAAACCCCCTAGACAGAATTCCACTACACGATAATCTCTTGTGATATTCAACCAATTATATACAAGATAACACCAAAATAGCACCAAAGCAACATCCCAACAACCATTCCACATCCAAATGAATCTTTTTACACATTCAAATATACACAAATACATAAATTAACTAAGTGAAGTCCCAAACCTCAAAATTGACAAAGTAGGTCTTCTATTGCCTTTCCTTCCCTTCCATTTTGGCTTTGCTTGAATCACCAAATGAAAAATGATTGGATGAATAAGGCGAAATAGAGAGGAGAAAAATCTGAAGTTAATCCATCAAAGTGTCATCCATCTCCCCTCTTCATATGCCTTGTCATGAATGTTTTAGTCTTAGACACATGTTTCAATCCCATTGAACCATATGTCACAATCCTATTGGACCATGTGTTATAATCCCATTGGGGCACGTGTTACAATTCTATTAGACCATGTATTTCAATTCTATTGGAACATGTGTTACAATTCTATTGGACCATGTATTACAATTCTATTAGACACATGCTTAAATCATATTGGTCTATAAGTTGACTTTAGGAAAATTGCACCTTGATTCCTTCTTCTTCATTTAATTCCTAGATTAGACTATAATCTTATCAATTTATTTCATTCCCCTATGTCTTAAGTTTCTAATGGCATAAATTTCATGCAACTTGGTTAATTATATCGGGAGTTATACCTCAAAAACTACAAGTTGTTCGAAAACAACGATAGTAGCCAGAACTCAACTTCAAAATAGAATTCAAAACTCTTAGAGACAGAATCAAATTTCGGTTCCTTCATGAAAGTTTTAAACCTATGTCTCTAGTTTGATGTCCAATTGAAACTATCCAATTTAGAGGTCTACAGGCCAAGATATGGCCAAATTACAGAAGTTTGTTTGGTAGAACCTATCCATTTAGTGAGGTACACATCCTAAATCAACTAACTTCGGTCTTATCATGCAAAAGCAACAAATACATAAAATTTAACCAAAAACATCCCATTTACTTATGAATACTTCTTTTATCAATTCCCCTCACACCACATTCATAAATCCAAGCAAACATTTCAAAAATTTCCATACATATTTCACGTCTAAGTTTGTATGTCGATGTCGAAGCGAACAAATTATCCATTTACCCTTATATTTTATATTAAGTACCATTATATCTCTTACTATATTTATATATACTTAATTTATTATGTTCACTTCTTAATACTCCTTAGACATGCTATAATACTTCCAAGGTATATGTTGGGCCGTTATAATAATTGCGGAATTATATAACTCAAAACATCCATCTTTTACTCACATCAATAAACAAAGGCTTAATACATGCTATGCAATACATTTATGTACTCTCTAGCTTTTCAAGTCTCTCAACAATCCTTTAAGTTGTGAAAGGTGCTTCCCACGACTCATTTGTAGTTTGGTTATACCTAAAATAACCAAAACATGCTCCTAAAAAAACAAATTAGTAGTAGTAGTTACATAGTCTTTTGAAATTGCATTTTATTGTTTGATCTATGCAAATTGAAAAGAAAGATATGCTAAAATACTTAAAAATATCGTACATAATCTACAACCCTTAAATCATAACAATGTAAGATGGATATGGGAAATTATAATGGTAAGGGATTCAGAGATCCACTTTAGTTTATAGATTGTTAATATGTGGAATATTCCTCATTCAGATAGCTTATTTCATAATAACTTAAAGCCAAGGAGGCTAGGCAAGGAGAATAATTGCCAATAATAAGGGAAAGGCTTGAAATAATGAGGCTACTAGATTATAACTTGCTTCTCTTAATAACGCGTGATGGTTGGTAATCATAAAAGCAACTCTTATTGAGGATTGATAAAGCTCGCACCTATATTAGTTAAAAGGCTAGATTTATGTTTAGTGAGAACTAGAGCCATTGTTAGAACTTGATTATTCAAAACCTTGTTCTTCCCCCTAAATCATTTGTATTTTTAAAAGATTATATTCTAAACTAAAATTTGGTGTAATATTAAGGGTGAAAAAGTACCTTTTTTCAAATATTTGACATTGTAAATAAATTGTTAAATAAAAAGAGTTCCAATTTATAATTGTGATTATAACAAACACAACCCTACTACTAATGTTATTGACATTATGCTATAAAGTAAAATTTATCATTGATTTAAGAATATTGTATAAACATGCAAATAAATTAAATAAAAGATGTTAGGACAAGATATTAAAAAGTGTGTTAAAATGAAAGTAAAGAAAATCAAACAAGATCAATCAAGAACTATCAAATTAGTTGTCTTTGTAATTCATTCTCTAACTATAGATGAATTAGGATATTGAAATTTATGATATATTTTTTTCAAAGTACATAGAGCTCACTAAATAAGACTTATAATCAGGTTTTTACAAGGAAATCAAAATAATTTTATGAGATGTTTAAGTAGTTCAAAAATTAGTTGAAAATGAATCATATAATATAGTTATCTTACAAAATTTTAGATGACTATATAGATTGCTTGAATTTACTAGGTTAATTGAATTTTTGTCTCCTATTATTAAAAGTTTGCTAAAATTAATCAACTAAATTTCATATAATCGAACGAATTTTATCTGAGCAAGATTTTAATGGCTAGTTTGTGACATCAAATGGTAATTAATTAGTTCCAATTGAATATTTATAGATAGAAAAAAATATTTGAGAATAAAGAAGAGTGATCATTGAATCTATTAATGGTATTGTGATAATTAGGCCACACGGTCAATCTTAGTTACAAATGTCGAGAGTTTTCATTTTTTCTAGAAAAATGTTGACATTGACACATATAAGTCATCATTATATAGCATTAGTATAATTATTTTAGAGTATTTCAAGTTAGTTGTGAGTGTTGTAAACACTTTAAAGAGATTAATGTATAGATATTTCTCCTTAGCCATTATAGAAGAAATTGATAGTGAACTTGCTATATCCCTAACCTTACAACCTTGATATATTACTTTCCTACTCCATTGTTATTGTTTTATATATCAAAGTGAATTGATTACATCTATATAAGCTTGTATGTATGCATTTAAACATATTATATTCCTTTATTTGTTAAAGAGGTACAAAATTCCATTAATACTCCATTAATCCATCCCTTTTGAATGTCTTTTAGAATAATAAATTTACTACAATTATACAATTATCATTGACATGCCATGAATGCTTCAGAGTATGCTGCAACAAAAGAGATTACTAAAGTATTGATTTGGATCAACTGAATTGTCACATATCTAATTTAAGAAAAGAGAAGAAAACCTATAAGAAAAGGAGCTAACAATCTTAATCTAACATAAAGAGTTCAAAATTCTAATTTTAAAATAGGAAAATGGTAGATGCATTAACATATTAGGTTAAGCAATTACATCAAATCCTATTGATTGTGCATTTATTGGACAAGTTAGGACTTAAAAAGAATGAACAAACTAATCATTCCAAAAACTTAAATTAAATGACTTGACAATGGATTGGATTGATCTTATAATTTTTAAGGAAAATTTAGGAGTGATTGCTTAGGCATTTATAATAGATGACATAAGGTTTTAAGAATAAGTATTTAGAATAGACCTTATTAATTGATTAAATAAAATAAAATAAGCAAAACTAAGGAATTGATACTTTTGTTGAATTTGACTTTAAGACCTCAATTAGAAAATGATTTTTGATTAACAAAACTAAATTTAAAGAATAAGATAAATTATCAAAATACAAAAGAGAATTGACTTAAAAGGAAAATAAAACTAAGTTTTGGTAAATGAATAAGTTAAAGAATGTTTCAAACCTTCTTACACTTGCAGTTTCTTAAAAAACTTTATCTTTGTTCGCTATATTAAAAAATAACTTTTAGGCTTAACTAATTCTTCAAATAATATATTATAGGGTAAATTACATATAAAATTTTAAACTTCGTGTAATTTTACAATACTAGTCAGAATTACCAAAAGTAACAATAAAATGCTTGAACTTTTAATTTGTGCAAAACTTGCCCATTGTTAACCCTATAGCCCATTGTTACATGTCAACATTTTGTAAATATTAAAAATAGTAAAATGGAAGTTATCCCTATTAACCTTTCACTAATTTTATGTTAAAAGAATACATATTCATTAATTTTTTCTACTATAAGGCGTTTCTACTCTTACAATCATTAATTCCTACTTGAGAGCTTAATTGACCTTACAATTTAAATGTCACCAGAAACTTATTACCAATAAAATCCCCTTCATTTACATCTAGAATGCCTATAACATAAATTATGTAAATCTTAAAAAAAAAAATAAAGATCTCAAGATATTCTTCAAGGAACAATTTATTTTTTATTGCTTTCATGTTGCTAGTAATTATGTCGCCATAAAAATTTACTTGGTACAAGCAACATGCCATAAAGAGAGTAGTACAAGACCAAAAAATTTACAAAAGAACCATGAAACTGAACAAAAAAGGTTATTTCATTACTTTCTAATTTCTGAAAAAGGCTAACGTATAATATTATTTATCACATAGATTCTAACATATCGAAGAGTCCAACATGTTAGTACCATTAACTATATGGTTAAGTGCGAGCTAATATTGCAACAAATTGAAAGTTTGAATATTACTTTTATTAGTTTTATCTTGTATTACAAAATTAGACAAATTTTAGAAAATTTCATGTAATTTACACTATAAACTTACAAACCTTTTTAGATTATTTTATTTCAACATCTAATCTGTTTTAAATTTTAATTAAGTGTCCAAACTTTTAAAATAGCTTACAGAATAACATAAAGACTGACATTTAGAGGGACTGTGTGATCTTCTTCCTTATATTATTTTTGAGTATCAAACAACCTAATACATTTCAAATATATAACCACCAATGTTTGTCATAAGAGATTCAAAAACTATATTGGCAAAGACAAAAAGTCACAACCCTTATTATCTTCTCCATCAACAAAATATTAATAAAGGCAATCTTTTAAACTAAATTATTAGATTTTTAAAATTTTAGACATTTAATTAAAAACTTTAAAAGGTTAGACACTGAAATAAAAATTTTAAATGATTTTACACTTTTAATTCATTATCCCCTAATTCTTTATCTATTTTACTTAGAACGTATTAACAATAACTTCTTACTATAGATTATACTTGCCTCTTGTTGATTTTAGAATTTTAGATTTGAATGGGTAGTGAATTCTAACTTTGGTTTAACATGATTCTAGACCTAAGATTTGGAATGAGATAGGATTTGATTTGTCTTATTAGGCTAGACTTACTAATTTGCATATTTGGTTTGACTGAGTGTTGGACTTTTTATTTAGGTTGGATATCTTTTAATTAATGAATTAGGCTAAATATGGTTAAATGCAGGACCTTCAATATTGGTTAGATACAATGACTTAAAAAAATTTATTGGGTTGAAAGACATTTGTCTTAAATTGACTAAGGATCTTTTGGTTGGTTTACTGATCATATATTAATAATTATCTTTATTTCATGGTTTTGAATTGATTTAATTTTGTTTACTAAGTAAGGAAGTTAGTAAAAAAAATTTATGGCTAAAGTCTAATTTAAAATTTTATCTTACGTAATAATTTAAAGTTCGATTGCATCTAATGTTTTAAAAAGCTAGAGAGAGAAGCTAGAAGCTCTAAATGGTCTTCCTGTATGTATGGTGTTCATGCCAGATTCCTTCTCCCTTCCTCATCTTGATCCTCGTCTTTTTCAAGTTCTCCACTCCTAGTTCTACTGCTTTACCCCGATAAATCTTGACCCAAGCTTCTCCTTTCCCTGCCTCTTTAGTTTTCTTTATTGTTAGTAGAATTTCTTTTAAGGGCATTTCAGGGTTTTCCTATTTCTTTCTACAAAAGTTACCATTTTTGGTAACTATTTTTAAAAATCTACTAATTCGCTACAAATTTTCTCCTTTATCTATGGATCCAACTCCCTCTAACATTAAGTAAGGACCTAATTCTTATTTTCTCCCACTACCCTCTAGAACCTTAGCCCAACTTGGAGCCCCAAAGCCACCTCCTAACCCCCTTCTACCACTGCTCTTTCTCCCAAATCAAGGAAGTCCCTAGAATCCTCATTACCTAAACTCAACTGGAAATTCACCCTATGCGAGTCTTCCTCCTTTATTCTTTATTACTTTCCTCTTATGATTAGTGAAGGCTCTCTCATTCTTTCCCTCCTTTTGATGTCCTCAAAGAAAGAGCTTGCTCTTATTCCTCAATGATGGTAGGATTTTTCTTGGGTACAAGGCCACCTTTATAAATTATTAAACTTTGAGATTTGGAGCAATAAAAAAGTGGGGGATTGTATGAGGTCACTTAATGAGGATTAATTGTTCCCATTCATGTTTTCTATTAAGGAGAGAGCTTTGCAAGTATTAAATATGGTTCTTGGGTTTATAACAACCTTCCTAACTTCTTGCAAATGTGAAAACTTGGAATTAAACTAGAGGACATAAAGTAGAAATTGGTTCCCATCTAGACAAACTTTTATAAGATTTTTCTCGAATATTAGCTAACTAAGGCTTGAGTATGTTAGCCAACTTTATTGGTAAGTTTGTGTGTATGGATGAGGCAACCTTTACTAAGAAGATAGTGGGCGATGCACTTATCTATCTATTAATGTGGACATCAGTGAGGACCTTCCTTAAAAAGTTCCTTTACTCAGGCTAAAGGAGAATGAGACCTTAGTGGAGGATTCAATAAAGGTCTCTTTTAGTAAAGACCGTCTTTGCTTCAATAAGGTAAAGCCTAGAGACCAACTAGAAGGAGGTTTGTCAAAGGAAACTTTTAGGAGCTGATGGCATTAGAGAAAGATGAGCTTTTCCCATATTATTCCTCTGTTGTAGGGAACCAGTAAAAGGGATGTTCTAAGAAACTTAAAGAACTAGAGAGGGATGCTTCTCAACCTGATAGTCTCCTCTATATCAAAAAGCTTGAACTAAAGTTAGGGAAAAAAATGAGCTAGTTAAGTATAGTTATGCTCCTATGTAGTACAATTTGATCCAATTTCCCTCAAGAATTGAATATAGTTCAACTAGCAAAGAAATTAAGAAATCTCAGGTAATTGTGACCAAATATGACCTCCTTGTTGCATCTAATACTTCATCATAACAAAGATCTCAAGTTTTGCCTCCTTAACCTAGAAGTTACGGGTCTCAAAGAAGATGGAGGCTATCTCACTTGGAGTAATAGAAGGGGATTGGCTTATAGGGAAAAAAAATGACAAGGCACTAGTGAACTTATTGGCTGAGAAGATTTCAATACAATAGAGAAAATTTTAATAATTGCTTATGTTCGAACCACTCAACTATTGAAATAAAGGGCTTTGATTTGACTAGAGAAGAATTTCTCCTTTCAGGTTTTTGAACCACCAAAGCAAGCATGATGGATTTCAAGATGCTTTAGTGAGAAGTCTATCCATGAATATCCAAGGCTATGACTCTTTTAAATTCTTCAAGTGATTTATGCTATCAAAGATGAGTTAAAAAAGCTTAATAAAAGCTCCATTAGTAACTTATGTGGGATCATATCTAAGCTAGGGAGATACTAAAGAAAAGATAGTAAGAAGTGTATAACATTTCTATAGATAACTTCAAAAGGTCATTAGAGAGGTTGGCCCTAAGGGAGTACACCAATGCCCTAGAGAATCATAACTCGCTTATTATGCAAAAGTCAAGAGTATTATGACTTAAGGATGTCAAATCCAACTTTAAGTTTTTCCATAAAGCACTCCTAGTTAGAAGAAATAGAATTCTCTACTTTGGTGAATAAGGAAGGAATTACTTTCATGGAACAAACGAATTTACTGATCCTAGCTAGGGATTATTTTAAAAGAATCATAGGGAAACCTAAAAGTGGTAATGCCTTAGAAGATTATATTAGCTTAACCATTGCAAAAGTAATCACAAAACATTTGAAGGAGCTTCTAGTTAAACTTGTTACTTATGTTAAATCTAAAAGGTGGTTTTCAGCTTTAATCTAGATAAAGCTACAGGGCCAGATGGATTCAATGCCTTATTTTATCAAAAATCTTAGGATCGCCTCAAAATTCATGTATGTTAAGCTATTATAGAATTCTTCTCCAATTCCAAAATGTTTAGAGCTTGAATAATACCCATTTATGTTTGATGACCAAGTCTTCTGATCCTTCTTCCCTGAGGCCCATATCCTAATGCAATATCTTTTATAAAAATTTCTAAAATCCTTACTAACATGTTAAAATTGGTTCTTTTAGATATTAAGAATCATGCATAGGTTGCCTTTATTAAAGGAAGGAGGATTAGTGATAATGTTTTAATTGCTCTAGACTTATTGATGAATTACCATCTTAAGGGGTCAAAGAAGAATTATTTTTTAAAAATTAACATACATAAGTCCTTTGACATAGTAGATTGGTGCTTCATCACTCACTCATTAAGGGCTTTTGGTTTTCTAGAATAATTCATTTAAATTAACTAATGTATTTCAACTACTTTCGATGTTTTATGAATGAGAGCTTCTAAAATATTTTTAGATGTTAAAGAAATTAGGCAAGGGGATCGTTTCTCCCTTTGCCTTTCATAATTTGCACTGAAGTTCTAACTAGAATCATATAAATGAACATTAATAATGAGAGAAACTTTAGGTTCCATAAGAAGTGTGATCTCTCATCTAGCCTTTGAAAATGGTCTTATGTTCTATAGTGCTTATCCCAATTCAATATCCTGCCTTATGAGCTCATTAGAGTATTTAGTTGTCTACTAAATTTTTACACTAACAAGGATAAAAGGTTATTGATGGATTTTTAAAATGGCTCTCACTTAGCTCATAAGTTAAGTACTATGACATGATTATCACTAAAAACCCCTCCCTTCTTGTCCCTAGGTATATTTATAACATTAAGAAGAACCTCTTAAACTAATTGCCAACCACTGTTTGATTTGATTAATAGAAGAATAAGGAGTTGGACTAACAAATGTCTATTCTTTATAGGTAGACTACAATTCATTATCTCAGTCCTTAACATCCTCTATATCTATTTTCTACTCACCTACTACTTTCTAAGAGGATAAGCAGGGATATAAAAAATCAATTAAAATTTTGTTCTATGGTTTAAGGATGGTAATAATGCTCTTATTCAAAACAATATGGAATAACTTGCTCCTTTTTTATTGTATGTAGCTTATAAACAAAAGATTTCTAGCTAAAATATTATAGAGAATTATTAACAACAAGTCCTCTTTTAGGTGAAATGAGAAGTCCATTTAATAAAAGGTTCTTGACAATCAAAGCAAGACATGACTCCTCTTCAAGTATGTTACAAATTTTGAAGCTGAAGATACTTCAAATCTGCTATTAAAATGTCTATTGGCAGTTGGGCAATTCTATGGCTCTGGAGTGACAATTGGAGTCCTTTTAATCCCTTGTATCTGATACCTAGCTTTTCCAACTTGAGGTGTTTTCTTCCTAATCAATTCTAGGGTAAGTACTATGATTAATGGGGGTAATTAGGTGTGCACATGAAGGTACTCAGGCTCATTATGTATTTGCTTTCCAAATTATTTGCCTAACCCTACTATAGAGGATAAAGAATGATAGATAGCACATTCTACAAGCCTATTCTCAAACAAATCATATAAAGACCTAATAAGAAGCTTAGTTCCTAAGGTTTGCTAGTACAAGTTGCTTCTGAATAGATTCTTAGCTCCTAATAGTTCATTTATGATGTGGCTACTAGTAAGGAATGCCTAACTAAGACGGATATGATTAATGAACATCTCATTTTTATATTAATCCCTCATGCAAATTATGTAACTATGATCCTGAATCTATAAAACTTTTTTTCTTTAGATGTCCCTTTTTAAAGTAGTTATAAAGTGATGTTTAAAATATATATGGGCTTAAATGTGGAGCTAATGACTAGGATGAAATAATTAAATGGCCTTAGGCCTGTAGACTTTAAGTAAGGATAATGTAAAGCTTTTCCAAATTGGTAGGAAAGGAACCAAAGAGTTTTTAAGAATATTAGTCAAGATGTTAACTCCGCAAAACTTAGAAGCATTAGTATGATAAGAGAAATCGCCATGAATCATGGAGATTACTTACCATTATCACCTGGAATAACCTCCAAATGGAATCTCTAAAAGTTTAGCATATGCCTGATCTTCACTTTTAACTACCTCAAACAGTTTACTTCTTACAGAATTCTTAGTTCTCTTATCTTCTGTAGCTAGCGTTAGTTGCTTTACAACCTACTCTTTATCATCTTGGTTGTAGTCCTTACATAAGAGTTGGTTTTTTTGTTAAGCTGGTTTTGGCTTTGTTTTTGTTTACAAGATTAGTTTTATGCTTCTTAGAATTGTATTCTTTTATAATGTTACAACTTAGCATTGGTATAATATATTATTTAATTTTTAAAAAATAATTGCATAATTTAATTGATTATTTTTGTTAGTCACTCTTATTTCCCTAATTAACATTTGAGATGACAATGGGTCATATTAGACACAACTCATTTGTGGTCCAAATTTGATTCGACCTTTTTTTTTCTTATCCTAAACTTTGGGTGTTCGGCCTAAGTTTAAGCTTGAATGAGTTTTAAAGCGTCTAAAGTCTATCTGAAACCCAAACATATAAGTAACTTCTCAACTTCTTAAAGCACACAAAACACAAATTGGTCAAAAATAAGAGAAGCTAATGATAAAGTAGGTAATGTCTGGAGAAATAAAATCACAAAGAAACAAATATAAGGGTAACCAAATCCTAATGACTTCAAAATCATTAAGAAACAAATATAAGAGTAACCAAATCCTAATGACTTTAAAATCATTTCACAATTTACTGCCTCAAGTCTAAAATTGTTGATATTAAACTTTTAACCTTTTAGGTCTTTTATAAGCTAGTGATGATGAAGCCTTTGATACCCTTATTTTCCCAATCAAGGAAAGCAATTGAAATGAAAAATATGGGAAAAGATATGAAATAACAAAAAATAATGAAGTGTTGTAGAATAAGCAATAGAGAAAATGATGAGAGAATAAAAACTAGAGAGAACTAGAGGGAAAAAAAAAGACATGAGAGTAGTACAAAATCAATAATGAAGAAAAAAAGATGTGAGATGATAGCAGCAAAAAAATGGCCATAAAATAAAATATAGACATATTTTAGAGTTTTTATTCACACAAAACATTGTTTTATTCTATAAAAAAACGAATTTGTGTGATATGTGAAAGATTTGAACTTTAAATTGGACCGAATCGAACTACATAATCTAAATTGGAAAACAATTTTAGACTCAAATTTGTAAAAAATTGAACTTTAGAACCGAATCAATTCAAGTTATAATTGTCATCCCTATTTTCGATACATATTGCATTTATTTGTACATATAGTACAAAAAATGAAATAATAAAGGGTTAGTTTTAGGATTTGTTGGTTCGACTGTACAAGGTGATTCTGCTGTGAAATCTATAGTATTCAATCTACAACAATGGAGTGTTGAGCTAATCGAAGATTAAAGAAGCTATAGAAATGTCCAATGGAGAGAATGGAGAAAAGACTAGAGTACATAGTTATTTCGTGTTTAATTGTTGGGAGTCGGTGCATTACCGAAAGAGGATAAACCACAGGCAAAAAACACAACTGAAAATTACACGAACGACAGCCAAATTACATGGTCTCAATCTCCGATCTGGGATTTGAGTTGGTAGGTGCAGGTGGTAGCAATTGTTGATGAATTCCGCAGTTGACATGCTAGGCTTTGTCTTTAGACTGTGTATCCTTTGTCTTTAGACTGTGTATCCTCTAGGGACTGGCTTTTTCTCTTAATTTCATGTCTTCTCAACTGTCACCATCCAACAACTGCGTCGTCGGCTTTTGCTCTTTGTCTACTTCAGTCGCAACTTTGGGGTTCGTGAAGCTGGGTTGGTTCGTTGAGGACAGAAGCCTTGCCCACATCCTGTCAGTAATGACAACCTTGTTTTGCTTCTCGGTTATGCGCTGCAAACAAAAGCAAGCCACAGCTAACATTTCTAAGAAAAAAGTTCCAAGGAGACAGACAGGGAAAGCAGAAGTGGAACAAAAATAAACGCAAATGCTGGAAAATATGACATCAACTCAAGTCGTGACACTAAACTAATCATTTTCCGTCGAGAAACATACATTGAAAGGAATGTAAGTATGTCGTGTATTGACAAGTCCAACAGTGAAGCCGGTATATCCTGCCATTGCTCCATGAACTGCGCTTTGAGCAAGTAGCGTGCAGTAGACATTATCGGACGCATTGCCCGGAATGGCACGGATCATGTACGTGGGATCTGCAAGATATTTTTGGTTATAGCTTGCACATGCATCAAACAATAAGTGGGAAAAGAATAAAAATTAAGGGTATTGCTTATACCTATATACTTGAGAGTGATACTCATTTTATTTTCTTTTGCAAAATGATCCTGCAATATAACAAATCACAACTTATCTATGCAGCCAAATCAAATTCACGGATATATTAGTCACCGTAATTTTCACCATAGAGACAACAAAAAGCAGCTTGTATAAATCAACTCGATTTGATGGCTCTTTGTTGGATAAGAGAAACTTATTCCTCATATCCTGACTCATGATGGACTACTTCTCTATAGGAAAGCAAAATTCTAAACAATTGGAATTGATCTACTCTCTTTTTGTCACGTGTTGGTCTTTATAGATACAAAAGGAGAACTTATCACTAAACTCCAATCTTCAACAATGTAATCAATGTTCTTAAGAATGATATGGGTCTTTAGTAACCATGGAATCAGATCAAACAAATTTTGATTAAGAATGAGATGTCAATTTTCACTTATTCTATGTGGTAAGAAATACCTTGATCCTCTGAGATATCCACAGGCCTACATCCTTGAGTAGCTTGTTTCCTGAAGCATCTTGCTGATCATTGGATTGCAGGCTCTCTGAAATAAGATTCTGTCCTGCTCCTTCCGCAATCACGATAACCATGTGTCCATTTTCTTTGAGTTGTTTTTCAATGAACTCAAAAAGCCCACCTTTT
Source organism: Erythroxylum cassinoides (assembly GCA_027478405.1). NCBI lineage: Eukaryota > Viridiplantae > Streptophyta > Magnoliopsida > Malpighiales > Erythroxylaceae > Erythroxylum > Erythroxylum cassinoides. Next base: position 32,350,894 of record JANIPM010000008.1, on the reverse strand, counting down.
CCTTCGAGATAGAAGGGTGATTCTGGAATCAAACAACAGTCAACATCTCGGCTGGCAAGGGTGGCGTACATCGCAATGAAACCTGAATTTAATTCCCAGAAAATTGCAGAAAGGCTGAGTGACAGTGACACAGAAATCATACAAGTAAAAGCAAACATCAAAGGGTTTAACATATGAGTATGGAGTTTAGTAATTATATCTGCTCATGATTTGACTCACCACTATCGCGCCCCATTAGCTTCACGAGACCAATACCATTCTCTGCACTTTCAGCTTCAACATGTGCAGCATTAATTGCTCGTTGAGCCTCTTCATATGCAGTATCAAAGCCAAAGGACTTGTCAATAACCTGGAGCACAAGCAAGGAATAACGTGAATCAACTTCAAAGACCAAAAGATCCACTGCAATATCAAAAACAAGTAAACCTCTTATTGCCTAATTTGCAGAAGAAAAAAAATCATAGCAGAGCTCATGTAAGCATATCCGCATGAATATTTTAAATAACAGAATAGAGAATAGCCAAATCAACCAGAAGGGTGGAATAAGTACTGGAATGTCATTGTCAATGGTTTTTGGAATTCCAGCAATGGCAACTTTGAGGCCACGCCTTTTGATTTCCTGCATGTTCACAGAGGGTTTAAACATAACAATCTACAAAGGAAATGGTGCAAGAAGTTCAATATAACCCCATTTGAAACACCAATAGACGGAGCATTCATCAACAATCTACGAAGATTTTAACAGGTGATGTTTAACCAAACTACCACCTTCACTGAAAATGAAATCCATAAGTTTCCTATATCTGCAAATAGTAACTGTACATAAACATGGAGAGAAAGTATCGAAAAGGGAGCCAAAAGAACTGTAACAGTTTGGATACTTGTCAAAAATTTAATTTACATAGTCAAATATCAGGAAAATATGGAGAAGTTTCAAAAAATAATTATTCAGATCAGATTAAGACAACGTAAAACAAGAAGAAAACAGAAAACAGCAAAAAGTAATGCTAAATTTGGCATGCATTAATAATTGCTTATATCCTTGCTGTCCTGCTTATGTTTGCAGCCAATGACAACCACTTCGATCATCATCTTTTTAATTCTCTCCAGGACCATTCATAAAAGTTACCTCATAGATAGCTGCTGCTCCCTTTTGAGTTCCATCGCCTCCAATTATATAAACCTGGACAATGGATGGGGAATTTCATCCTAATTGTTGCCGTTGAATGCCAATAGTAAAAATTAACAGAGTAGCAGCAAGAATCTTTCTTCTCCATTTAAATCAATAAAAAACATTTTTCACATACTGACCTGATTGATTCCGCGATCCTGAATGCTATCAACTATTTTTGATGTGTCATGGCCACCTCGAGATGTCCCAAGGACAGTGCCACCTCGTTTATGGATGTCATTTACAACCTTAGGAGTTAAACTAATAGTATTTTTGGAATAGAAACCCCTGTAACCTCCCTACAAAAGGAAATAAACCACATATGTTGGTGAGATAACTAAGCTGTAATTGCATTTTCAACAAAACAGGCATTAATATCACGATAAATTATTTACCAAAAAGATTGTGTCACAGTTACTTTTTTGGTTGTGGGAGTTCACAGGGTTTCAGGGTTTTGCTTTTCGTAACCTAAATAATCACTCGTGAGAAATTACAGTTTAAACTTACAATTTGACCATATTCAACTGGTTTAAGTCACACTTTCACTACATTCATAACAACAGGTATCCACTCAAAAACAACAATTTCCAGTCACAAACTAGTAGATCCTAGACTAAGCTACGTTGGACTTGAAAGGTGTCAAGAATGTTCACTTACGTCAATTCCGAGGACTTTGTTCGCACCATACATATGATAAAGGCCACAAACAATTTCCCTTATAACTGTGTTGAGTCCAGGACACAGCCCACCACATGTAACAATGCAAGCATGCACTTCATCTGACTCAAAGTAAACCTGAGCACCAATAAGTGAGAATTTCAGCATTGTTCTAAGTGCATGATTGTAATACTAGTACTATATCTTAAAATTAATATATTTCAAGTCTTTCATGAAACCAAAAAGCAAACATACCCTCTGACGAGGTCCAGCACGTCGAAAGTGAATTCCTCTGGGACCATCTTTGTGAACGACAACCTAGAAATTATAATAGACAATATACTAAGTAAATGATCCCGATTATGACTTGGAGAATATAAAACAAAATTTTTTAGAGAACCAGTTTTCCTATTATGAAAGAAATAACACCACACTCATTTATCAAAAGCATCCAAGGAGTTTTGGCGAGATAACATGCAATACAATAAACTTTATATTCAATCTTTTAAACTAAGTTGACCTCCCAATTATTATTACCTCAAGTTGCATTTTGACCAGTCATTTGCACACAATATTACAGAAAATTACTTCAGGGGCACTTCTAACATTACTAGAGATATCTATGTATAACTTAAAAAACGGAGAAAGGAGCCATTTGGAAAAGCAGGAGCACACGAAATATGTTATTAGTATAACCGTGAAGAAGGGTATTCCGTTTTAGGTAGTAGACTGCAGAACTAACATTTTGGGGAACAGTATCGTCCGCATTAACAAAGTACTGCCTGAAGCCAGAGAAAACCACAGACTAAATCAGCATTGGAAAGACGAAAACAGCAATGACAGAACATAAATCTATTCACCACTTACTTGACGACAGAATAGGCAGGATTATCTTGCAATGGGTTTGGATACGTCTGCCACACACAATACAACAAACATTAACGTAAGTTCAAAAGAGAAGGAAAATTTACACAAAACGTGAAATTCATAAAATTCAATACCAGGGTACAACAGTTCTTATTGATCTAATTAAGCAAGAACTCAAATAGTGATTTCTGTACCACAAGTGGTTTGTTACTTTAGATCGATAACTAATGCTAACAAAACCGAAGTTAGAGTCAGTGCATATCGCTCATAAAACGACAATTTAAACCTTCAGATTTTCATAAAAAGAAAAGAACTTTTAATTGCATAGTAGTAAATCAACCAATCGAATAATAAAGAAGACTCGACTACACATACACATATCTAGCTAGCACACCGCACGCAGAGATAATGCAACATAAAGGAAAAAGAAAATGAATGACGCTTACTGGAAGATCGTGAATGTAATCGGATAAGTGTGGCACATCTTCAAGTACATAACCAGCGTTCCCTTTCACTACCTTCATTTCGGTGGCCATTTGCCTTTTCGTCCCACGTTAAAGCCAATGTATATTTACTGATTTAGTAGGTTTGACTATGTTTGCCTGTACACTGCGGGGAAGAACAGTCTGTACTGTGGAGCTTTGCCTGAGCTGAGAAATCACGCATGAATTTGGGATCGAATAGTCAGAATAAAACACGTGGCGCTATTTTTATAATCCCCATTGATTCCGGAGTGATGGTCTTTTGTCGGGATTTGGCGGCTCCACCTTCACCTACACTCGTTGGAGAACGAAGGCAAGTCATTCATACTCTTTAGGGATGGTAACGAGCCGAACTCGAGCTCGACAGGCCCTCTTCTGCTGTTTTCAGCAAAAGGAAAGGAGCCTTGGGTTGGGCGAACCTAAGCAGCGGTTGAACCCAAAGTTCGATCAACCTGGCCTAGCCCGGGCCTAGTCCATTTGCCATCCATAATCCTCTTTTTAAAAAGCAAAATTACTTTTTATGTCATATGAGAAGTACTTAGTTCTATTTAGGTTGTGTTTTGTCATTTGCATGTAATTGGGACTATTAAATTTGTTTAATTTGGTAATATTATTGAGAATTATGAAAAATAATAATAAAATATTTTAATTTTAATTTGTTGTAAAATTATATATTTAATAGTGACGATTGCATCAACAAAATTATTTGACATGTGTCTGCTAAGAGATATATCAAATTATTAAATTAAAAAATCAAAAACAATCCTAGACTCTTCTATTCTATTCTCCTCTGTAATTGTAAAATTGTCTCTTAAGCTACTTTCACTTGTTACTAACATCTTCCATCATTACGAATGTTTTCCTTTTATAGAAAAGATTAAGAAAAAATTGAGGTTTTAGTCCAATAGAGCAATTTCTTATGGAGGAAAAATTTAGTTACTGAAATCAGTTATCATGTCTATAAACACTTATTGGTGTTCATACCTCTTCTTTTCTAAATAGCTTATTAAAGCAGTAGAGAAATCGATGAAACAATTTTTATGGGAAAAAAAGAATGGAGAGAAAGGAATAGCCAAAGTGAGTTGGAAGACAATATGTCAACCGAAGGAGGAAGGTGGGTTAGGATTAGAGTCAATCTCTACTAAAAACAGATTTCTTTGATAAAAGAGGATTTGGAGAATTCTTAATGATAAAGAATCAATGTAGACAAAATGGATCCATTCGTATATATTAAAGGGTAGGAGTTTGTGGGCTTTAAAATCCAAAGTCAATTATACCTGGTTTCTAAACCAAATTCTAAAGATGAGAGATGAGATCTACTAGGACTTGACTTGTCAGATTGGGGCTGGAGACAATTTCTTCTTATGATATGATAATTGGTCAGGAAATGGTCCTTTAATTTTAAATCAGATGGCTAATTCCCTTTTAAATAGATTCCCTAAGGAAGCTAAACTCTAAGAAATAATAAGGAATGGTAACTGGATCCTATCCTCATATGAGATTACTCTCCTACACATTCCTCAATTCAGAAGCTATAAGGAGAGAGATAATTATTTATGGAAGGGAATTCTAATTTCGGGAATTACTGTAAAGCAAGTCAGAAAATTGAGGGGAAGGCCAAAAAATAGAGTAGGGTAGATGTTTTGATCTGGAATAAAGCTCTTAGACCACATGCAAGTTTTTTGCTTTGGCTGGCAATGTGGGACAGATTGAGCACTATGGATAGGTTGAAATTCCTAAATTACTCTAAGCATTGTATCCTAAGCAATTTAGTTGATGAATCCAGAGACCACCTTTTCTTTGAATGTGGTTTCTCCTGAAGAATATGGGCAAAGATCTCTACCCTATGTGGCCCTAACTTCTTCTATGACAAACTTACTAAAATTATACGATAGATTCCTGAGTTGACAATTTCTAAATATGATCAGGTCATAATTATACTCTCGGTGGCCACATGTGTCCAAGTGATCTAGACTGAGAGGAACAACAGAAGATTCAAAGACCATTCTACTTCAATGTCCTCTCTCTTAGATCTCACTTGTTGGACCCTAACTTTTAAATGGAATTTTGAAATATAAATTGAATTTAAATGAGTATGTTAGTTTATGTGTTGTGTTATGGAAGTATGTATCTTTAAAAGAAATTGATAAGAAAGGATTGGATTTGATTTTGATACCTTT
>JANIPM010000008.1:32256000-32278381 GCA_027478405.1 Erythroxylum cassinoides | reverse complement strand
AAGATCCATAAAAGATTGGGGACTTGGTCCAATAGAGCACTATCTTATGGAGGGAAAATTCAGCTACTGAAGTCAGTAATCATGTCTATAAATACTTACTGGTGTTCATACCTTTTTTCTCAAAAGGGCTGATTAAAATAGTAGAAAAACTGATGAAACAATTTCTACAGGGGAAAGGAAATGGTGAGAAAAGAATAGTCAAAGTTAGTTGAAAGAAAATCTGTCATCCAAAAGAGGAAGAAGGATTAGAACTGGAGTCAATATCCAGTAAAAACATATTTCTTATGTCCAAGAGGATTTGGAGAATCCTAAGTGAAAAAAAATCTATGTGAACTAAATGGATTCACTCTTATTTATTAAAAGGAGGGAGTTTTTAGGCTCTAAAAATCAAAGACAGCTACACCTGATTTTTTAACCAATTTCTTAGATTGAGGGAGGATATGTACCAACACATTTCTTGCCAGATAGGGGCATGAGAAAGAATTTCCTTATGGTATGAAAACTGGACAGGGAATAGACCTTTAATACAAAATCAGATGACAAGATCCCTATTAAATTTATTCCATAAGGATACTAAGCTCCAAGAAATAGTTAGGAATGAGAACTGGTCTCTTTCTTTAGATAAGACTAGACTTCTACACTTTCCTCAATTCAAAAGCCATCGGGAGAGAGATATCTGCCTATGAAAGGATATTCCTGTTTACAAGATCACTGCTTAGGAAGTTAGAAAGATGAGGGAGGGGTCTGCAAATCGAGTAGGATGGGATACATTGATATGAAATAAGGCCCTTAGATCTAATGTTAGCTTTCTACTTTGGCTAGCAATGTGAGACAGTGTTAGTACCTTGGACAGGTTGAAATTCCTAAACTCCTTTAAGCATATATATCATATGCAATCTAGAGTATGAAACTAAAGATCACCTCTTCTTTGAATATATCTTCTCCAGAGAAGTTTGGGCAAAAATTTCTAGTTTATATGCCCCTAGTTTCATTTACGACAGACTCACAGATATCCTACAGGTTTTACCAAATTTGCAGATTTCTAAATATGATAGGGCTATTATATTACTCTCGGTGGCTACATGTGTTCAAGTAATCTGGAATGAGAGGAATAGTAGAAGATTTAAAGACAAATCTACTTCGCTAATACCTCTTATAGAACTCACTACTGCCAGCATAAGGGAGCAATTGATCATTAATCAGTTAAACCTACACTGTAGCAGAAGAATGGCCCTTGTATGGAGAATATAACACTAGCCCTATCAGAACTTTCCTAAGTTCTAACTACTCAATTCTCACACCAGGAATGAAATCCAATCACAATTCATCACAACAGTTCCCATGATTTAAACAAGCAGATTATACATTTACAATCTCTAAGGAACAAATGAGGTTATTCAGATATAAACTCACATGGAATACTATTCTCCATTCTGAGTTGAGCATTGCTTGAAGATCTATGCTATCCACCCATATCCTTTTTATCAACAGATTAATGTTTAATCAGTGGGGGTATTCAAGAAAAAAGAAAGGAATTGAACTGTTTACCTTTTTCGTGGATGAAATCTCCTCTCCTCCTGTAACATCCTATTCCCATACTAAGGGTTAGAACCCTAAAATACGGTACATGTGAGATCAATAAGAGATTAAGGGAAAAATGCATTTTCATGCTCATGCATATTGTTAGTATATACACATGTGAATTTGAATTTTTGTACACATTAAAATGATTGTACATACACTCATTGACATTTTTCAGGTATAATTGATTATTAATGTGCTTTTATTAAGAATTGTGAATTATTTGTATTGAAAATCGAATTGGAGGAGTATAAATAGTTGAATTAGAATTTTGGTAAATTTTAGGAGAAATTTTCAAAAAATGTTGGGTATTACTGGACTAAAAAAAATGCCAAGTGGCAAGTAAATTGATGAATGGTTGAAGAAATAAGAGTTGAATGGCAATGGAAATTTTAAAATGTGACATTAAGATTCAATGACAAGTGTCATTGAAAATTATAAAGAAAATTGGAGATAAATTGACTAGTTAATTAAAGACCAAGAAGAGACCTTGAGAGAGTGACATGTGGCAAGTGACAAGTGTCACTTGCCATACCACATGTTAAGTCACGAAATTATTAAATGAAAGACCATATTGTAGTCTTTCTCTTGTCACTCACGACACTAGCTTCATTTCTTCATCTTCTTCATTTTTTCTTCATCTTTCTTTCTTCTTCACTCATGACACTCCCTTCTCCAAGCCACAAGTTGAACCTTGCTTTCTTCCATCATTAGCTATTCTATTTTCTTCATTTCTTACTAAAGACCTAACCTTACCACCCTTGAATGGTAATGCACGTGTGAGAGAAGAAAGCTAGGTTTAAGAGAGAGCTTGAAGAGTTTGAAGATCTTGAAGCTAAATAAGTAAGTATAACCATCACTCTTCTTGAATTGATGAATGAAACATGTTTTGATGATAGTTAAGAGTTAAATATTCATAAAATGAGGATGGGTTTATGATAAAACATGGATGAGAAATGGGGATAGATTCATGTCTTACTTTTGTGTTTTGATGGGTAATAGATTATGAAATGATATAATGTTGGATTAAATTGAGTTAATGGTGTTAAAAGGGTGTTGGAAAAATGTTAGCTGTAACATTTTCCATTGGTTATGCTTTTGCATTCTGGCCATAACTTGATGTGTAGTTATCCAAATGAAATGATTCTCAATTTGAATTAAACTAAAGACATATGAATCCATTTTTCATGAAGAAATCGAATTTAAATTATATCTTTAAGAGTTTCTAATTTGGAACTGAAGTTGAGTACTGGGTGCAGAAAAAAGTGCAGAAAAAACTAGATACATAATGGGTTTTGTTTTGTTTTCTTGATGAATTAATATGAATCTCTTTGGGTGTTTTTGTGATGAAATAAAAATGAGTCTAGAGTTAAAGAAAGGAGTAATGTGGTATCTTGAAATGGGGAGAATTAAGGTTATCGTTAGAAGTGAAATAAAAGTGGTAGTGAAGTTGAATATGTGCAGAAAGTTGAAGATGAATGTATATATATATGTGTGCATGTTTTGTTATTGGTGCTTATGATCAATCATGGGCTATAGTGTGGTTGTGGATGATATTGAGTTGAAATGGAGTTAGAATAATGGATAAATGATGAATAATTGAACTAGAAGTGATAGATCAAGCATATGATGTTGAATGTAATAAGTAAAGAGGTAGAAATCTGGAAATTATGATGCAATTGGACATACTTTGGTGCAAGAGGCATAACTTTTTCTATAGAACTCGGATTGAGGTCATTTAGTATGATTTTAAAGAGGACTTCGAGATATACAACTTCTATGAAGACCTCGAGAAGAGATTTTGATGTCTAGAGGGTCAAATTTTCAAGTTTTTGTAAGTGACCCGTAAAGGTTTGTTTAACGGATATGGATGTCCACCTAACGGACATTCACGGGTCAAGTGATCCCAATTGAGGCTTAAATGGGTCTTAAATTGAACCTAGAATGATCCTTGGTTTATGTGACTAATGTATAATATGTTTAAAGTGAAAATGAAGGTTATAACTTAGTGAATAAAGGGATAATATCAAAGGACCCAAGGCATGGGTATAATGGGAATGAAGATGTTCATATGATTGTAGCTAAGAATCAAAGAAGTTGAGTAATATGTATTAAGTGATTAATTGTGAATGAGAATTGGATATTATGAGATCACATGAGGTTAGAAAAGAGATGACGAGAAATTGAGTTATGATATAGAGTAACCTAGTGTTCTTAAGGTGTAAGCTTATGAATAAGTTAGACACATATAAAGTGTAAAGATTGAATGGAGAATTTAGAATGATCATATGCAAATGAAGTGTAAATCTAACTTCAATTAGACAAATAAGAATCATGAAATGAGAATGAGCATAAGATGCGAATTTAGAAAATTATATTCGGGATTGTCATTAAGCATGCATTATACATTACACATATACATATGCTTAAAACTAAATGTTTATGTGATTGAGCAATTAATACTATGTGTGCAATATGTGTTTTGCATAATGATGATACAGGATAGAATGTCACCATCCAGATGTTTCCGAATGATGGAAGCTAATGCTAATTTGGAGCGTACTATGAGTTGACCTAGATGGTCTTACTTACTAATTGCTTTGTTTATATTATGTTCTGAATTATCTTATGAATGTGAAATTGATTGTGTTGATTCTGGACACTAAAGGTCCGATGATTTTGATGCATGAATGAGAACATTGAAGTGCTCTTTGTATGTGAATTTGATGAAATAAATGATACATGATTTGATTGTTAAACGTTTGCATATGAATAAGAAAGTGATTCTCAACTTTAATGTTGAATGATGGACTAAGGTCCGACGATATGTGAAAGTGAATAACTGATCATATGTGATTGATGCACTTCATTACATGAATACATGAAAGATAAAGGCAGTTATGACTAGAGTAGCCATCGAAAAAGAACTTAAAGCTCAAAATATGAAAAAAGAGCTTTGAGCTCAGAAAGTGATTAAGAGCCAAAGGCTCATTATATAAAATGAGCCCGATATCTCCAACGAATACGGGACAGTTATTAATGAGCCTGGTATCCACAATGGATACGAGACAGTTATAGACACTTGGTCACAACAAAGTAATAACTGAAAGTGAGTCTCATGAGCATTGCATATGCATATGATATGTATGTTTTAAATAGTCTGAATGATTTCTGAACGTAATAAGTGTTTGAATGATAAATCGTTATTAATGAAATGAAGTGAATTATATGATTATATGAATTGTATGTGTTATGTGATTGTATAAGCCATCGAGGATGGTCACCCACTGAGTTCGCAAAACTTACCTAAAATTTGTAATATTTTTCAGGCTCAGAAGAGTACCTCGTTAGGCAAACGGGAGTATACTTACTGCATACAAGTAAAAGATAGAGGTTGGGATCAGTTCATGTCTACATTTGCATTTTCTTATTTTTGTATCGAACTGAGTCTTCCACAATTGTTGTAACTTGTGTATTCGATTATTTCTGTTTGTAATAACTTTCCAAATTGGAAAGGTTTGTAAATGATTTTGCAATGTAATGAAATTATGACTACAAGTATTTTGTATTTGTAATGGGTTTGTAAATGATTTTGCAATGTAATGAAATTATGACTAAAAGTATTTTGTATTTGTAATGAGCCCAAATGGGTATTGAAATTCTAATGATTGTATTGCTGTGATTGAAAATATTTCTGAATAAAAATAGGCCCGATCTGATTATTGATCTCCCTATATGTTTGTTGTTTCAAAACAAAAATTTGTAATGAGATTTTATTGACTGACTGTGCTAGCATGCCACCCTAGCGGGGCAAGTTCTCGGACATCACTGAGGATGTCAGGTACGTATCTTGCGAGAGTAGGGTACTACAATAATAATAATAATAATAATAATAAGCTAAATTCCTAAAGGTAAGTATTGTCTATTTATAAGTGTATGCTAACTACAAGAAGAATTACAAGAATCTCTTTACAAGAGAATGTTTATCTGGATCCTAGTATGCTAAAGTTTCTTATTGCGGGTCATGTCCTCAGTAATTTCTAATATTGTCATATTCTTGTCGATCACCTCCCTCCAATTCTTCTTAGGCTTTCCTATTTTTCTCTTACAGTTTCTAAATACAATTTTCTCACATCTTCTTACTGGAGTGTCTGAATGTCTCCTCTTAATATGTCCAAACCACATAAGCCTTGTCTCTTTTAATTTGTTAATAATATTAGATATCTTCAATCTGGCCCTTACCATTACATTCTTGATCTTATATCTTTTAATAAGGTTGTACATCCATCGAAGCATTTTCATCTCCGTCACTATTAGCTTATGATTATGTACTTGTTTGATGGGCCAACATTATGTTCCATAAAACATTGTTGGCCTAATTGCTAAACGATATAATTGACCTTTAACCTTAAGTGGTATCTCTTTGTCACACAAAACTCTTGATGCACTTCTCCATTTAGAAGCAAGAAATTCTACGAGGTAAAAAAAAAATGCTGACTTGGTTGTATTACATATTGGAGGTAAGGGGTGAATGGAAACAAGTAGAAAACTCCAGGTGGAAGCAATCAAATTTCAAGGATTGACACATTTTTTAGGGTTCTTTTTCTATCTTTTTGTCTTTAAGCATGTCAATTGCAATTTTTATCCATCACCATTTCCTATATCAAACTAATAATATAAATTTTTTATATAAGGCCACCGTCACTTTATCAACTCTAAAGTGATTTCCAAATTTTTAATGTCAATGCCATATCATATACTCATATTTTGAGCTAGATCATTTTATTTTTCTTTTGTAACTTTACTAATAAAACACCAATTTACTAATAAAATACCAAAAAAGCCTCTAAAATTTTGTACTCATATATATGTATATATGGTTCAAAACTTCAAATCACAAAATAATTATACTAACGCAAACATATTATTTGCAATATCATCTTCAATATTTGTCACGTGATTCCTAAATCTATTATCTTATTGACAATATAGGAATACTTGTTTAATAACTGATTATGATATGAAAATGTGAAACTTTACCTTTGGTCAAGCATGAAACTATACGCAATATAGCAAAATACCCATGAAAAAAAAAAGGTTGGTTAGTATGCTAGTGACAAGTGAAATTGTTGAATTAATTGTATTGCAGATGAAATACAATAATCGCAACTGAGAGAAAAATACAAGCTTAAAGAATCATGCCCATTTTCTATAGCTAGAATATAATTGGATCTTGTAAATTTATCATTCTCGCAATGTCTTAAGTAACTTTTGAGCAATTTTCCTCAGAAGGCCTTCAAACCCTACTTAGCTAAGTTGCTTTGTCTGACTGGGTACCCTCCTCCCAATGCTTTAATGGGTCAATTATGAGCTATGCCAAATCTGAAGGCGTAAAACGCACTTCTTTTATGGTGTTTCCGATGAACATATTCGTTAGAGTCGAGTCGAGCTTTTTGATACCCTTTAAAGATGTGCAAAGTGCAAAGAAGATGAATCTCTTTATGGAGAGTTAATGACAGTGGGAAAGATGGAGCCAAGAGAATTAATAGCAGCGGAGAAGACGAAGGGAATAAGTGCCGAAGACGAGGAAAGGAGAGACCAAGTTTATAAGACTAACAACAATGGCAGAATTTTATGTACAAATAGCCATCATAATTATTTTTTCAGGATAACCAATATTCTATTCTGAAACTAATAATTATTATATAAAAAGATCACCTAAGAAAAAAAATACGAAATTTACTATAATTTATACAATTTATTATCCTTAAAATTTTTAAAAATTCTCTAATTTCAAAATTTTAAGAGAATTTCTATCTTTTATATTTCTGATAAAAAATAATAATGAAAATATGTGATGTGAATGTAAATTAATATAACTTAACTCAATCCCTAATTAATTTTGATTCAAATTAATAATTATAATAAATTATTAGTTTAAATTAAAGAATCAATTGTCATACAAGAAATTTTTTATTTTTTTCGCATAATATTCATGTCATATACTTTTAACAAAATTTAAATTAGAGTTTTTAATTAAATTAAAAATCACAAAAACTTTAAAAATTATTGATTTTTCTTTTTTACAAATTTCTTATCACCTGAATCATTTATAAGGAACTTAGTAAAACGAAAGTTGTGCATCACATTTGAGGTAAAAAGGCGTACTTTGTAGAAGAAAAAACAAATACGTAGGGATTTTGCAGCCAACAGGAACAGGACCCAAGTCTACAGTACCACTGAATGTTAGGATCCAAAATCCTGAAGAGTTACTGGGAACAAAAAAACGGCTGATGCAGAAAGCAGAAAGTAATCCCATTGGCGGTGACTGACTGCTTAAACCAGGCAGCCATCACAAGCCCAACCTTCTCATTATAGTGTAAGATTGTTGATTCAATCGATCCTTTCCATGTATTGAGTTTTGTTACGAGTAGAATAGAAGGAACAAAAGAAAGAATGCTATACCTGGAAGACAGGCATGACTTCCTATGAAAAAAATGGTCAACAGATGAATGTTTCTTTTCAATTCTATGTAGTTCAAAAATTGCTTCCCAGTTCACAGGATGGCCTATTTAATCGTAATAGGACGCAACAAGTATCTCCGTTTTGTTGCTAGGCCCAGCTAATCATTCTCAGTTGAGAAATCTTCAAACAACTGTCAAAATGGCAGTGCATCCCTTATAGCAAAGAACTTCACCTGTAACTTCTCGAACTTTTCATTCTTGGATTTGAACTTCAGAATGCATAGCGATAAATAGCATCAGCAACACCATCTTCATCATTGCTGGGACCAATCTCATTGGCAACAGCTTTCGACTTCTCTGATCCATTGCTAAGCGCGATGCCTAAAGAAGCCAACTCGAGCATCTCAACATCATTTTCTCCATCACCAATTGCCATAATCTGAAATGCGAACAATCAGAATCAATCATCACAGAGGACAAAAGGTACATACAGAAGACCAAGTACAGTCACAGTTTCAGGTTTGGCTCATTAGTTCATGGTATTCACAGCCATTCTCATCTGCCACCCCTCTTCTGCTTTGATGTGAAGTAGCAGGAGATCAATGTACATAGCAGATGCTTAAAAAATAGCGTTCTGTTTTATGTGTATACTTTTTGCACACGTTTTCTAAAGTACCATGTCAATTTTCATAAAACTTCAAATGCAGTAATTCCATTATTAGTTGGCATCACAACTCCCAACACAAGATAAAGTAGATGCACCTATGCATTCTCAACATGACAACGTGGACAACAAACAATAGCAGAGATTTTATCCTTTTAATTCAAAACAAGATATTAACAGGAAAAAGATTTTAACTACAGAATGTTGGACCATACTTCCTTTGCAGTAGCACCCAAATGATCAAGCAGCAGTTTTACTCCCTTCCCCTTTGAGGTTCCAAGAGGGACAATCTCAAGCATGTCAGGAACGGCTTGGACAACATTGGCCCGGTTCTCAGTTGCTTCTGACCAGTGTGGCCGCAAGGTAGTAGCCACTCTCTCCGCAGTGTCTAAAAATATTATTTTCTGCATACAAAAATAGAAGTAATTATGAGAGTGAATTCCAATATGAAATCTCTCAAAGTATAATGGCTCGTTAGATAATTTTATGAATGTGCAGTGCGTATCATCTTGCATCCCACTTACTCTACCCTGAATACAACTAAAAGAAGCCAGTATGCGTGTATAGTGTTGCTCAAAGGCAATAGAGATGACAAGTTCATGACAGACTTTCTCTCAAGCAGGGATGACAATGGGTTAGGCCAGGCCAGGCTGGGCGTTGCTTAACATCTATGGGGCCCCAGCAACCAGAAGCCCGACTCAGACTGGCCCAATTTTTTATTTTTTAATTAAAAATGAAAAATAAAGTCATTTTTCTTATAGATATCAGGCCTCAGGCCTCAGGCCAGGCGGCCAAGGCCTCACCCCTTGACTTCAGGTCTGGCTAGTTGCCAACTCTACTGTGCAGGATATAACCATATTACAGACTGACCCAACTTGGCAATACTTAGAAAAGAAAATCAGAATTCACTTTACAGTAATAAACTAATGCATGACTATGTATGTGATGTATAATGTTCAAAGTGTAAATAACACTAATAGAACATGTATTGATCTGCAATGTGCATGATAGCTGATAGCACAACCTTAGCATCCAGTAACTCTACAAACGTACAATTACAGGGAGCAACTATGCCTGTATTAGCATGTTTTTCAAGTGCAACTCAAGATGACCAATTTATCCTAGAGACTTTCTGAAGGTTACAACCATATTACACATTGAATTGAACCTACTTCACAATTTCTAAGGCAGAAAATCAGAACTCATTTAACAGCAAGAGATCCTACAACAAACACTTGACACTAATTTTTTCTTGTTTATCCTCTTCATTACAGCTGTGGAATAATAGGGACAACTACCCAATCATAGATGCAAGTTCCGAGATATACGAGTGTATCATTTCTTTTTTCATGCCTCAGAACGATCGCATTAGGCTAAGTACCTGTATCTCTGCAGCAGCCAATAGATGATCAACTGAAGGCATAACTTCTGCCTGAAAAGATACTAGTTGTAAACCACTCATGTTGGAACAGTTTCCAGGAGAGTATCAAGGAAATCACAAATGTATGTCTAAACATGTACCTTTGGCTCCTGATATACAGCATGTAGTGAATCAACAAGAGGGTCACCAAATAGTGTTAAGCAGCGATCTTGTGCAAATGCAACAAGAGGAACCTTGTGCTCCAAAGAAAAGAGACATGCCTATAATGTCAAATCTAGAAAGTGTGACTGACTGGAACATCGACTACAAAGACATCAACAACAACACTTATTACTAGGTGAAAATTTTTCTTTTTTACCATTTCCAGGTAAGAGGAAAATTAGAATAAATAAGCCATCTATTCTCACACGAGACTCATAAACTGGGTCTAAAGCTCTATGAATACCACATAATTCAAATGTTATCAGCAACACAATAATTCCAATTTTTTAAGGAGGGCAAAGGAAAAAATCTAAAATGCAAGTGAAGATTTTGTTTAGATATAATAATCACATGCAAAGGTCATGAAGCATAAATAGACAGGGCAAGCTACTGCACAAACAAATTAGTCATTTCATACAAAGTGTCTTATAGAAAAAGGAAGTTCAATGAAGCCAAGACTCAAAAGTCCTGAAGCCAATATCATATCACTGCAACATCACATACAAGAGGTCACTTGATTGAAGACTGAAGTAGCAGACTGCACAGGCAATTAATTCAACAAGACTTAAGTAGGGATTAAATAAAAGGTCGTACCCAAGGGCTCTAAAAGAAGGCCTAGTGAGGCAAAAATGAATCAATTTCTTGTGTTAGCTAACTTTTATATAGATTTTTATTTTTCACCCACTAATTGGTTTTCAAATGTTCTTTTAGCCCCGACCTCATTTGTTCAATAAATATAATTTACCCCATTTGGAGCAACTGGTAACGTTACGTCTGTGCGACTGGAAGATCACGGGTTTGAGTAACAGAGCAGCATCTTTGTAAAATACAAAGAGAAGGCTGCGTACAATTGATGACTCTCTTCTGACCCTCACGAAGCGAAGAGCCTTGTGCACTGGAGTTTACCCTAGAGTGAAATTATGGTTACATCAACACCAAGCCAAACACCATTCTTCTGGAGTAGCAAGTACAGAAGACACCTAAGTAGTTATTTCTATAGTCTCAAAACCTAACTACGGGTGAATCTTAACCCTTATAGTAAAAGTAATTTAAACTGTTCAATATATCTTCACAAAAGAAACTTCTAAAAGAAAAGACTAAAGTAACATGTACAGCTGTCCTTGCACTAGAATAATGTATGGTATTCCCCCTACATAATCAACACACCATCCTGAGAAGCATAAAAAGGACACCCACATCTTCAGGGTGGCATGAGGATAGAATTAATGAAGACAGGCCCAGCTTTCGTGTTCTATCATTAGCATCAGATTAGCACAATCAACATGTAACGAGATAAAGTGTACCCTGTTAGTAGCAGAGGTGAATTCTTTAATATGGCATGCTATAAAACTAAGATGACCAACTCCACTATTGAAAAGAATCAGCAAAATCAAATAAAAACGTTTTCTGTATGTGTTTGCGTATACACATGTAGACACCCAATTTTTTGGTAACTTAATTGCAGTTATCCAATATAGCATTTAGAAATATGACCTCTCTGCTGACACTTGGATCTAAGTTGCTTCGAAAAATTTCCTGACCTTGTCTACCATAAACAAGCAGTCCCTGAAATCGAGAAGAAAACATCAAATGGGAAACAATAATGGAAAGCAAGAAACAACTGGCTGCAGATCAACTGCAAAAAACATTGTATGCACAAACGGGTATGTTAACAAATATACTAAAAGTATGTTAAGTCTACACCACAATTAAAATTTCCACAAGAAGGTAGAAAAAGAATACGAATGGCACTTGGAAGTGAGGTGCAACAAAGTAAATCATTAGAAAATATGGCAAGTTAACTTACAAAAAAACCCTAGAATAAGCAGCTTCTTAGGATCAGATGTTTGTATTTTATGGAATCAGCACCACAAGAATATGCATGTCAATTATCTTTTAACATGTTTAAAAAGCTGAGAAATTTTACAAGGCAATACAAAATAACAATCATATGTACATTTGATTATGTCAAGAATTGAAGTGCCACTAATCTCATGTGTCTCTTGCAGTTTGTCAAGCCAACTTAAGCCGGGTTAGACTTGGAATTTTCCATTACATACAGACAAATGGTGCTCAAGGAAGATTAAAAATAGTTTAAAGCCCTTCTTTCTTTTCACATGTCTATAGATATAAATCACCTAGTAGATCTGTATGAGTAAGTGGAAACTGCAGCATGTGTATTACAAAGTCAGAACCAAAAGTAGCAGGAGAGGACAAAAAACAAAAAGGTAAAAGAAAACCTGTAAGAAAACACCAGGAGAGTTCACTGAGATAATGCCATCTTTACCAGCCAAATCAACTGTCTTCAAGATGTTTATTGCACCAGGACGAGCCTGTTTTAATGTTTTATTAGCAATATGCAGCTAGAACCTATATGTAAACCAAATATCAGGCAGAAGAGGAAATAGCATAATAAAGATCAGAAATTGACCCAAAACTAGAAAGTCAAATCAATTTCACACCAAATGATTTATGGTCAATCTATAAACAGGTAAAATAAGTTACCCAGTAATAGTTCTAGGGGGAAAAAAAGACCAAGCCTAGGATCAATGGTAAAAAAGCTTCACAAAGGAGTTATGAAACAATAGCATGGTACTCAACTAGAGTGCAAAAGTAAAATATATGCTTACTTTTCCAGTTGCTATAACAACCTTTACACCTCTTGAAACGGCCTCTTTAATTGCTTTTGCATTTGACAATGAGATTTTACTTCTGCTGTTCAGCAAGGTCCCTCGAGATACAAAGAAAAGCATCTGGAGCTAAAGTGAAAATCCATGAAGAATTAAAGACAGGAAAAATGTTGCCTTACCATCCATATCACAGAAGATGTAGCTGAACTTGGGTTTATAGAATCGTAAACTGCCTACTTTCTTCCTGCCTTTTAACCAAGTATCAGTTACATTTCCCACTAGAGATGTTTACATGTGAATTTATATGCATAAAGAGAGAAAGAGAGATCATAGCTCCAAATTTGACAAAATATTGATACCACATAGAAAGAAAACTACAATAGCTAGGAGAAAAATCTTTGAACTTTTTTTTTTGGAAAATAGAAAAATCTTTGAATTGATAGACAACAATTTAGTAAAATTACCGTCTGGATTTTCTGTAGGATAATTTTCAGCAGTCTCAGCATCATAAGCACTCTGAATTAGTCCTTTCCCTTTCCACCCAAGAATCTTTAGAAGTTGTTCTTCTGCTTTCTCCATTTCAGTTTCAGCCTCTTCACTAATCTCATGATCAAATCCTAAGAGATGCAACAACCCATGCACCTACATGTCATGAACATCAATTTCAGCATCATAGGCATCATAAGAAGGTTGATTTATGAACGGACAAAGGAATAAATAGAAAAATTTAAGGGTATATATTAGAATCATCTGAAACTGACTCCATAAAGCTGATAAAAAAATTAGAAACTAAATTTATCCATCATTTTAAAGTCAGGTTCATTAAAAGTCTTATTATTTATTGGGTCCACTGTCCTTGAAATTTTATTCTTCTGTCTCAAACAAGCACCAGAAATATCATGTCTACGTCTTCTCAAATTGGCCTGAGGAGAAGGAAAGCCATGAGTTGCTCTCTCTTTACTCAACTAGGTCATGTTGCCAAGTGCACGGCAGGGTAAGAATGCAGTAGGATTATTTAAAGAGTTTGCGAGCACATTCTTTAAGGTCTGATTTTGAAGTTCTCCAAATGGCTGCAGATAACCGGATGTTCCATACTCAATGCAAAAATATTGCCGCAAAAAGATAGGAAGTCATGATGCACATAATTAAACCAACCAGGAGGATGCGTATTTCGTCCAGTAGTGTATGGCCTCTTTCCTCAGCTTGACGTGCAGCTGTCTCAATGGAAATTACTATGTCACCCATCATAAGCTGCAAGGAAAGAAATGGTCAAGTTCTTTGCGAAAACATAGGAACCTGCAGCGAAAGATATGCATCTTACAACTGGAAGGTCAAGTTCAGGAACGTGTTGTGACATTGAAAGAACATCCGTAGCATGATCCTCATCCCTCCATTCCTTGTTAAGTTTGCGAATGAATTCATCATTGCAAAGGAGCACAGACAACTCGATACTTTCAAATCCACCAATGTCAGTTAAGGACGTATCTCTAGTCTTGTATGTTGAATCTTTGAAACCATCAAATGCCAGCTTAATTGCCATTGGCACGTTAAGGCGGAGCAATTCAGCGATGCTCTGTGGAACCAAGAACAAAACACAGATCATTGCACAATGCTTAATGTCATGCGGCAGAAGTATAATTTCGTCAAATAAATGGAATGTGGTCGGTATTACATATAAAACGTAAAGACTTTTCCTGCGATGATAGACTAACACATATTACTAGCCAACAATTAAGAAAAAAGTATAGAACGAAACAATTACAAGTTTGCGTAATCAAATTGGGGTCAAGTAGAAAGTACCAAAATTTCAGGATCATCGGGAAGCTCTTCTTCGAGGCAAATGGTGACATTGAGCTGCAACTCCTTCTCCTTACTCTTCGCCAACGCACGCCTCCTCAGTTTCCGGTAGTCTCTCCGGGCAGCCCATGCGCTGCCTGCTCCTCCTCTTCCTCCTACTATTGGCCCCAAGACCCGCACATAACCATCTCCGAATAAAGAGTGAAACTTGTTGCCGAGAAAAGACGAAGAAGAAGAAGCAAACATGTTGGGTTTCGGGGTGGAGAATAGAGATGAAGGGGAGAGAACGGTGGTCGAGGAAGGAGTGGAGAGTGAAAGAAGGGAGGCGCGTGTAATGGCACGTGCCGCCATGGAAGCAGCAGAGGGAAAGCGGAAGAGAGCGAGGAGCATATAGGTTTCAAAGTTCAGAATTTACGTGTGGTGTGGTTTCTTCTATATTGTAATATAGTTGCTTGATTTGGTTGGGCGATGACACTGACAGGGACTTTGAAGCATATACTGATCTTTGAGCGAATTTTGGAATTTCGAGTTTGGTGCTTGTCTCGGTGTAGGTTGAATTTTCAGTTTAATTTTATAGTATTTGTCTTAAAAAATTTAGTTATTTATTTACGTAGGTCCTATAAAGATCTTGCATAAATGAAAGCAATATTCACATAAATTAATGATTAAAATTTAATAAGACATCATAATATTAGACAAAAAATTTTAACAGGTAGAGAGGAAAATTAGATGGGTTAGATGATGCAGAAATAACAAACACGCGGATAACAACGACACATATGATTTGAAATCCTTAATTGTCCCTTATTTTTTTATTTTAATCTTTTTAAGTTGAATTAATATTAATTTTAGGTAAAAATATACAAAAAATTATCATCACATTATACGCGTCTTCCTTTAATTTTAAAATGATGTGTTAACTTCTTTTGCTCTATCTAATTTCTTATACTAATATCCTTATAATTTTTTAAGTCATGTCCTTACAAATCATTTATATATAAATAACTATTATTATACAGTTAGTTTTACCAAACATCTTTAAATAAATAGTTGATATTATTAGTTGATCAAATTAGTTATATTAATTTGCTATCAACATATGACTGATATAATCAACTAAGAACTAATGCAATCTTATTGTCAAACTGGTCCTCTAGGGGGAGAAAAGTATATTACCCTGGTCAAATATACAAAATACTATATAAAATTTAGATACGAAGTTAAGGGAGGAGTAGCAATACTATCAGCATATAATACATGTATTAAATCTTCTTTAAGACCTCATTTAACTCAAATCTTTCCCTTGAGTAATTACAAATTTACAAGTGCAATCGGTGGAAAGAAGGTTACTTTTTTATTTATGCTATGTTCTATACTTTGACTGCATAGAAGACAATTTTACTCGAAGATTTATTTTAGTGTAAAATTATCGGTGAAGTTTGTTTATTATTTTATTTACAATATTTTCTTTTCATTGGGCACAAATTTATTTTGTAAAGGCATATTCTAAATATTTATATGCAAATTTATTGTTAGGTTATTTTGATTTGTATCAAATCTTAATATTTATGTGCAATATTTCTTGTTAGGTTATTTTTTATGTGTAAAAAAATTTAATTTGTTAGTCTTGATCTATTACTTTTAGGAATTTATTATTGGTCTTTTGACTCACTCTTTTAATGTCTTAAAGTTCAGAAACTAATAAATAAGAATCATTAGAAAAGTAGGAGGGAGATAAAAGAAAAAAGAGTAATAATTTTTTAGAATTAATTTTGATTTTTTGTTTGATCTAGAGTTAGTAATCATTAGATCGAGCTTAAATTTGGCATGAGAAATTTTGAGACATTGCTCTGCAATTTGAATGAAAGAGATCTTGTTTAGTCCCGTCGTTATCTTTTTCACTTCATGAATAGTAGTTCAACTTCAGGTAATTTCTCTCATTCTTTCTTATTATTATTGTTCCTTTTATCATTCGTTTTTCTTTGTTTAGAACTTGTTTGTGATCACTTTTAAGAGCATTTTGTAAGTCTTTTGATAGATTGGAGGTCCCATTATTTTTACCATTGATTTAATGAAGTTTTTATACATAAAAAACTTATTGTCTCTTATGTTTGTGATTTGCCTAGACCATACTTATTTTTCAACATATTATACTTACTACAACATCAATATTATGCTAAAGTTTACTTGCTCTCCATAGATTAAGTAGAAAGGAAAGTTTTGACTAATATTTTATTTAATTGTGTATTTGATTTTATATTGGTGATTTCTTCCTAATATTGTGGTATTAGAGTAAAGGAAAGTTTTCACTAATATTTTATTTAATTATGCATTTGATCTTATATTGGTGATTTCTTCCTAATATTAGGGTATTAGAGTAGTAGTGAAATATTTTTAATAATTTTATTTGAATGATAGAGGCAAATATTAGCAAAATAATGTATTCATATAGTACTAATAATCATAAGTGGGGAGGAAAGATGAAAGATGAAAGATCTTTTATTTATGAAAAGATGCAGTTGCTCATGTTTAGTAATCAAAAGCCCCAATCTATTAAGAATTTGAACAATAGCAAGTTTATAGCTATATTAGGCAATGAGTGGAAGACAATGTTCTTAATCATATTGTTAGTGAGACACATACTAGAACTTTGTGAGATAAACTCAAGACACTTTATGCTTTAAAGACAAGCAACAATAAGTTGTTCTTAATTAAGAAATTAATGAATTTGATATCAAACGAGGAGAGTCCATTTCCAATCATTTGAAATATTTGTAGGATTTCTTTGATCATTTTCTAGAATGATTATAAATTTTGATAATAAGATATAAGAACTTTGGTTACTTAATATTTAAATAGATTCTTAGAAAACTTATCATATTTTTTTGAACAAACATGCTCTTAATGGTGTTGGCGAATATTAGATATGTTAAATGTAGTGTTTTAAATGAAGAAGAAAGAGGAAAATCTCAAGGCTCATCTTCATCATTGTCATATTTAGATATTCCAATTATCGAAGATAAGGGATAAGTAAATTCAAAGATCATAAGGATATAGAGAAGTATAAGTAAGTCGTGGTCTAGGTACAAAAGCTTTCTTTATAACCACTATAGTAACGCAGGGTGTATCAAGAAGTACTGTTTAAAGATTCGGAAGGAGATGAGACAAGAAAGGAAGGATAATGATAATGAGAACTCTATTGTTACTATTGTTGATGGTGATCTTCTTATTACTTATAATGATAAAGTCATCAATTTAGTATGTTATGAGACTGGCTGGGTTATAGATATTGATGCTTCCTATCATGTCTATCCTAGGAAGAGTTCTTCACTTCTTATACTAAAGCATTGAAGATGTGATATGATGGTAATAGTAAGATGTTTGGAATAAGAACAATTTTCTTATACATATTAAATTTCTTCAATGTGTCTAAGATAAAATTTGTATATAAAGTGATGCCAAAAACCATTGAACACATTTTTTTCAAATGCAATTTCTCCTTTGGTATTTGGAAGGAAAAGCAAGCATTACGATACATTGATATGTTGGAAACAAGCTATGATAATTTCTTAAATTGGTTATATACAAATGAGCATAATTCAAAAGTTGATAAGGAGATGTTATTGATAGTGTTTGAAGCTTATGTGTATAGATTATGGAAAGGAAGAAACTCTTAATACTTAGAGGTGAAGAGAAATCCAAAGAAAAAATTACGATGGAGCTTACCCAGTGGACTAGGTAGTAACTAGTAGTTAATAAAATAAGTAATGGATGTAGTGTAAGATTGGCGACAACTTGGAAAATTAGGGAATGCAAAATCTTAAGGTGCCAAGTAACTAAGGGAATTTTAATGTTGGAAGCTTCTATTGTTGCAAAACTAGATGTTAGGCTTGGTTATTAGGAAGACTTGAGCAAGAGAATTTTTTAAGTGTAGAATGGAAGCTCGACAAGATAGCCACTAATGTTATCTCAATTAGAGATAAGGTAGCTCAAGATCATGGCAGTTATTTTATAACCTAGTTAGATTTGAACAATGGTAGTAGCTAACATTTCTTTTATTCTAAGCTAAATGATGGATATATTAGCAATGTTGTTCACTTGTTTTAGGTCTTCAAACCTTATAAGTCTAGTTAAATCCATGAAATCCATGGTAAGGATTCAATATGTACTTCAACTTTTTACTAATTTAATCCAATCTTTATTTCTAAAAAGAATTGAACCTTAGTCAACTGATGAAGAAAATATGGCATCTGTCTATACTTTGACCTTCTTCCTCATTATATAAGGATATATAGTTCTTAAACACTATTTATAGAGTAACAAAGACATATTCTACAAAAGTCCTTACTTAAGGAGGAAGATTGCAAACATAAATTATGGTATATTGAGGATTGATTTGAAGCATCACAATTATCTACATGAGCCAAAGCTTGGAGTAGGAGGAAAAAGGAGAGTTTATGGAATCATGGGAAAGAGTTGATGGAGTTTGAGTAGGTTGCAATGGTGGTGGTGGCAGCAATTGGAAGGGCAAATGAGAGTGACAGAGATAAAGGTGGTGGTGGTGGTGGTGGGTTGGGGAAATAGGAGAGATAATGATAATATTTTTAATTGGTTTGGTAATTAAAATTATTATAATTTTTATAAATATTAAGTTTAAAGTCCACATTGTCTAATAGGTTTATGTTGTCTAATTAACATGTCATATCAAATGGGTTAATGACCCAATAACAAAGACTTAACAAAAACCTAATGGAAACATCAAGGAAAAGCGGTACTAAATATAGCAATATAGGAAAATTTAAACCTTTTTCAAATTTTAGGGGCAATATGTAACTTTGCCCGATAGCTATATTTGATAAGATGTAATTTTTTTACACTGATGCATATAAAAAATCTTGGAATATGTGAAAAAAGTAGGAGTCTTCTACGTATAAGGTGATCTTCAAGCATTAACATCCATGTGACTTTAAGGACAAAAAAGAATGCAAAAAAAAAACTAAGAATGAATAGACATCACTTTATTTCCATGGGTGGAGTGTTAACTATGGCATAAAAAGTGATTCATCTTTTTTCAAGTATGGTGTGTGCTAGTCATATATAAGCAACACTGAAGAAGAAACACATGAATTAAATATAAAGACAACAACAATAATTACAAATCGCCTCTTTATTATTCATAATGGAGAATTTATCAATTTATTTCTATTATTTTTATTACATCTTATTTTTTTTAAAAATAAATTTGTTACTTAAAAAGTTTGAAAAAATGACAATCAGACATTATTAAAACAATGAAAAAATTGATGAGCAAAAAACAATTAAAAGTGGTTATCATGCTTGAATCCTTTCATATTATAACCCTTATTCCTTTAACAATGTGAATTATCATATGGTATGCATTAAATATTGTTATATTTTCCTTAGATTAAAATAAAACTACATTTTGTTAGGAGCATGTTAAAGCAAAGCTTGCTCCAATTTTGGTTTAAATAAACTCATGGTTAATAGTGATTTTGAAATAAAATTGGGCCATATATTTAGTATGATAACACTCTATATAGAAACTCAAAACTTAAAATCAATCTAAAAAAGATCTTTTTATGATTTTTTTAATCTTTGTTTTGGTATGAAGTATTCCGAAGAGAACGAAGAAGACTAAAAGAGATCATTCTCTGAAATGCTTAATAAAAGATTAGTAAACTATGAAAATGAAATCCCAAATCATTTTGGTAAAGCATAATTTAAGCTTACGAACAAATTTGACATTGGAAGCTATAAGATTCATTCTAATCACTTTATTTTTAATACGAAGTTCTAAGATTTATTTTGGGCATTTTATTTTATTTTCAAAGTCCTAAGATATGTTTTAGACATTTCTTTTTAGTTTTAAACCCTCAGACACCACTCCATGCATTTCCTCTTTTATTTTTGTTTTTATTCAAGCCTTATCGCATCATTATAGGCAATTTCATCCATTTCAAAGCTTTAAGATCAAGTTGTAGGCATTTTATTTTATTTTCAAGTCCTATATAAGACTAGAAACTCGTAAGAATTCAACTACGTGTTTTAATTGTTATTTTAAATCTTAGACATATTCCTATATTTTATTTCAAATTCTAGATAAGATCACATATTTTTAGATATTCAATTACATACTTTAATTTTTATTTTAAACTTCATATATAACTCTAAGTACATTTTAAACCTAGTTAAAACCATAAACTCCTAATTATTCATCCATATGTTTTTATTTTAAGAAATCTTCATTTTTACATCACAATCGTATTTATTTTATATTCCACATCCAATATCATTCCTTTAAAACTATCCACATTTGCAAAATATTTTAGAGATCTATATATTCACTTAGAAAAGTATAATAGAATGTAACGCCTTTTACTTATTTATTGTGTTCGGACTAATTTATTTTCTTAAATTTTCTCCCATCTTTTTAATAAGATAAAATATCAAATCGATTATTATTTATTATTCTTATATTCGTCCTTTGCTTGTTTATAACATGTTTTTGCATATCAACAATGATAAATTATTACACTAAATGATATATTGGTTTGGTCTCAATCCACTAAAATGGTAATGCTAGAGTAAATTATGTATCTTTATTTCCCCTTTGATAGCCCTTAAGACCTTACCCTTCGTCAAGCCCCCTACAACTCTTCCTCTGAGTATCTAACTTGTAAAGATCCCTTATTAAACAACCTCCCTTCTTTTCCTTCCAATCTCCACCATTTTGCTCATGATAATCCCCACAATGTTGATTAAGGATACTAATACTACCCAATTAAAATCAACTTCAAAGATGTTAGGGGATATGGAGCTTAATAATGATAAGGGAAACCCCCTTCCTTTTAAGTTACTAGAAGGAAATAAAGTAGAAAACAAAAGGGTAAGGCTTCCAAAGCCCTTCAAAAACATGATCATTTCCTTAATACAAGGGGCTTAAATTGCTTAAAGAAACAACAAGCCATTAAATATAACATTTGGGATAAAAATCCCATCCTAATTAAGAAGCCAACTTCCACCAAAGGTCCTCTGTTCTTGTGGAACATAAGGAAGGTTACTCTAATGATACATCTCATCACTTGGGAAGAATTATTACTGCTTATAACTTGAATGCCCTCTAAGTTATCTTTAGTAAACAAACTGACCAAATTTTACACCTACTCTCCTATGTTCCAAGAAACAATCCATATCACCCTTATTTATGCTTCTAATTTTTCCTCCTAGAGAACTAGTTTGTAAAAGGAGCTTAAACAACTTGCTAAAGTCATTAAAGAGCCCTGGATAGCTTTAGCGGACTTTAACTGCATATTATATTCCTTTAAAGTTAAGAGTTTGTGAAGACAATTTTGGTATACTGATAAAGGATTAGAGCTTTCCCATTCAACATTAGATTGATAGATCTCTCCTTCAAAGGAAACCTATTCACATCGTTTAATAAATAGGAAGGCAAAAACTGTTAGTAGTGTGCCCTAGGCCAATGGATAGTTGTGATTCATGTATTAACATTATGACTTATTAATAATATATTATGAGGTATTCCTTTCATATATGCATGTATTTCGTTTATGTAATGTGATTTACATTCCATGAATGGTTTTAGACTTATGTCATCAAGTATGTGACTTGATAGTAAAACCAT
>JANIPM010000008.1:32225741-32236760 GCA_027478405.1 Erythroxylum cassinoides | reverse complement strand
AAAAGTCAAATCTTAAGGCATTTATGTTAATCACATAAGCCTTCATCACTAGAAACGTGCCACATGTCCTTCCCTCACAATACATTTAAATCTATCTCTCTTCAAATCATTTCCAGTCCAATTCGTCTCCAGATTTCAACAGTTCGGCATATTAATTTCTAAAATCATATATCTAATTTCCCATGGCCGTTGGACAGTTACTCTGTCACCTTACCTATTCTTAATTTGCATGGAGGTTCTTACCCAAATGCTGAAGTATAACTTGTTAAAGGACCCAGGTTTCAAATACCACTCCAAATGTAAGAAGATTTCACTAACCAGTTTTTGTTTTGTAGATGATCTCATACTCCTAAGCAAGGCGAATGTCCACTTAGTCTCTCTATTGATGAGCACTCTCAATTCCTTCAAAGAGATGTCGGGGTTGAGTATTAATCTTCAAAAGAGTTACTTCATGCTTTCAAAAAGTGCTTCTCACCTATCAAATGCATTGACACTAGCTACAGGAATGGAATTAAAGGAACGTCCTTTCCTTTATTTGGGAATTCCAATTCCATCTAGGAGACTAAGATTTTGTGAATGTGTTCCTCTAATTGAAAAGGTTCAGAAAAGATTGGGGTTCTTGGACAAATAGAGTCTTATTTTATGGAGGGAAACTTTAACTCTTAAAGTCAATTATATCACCAATGCAAACTTATTGGTGTTCCTATCTATTTCTTTCCAAAGGGCTTACTAAAACAATTGAAAGAATGATGAAATAGTTCCAATGGGGGAATAGGAATGGAGAGAAAGGGAAAGCAAAAGTTAGCTGGAAGAGATTTGTCAACCTAAAGAAGAGGGAGGATTAGGACTGGAGTTAATAACCAAGAAAAATAGATTACTTATGACTAAGATAATCTCAAGAATCGTAAGTGATAAGTAGTCATTGTGGATTCAATGGATCCACATTTGCATATTGAAAGATGGGAGTTTCTAGGCTCTAAGACCTAAAAAAAGTAACATTTGGTTCTTTAACTAAGTTTTAAAAATGAAGGATGAAGTACAACATAATATCTCTTTTCAAATAGGGACTGGAGAAAGATTTTCCTTATGGTATGATAATTAGACTAGGCAAGGTGCATTATTTCAAAATCAGATGGTAAGAACCCTACTGGTAAGGTTTCCTATGAATACTAAACTCAAAGAAATTATTATAAATGGAAGCTGATCATTATCTATTGATGAAACTAGACTTCTGTCCATTCCACTGTTCAAAAGCCTTAGAGAAAAGGATACTTATTTGTGGAAAAAGATCCCAATATTTGAAATAACATTAAAGGAAGCTAAGAAATTGAGGGAGGGGACTTTTAATAGAGTGGAATGGTACTCTATGGTTTGGAACAAGGTTCTTAAACCTAAAACTAGTTTTCTGCTTTGGCTAGTAATATTGAACAGACTCAGCACAATGGATAGGCTACAATTCCTATCCTCTTCAAAGAAGCGCATCCTACGTAATCTAAAGGAAGAGATTAGAGACCATCTTTTCTTTGAGTGTAATTACTATAAAAAAATATATGGGCAAAAATCTTAAGACTAAGTACTGATGATCCAATTTTGAACAATCTTTATGGAATATTACTGGAGTTACCCCATCAGCTTGTGTCAAAATTTGACAGAGCAGTGATTCTAATCTCAGTGGCCACATGCACTCAAGAGATTTGGAAAGAGAGAAACTACAGAAGATTGAACAAAAGTCTACTTCCTTATCCTCTATTATTGAGCTTGATGTAGCTAACATAAGATAACAACTGATCATAAATCAGTTGAACTCCCACTGTAGCAGAGGAATAGCTCTCACATGAAGAATCTAGTCCCCATTCCTAATTTCTTAGTATTGCTAAACCAGAATTCTCTATCTACTGTTCCAGCATTCATCATTCAAGAAAATTAATGACAAGTCATGCCTCTACGACAAAAACAAGGAAGAGGAGTTTGTGACTTAGTTGTTAAAAGTAGAGTAGTACTCCCTTCTCAGCTCTCGGTATAGCTATCCCTCTATCAAAAGCTGAGTTACAATGAAATCAAATAGCAAAAAAGTGCAAAATAAATGGAGATACCTACCTGAAAGAGACTCCCTCAGAGCTCATAACTCTCTCCTTTGGTCAGCAATGTCTAGAAAGTTGCAGGAATAAGGTTAGATTGCCCTAAATTGCTAAGAATCGAAGAACTACTAATGATGAGACTTAACTGAGACAAGTTCCATTGAGTGCGGACATAGAAAGAGCAGAAGAGAGGGACAACAAAGTTGACACCTTCTCCATATCTCACCCTAGCCCATTCCTAATCGAGAAACTTTTGAAACTATTGAGAAAGAGGAAATTGGATATATCCTAATTAATCAAAGATATACTCGGGATTCATTGCATCGTCTTTTTGTCTAAGTCTTTTAGTTGTTTGCTTTGTATACGGTAGTGATAGTTTTAATTAGTGGATCAGTGTTTTAAGGGTCCTTTGACAGACTCCTCTGTTGTCAACTCTTTATTCTTTAATATATTTTTAATTTCTCAAAAAAGTTTTTTTTCTCTTTGTCGAATGAGAATTGCATTCCTTAATAGGATATTAAAATTCTCTTTTTCGATTTTTGGTAAAGCATATCAATGGTTGTGTATTTATAAAATTAAGAAAAAATATTTTTTGGTTTTTATGGTAAAAATATTCTTATGTTTAGTCAACAAAAACAAAAAATATTTAAATTTTGAAGAATTGAAAATTAAGGAGTAATTATTTATTGAAATATCCCTACTTCAAGAGTCCAATTGAATAAGATATTGTCCTATGAGAATCCGTCATTGTTTTATCCTTACAAGATAACTGTTCCATGCAAATTATCCTGAGAATTAGCCATTGTAGGATCAATCATAGTATCAACTCCTTCATGTATTAGTGCAATGTGATTGTTATTTGCAAGAAGTGTGTCCAAGACAGTTGTCCCATGCAGATTAACCTGAGGATCAATCTTGGTATTAACTCCTTCGTATTAATGCAATATGATCATTGTTCACCTGTGGAGAGTTAGGTTTCATGATAGTTGTAGGTTGCATGATGTTTTAATAAGCATTTTAGTATGCATTTAGTGGTTAATTAATTGATTTGTGTATATTTAGATTTAGAATTGTGTTAATTAGTTAGTATTTGCATTTTGAGTGTTATATGGGTTATAGTATGCCATTGACCTTTAATTTTGTGTATTTAAGGTTCCTTATTGTGTGTATGATCAGATATCGAAGAAAGAAGAAAATTTGGAGGAAGCTCGGCAAAAGATCCAGGCAAGTCATGATTGTGATAGAAGTAAAATGGATAGGCCACGATTGTGTGAGGACCCGATAGTCTATTAGAGGGCTTAAAATCTAATTGGATGTATGGATTTTTTGTTAATTGAGAGATTGCAAATTCCATAATTCAATTATGGGTCACGATTTAAGGTTTAATAATTATAATTTGAGAGAGAGTAATCCACCATTCAAAAGTCTAAGATTGACGTCGTACTGACTTAAAAGGAATCATGTTAGCATTTGATAATAGGACAAATCCACCTTCTCATATTCGACTAATCGTCCTTGTGTGATTTTTGATTGTTCATTGATGAGGCTTAGTTTTGACTTCTTCGCATTAATTTTATAATTTAATTTCCACTCAATCCATAATCACAAATTTACTTTTCTGTTTAGTTTTTATTTTTTTTTAATAATCCTTTTAAGCCTTATATAACTTAGAATTAGATTAGTTCACTGTTTCTTTGAGGGATCGACACCTCACGACTTGTGCACTTGCGATATATTGGTGGTTTTATAAGATAAAAACTTGCTTAACAAGTTTTTGGCATCGGAGTTAGTACGATAAGTTTAATCCTTTTGGTCTAACAAACAGTTTTTCTTGTGAATTTTGTAAGAGAAGTATGGAAAACTTTTTGGGCAATATGGAAGTACATGTAAGAGACCAATGTAAGGTTATCACACTTAGGAGTAAGAAAGAGCTAGAAGCATTAGCTAAAAAACTAGCTAAATCCCAGCTTGTAGAAGACCAATAGAAGAAGAAGGAGGGTGACTCATTCAAGAAAATTGATATGGTCGAATCTTTAAAGAAGCAAGAAGAAGAAAAAAAGATGACAACGGACATAAAGCTTGAAGCAGATATGAAGGTCTCTGTTCATGAAGTGAAAGAAGAAGAAGAAACGAGGGTGATTGAAGAAGAACAAAAACATATCACCCTCTTACAGGACACACTAATTGATTCATTAGAAGATTTAGGGAGTTTCGTTATTCCTTATTTTATTGACAATTTGCTAGTAAAAAATACATTGCTGA
The DNA here is from genome assembly GCA_027478405.1 of Erythroxylum cassinoides. Lineage (NCBI taxonomy): Eukaryota > Viridiplantae > Streptophyta > Magnoliopsida > Malpighiales > Erythroxylaceae > Erythroxylum > Erythroxylum cassinoides. The sequence goes on along the minus strand of JANIPM010000008.1, from coordinate 32,232,420 downwards.
ACTTAATTGGTTATCTTAATTTTATCAACATTGTCTTTATAATTATCTTTCAACATGTAGCTTATTTATAAGCGACAAAGCTGAAATTGGGCAACATAGTTGGAAGCAAGTTACTCATAATTAATCTCGGCTGAGGTTTCGAAAGATGCAAGGTCAAGTTAATGATCATAACTTAGCACATTTAGTAGTTAGATTTAAATTATTGTGTAGTTAGATTTGTTTCAAATTCTATAAATTAGTCTTAATGATTTGGAATGGGTTAGATTACTAATTCTCTTACTTTCTTTAAATCAATTATAAGATAAGAAAACAATCTTAGTATCAAACAGATTTGGTTTCAATATTACCATCGCCACATTAATCGCCAGACTGGTCTTTAGGCTCTAACCTTTATCTTTTTATTTATGTCTTTATTTTGTTCTTATGTTTTCGTATTAGTTTATTTTGATTCTTACCTTGTATCTTATTTGTAATTCATACATTGAGGACAATGTATTGTTCAAGTGTAAGAGGGTTGTATTATATATTTTATTTTGAGTGTGAATTTTGCATATTATATGTTAGATTTGTTAGGTTTGCATTATATGACTCGCGTGAATGTGTCAATGAATAGGACTTAATGGAATTGATTTAACTTTGAACATAGTCTTTTAGGTTGCTAAGATTTATTAACTTATAAAATTAGTATTTTAGGTTGCTTCGGTTAAATATGCATGTTAATTAGGATATGTCATTAGTTCGTTCACTCTAAAAATTTACCACATTTATTTATAATATTAGACCAATCGAAATAAGTATTATTGTTAGTATCTTCTCAGAGAACAATTAGCAAGCTATCCATCTTTCCCTTGTTTAGTTATGCAGTAGCGTGGCAATTACCAAACCTAAAAAAATAGACTCGTTAGTTAAAGAAGCAAGACGAGTAACACTTCAACGAATATAATATTTTTTTAATCATTTATGGAGAATAATTTACCTTGGTTAGATATAGTTTTTTGTTCAGGTGAGTTGAACGAGCATTTCCTATTCAAAACTGTCGGTAAAAAAGAAAAAGAAAACTTTTAGGACATTTCAAAGCCTAATTCACGAGGTCCAACTTGAAATTTATATTGACAGGAGATGCCGCTTGCCATGTGAGCCAGTGGCCCAGTGACCTAACATGAAGAAAAAGGTGAAAATCTTGGACAAGGACAGATTTTGTTGAGAAAGAAAGAAGTGAAATTCAGTGGACGACAGTGATTGTACGTACGTGAGGACTAGAGGAGACTTTGCTTCCATGTCGTGTACTGGGTTAATGAAATAAAACGTTGGCGTTTGATACGTTCTAGAAGAAGAGATTTACTGTATTGTTTGAAGCCTCTTCTCGGCCTTTTGCTGCTAGAAACTACTACAAGAAACAATTGGAGGCAAATATGTGATTTTGAAGACTTTGGAGGGTAGAACCATTGGGGGTCATAGGGATCTGCTTTTGCGTCAAAACAATTATGAGTGAAGCGAGACAATGACAAGAAGAGGGATGGAGATAACACGCCCGGACAAGTTGAATCTATTTGGTGCGGAAGACCACTCCACTCGACGAAAGTGTTTCAATAGAGAAAAGTAAAAAAGAACGATTGGCTGTTGAATGTTGACCATTCCATTATGACAAGGCATTGCTGAGTTAACCTTCCAAAATCTAAAGGCGCAGGTGAGGGGTTATTTTGACTTAACTGAAATCACAGGTTTGAACCATTTTTATGTATGCAATTTTTTAAAATTTGAGGCCAGAATTTTGCTTCCCGTAAGGGACCTATCCAACTCAATCGAGGATTAATCTAAAAGTGGATGGCTTAAAAGTACTTTCCTATAGTTGAGACTCTCCTAAAACAACTCTTAAGCAAAAAAAAAATCCAAAACCTCATGTTATTCTTTTGTTACTAGGGGCGGCTGTTGTGCCACGTGTTCTTTTCAATTAACTGAATATTCGTTTCTCAAAATTAATCCAAGGCAATATAATTATTGTATTTTACATCAATATTTATGTATTCTTTCTCTTTGTCGAATGAGAAATGCATTCCTTAATAGGATATTAAAATTCTCTTTTTCAAAATTTTCGATTTTTCGTAAAGCATACCAATGGTTGTGTATTTATAAAATTAAGAAAAAAATATTTTTGATTTTTATGGAAAAAAATATTCTTATGCTCAGTCAACGAGAACAAAAAATATTTAAATTTTAAAGACAGAAAAATTAAGGAGTAATTATTTGTTGAAATATACCTACTTCAAGAGTCCAATCAAATAAGATGATTCTAATTGAGTTCCGCATCTACAAGAACTTTGAGTGTTACTGCTGAGAAAAGTTTATCTAAGACCCGTTTCTCCAATTTGGAGTAGGTCAAGTGCGGTCAAACTTAACCGTAAAGGCGAAAGTTATCTCGTCTTTGGCTATGATTCTATAAGTGAGCACCTGCCGAAAAGGAAACGCAGAGCTGCCGAAACAAAGACCATTTGGAAAGTTTTCCACTGTTAATCTAGAAGGATTGTGACATTAATTTCGTCCAACACGAGGTATTGAATTATGTAAGTAAAACGTGGACTTGTGTTTTTTCCATTTGTCTCCGTTAATCTATCTAAAACTAGAAATGATATAATAATAATAATAATATCATTATTATTATTTATTTTTATGATAACAATGATGTTGATACAATAATTACAACACTAGTAATAATTTCTCTATCAATAAAGCGTTAGCTACCTTCCGGTTATCTTATTGTGAATCTATCTACATTGTATGATATTAATGTTTTACAACATATTATGAATGGAAGTTATTGCTAGAGATGGGAATTTTAGCTCGGCCTAATTTTAGCCCAGGTTGATTGGACCACGAGTGGGCTACAAGTCAAAATTGGCCTGCTCGATCAAGGTCAAATTGGCTCGTTACTCGATTATAATTTTAAAAATAATGTTATTTTTGACGTGTTTTTTTATAAAAAATATATAAGGTGGGTCAGGCATGGCTACCCAATCCCCTATTGACATTCTTAGTTATTGCCTATCACAATTTTCTCTTTTTAAAATGTTTTTTAAAAAGAAAAGGGAATAAATTAATAAATAATGAAAGTTACAACTCCAAAGAGAGGTTCAGGGAAGTACCATATAACACTAATTAGATCATATCGAAATTATCTAAAAAGTAAAAAGCTCATAAGTAGTATACATATTATATGTTCAAAGAGATAAGCAAATCGGGACTGTAAGCTAAAGTAAGGTTCTTTAGAATAAGAAGCTCTTTAATCCCATCGATAGCTTCATCAATAAGTGATTCAAGTGTTTTGCATTTGGACTCAAAATTTCCTGAGCAAATATTTAACCCTCCCTCATCTTTAGGATAACATATATCTGATCACTTAACCTTAACAACCCCTTTATTTCCATTGGAGTGATTCCATAGAAAATTGTTGAATAATCTTTCTACTAACTTGATTACATCTTTGGATAAGAAAATATGCAAGATCTAGTAAATATATAGTGAAATGAGGACTGATTTAATAAGTTGGATTTTTCCCTCATAAGATAAACATTTGTTCACCAGTAAATTAATCCTTTCCTAAATTTTTTCAAAGAGTGGAATACATTCAATGTAGCTTAATCTCCTGGTAGAAACAAGCAATCCTAAGTAGAGCAATGGTGGGGACATTTTTGACCTACCAATCAAAGAAGCAATGCGAGGTTCAATAGAGAGAGCAGCCTCAGAGATAAGGAACTGAATTATGTTGAAATTGACCTTCAATCTAGATAAACTTTTGAATCTATCCATAACCTTTATAAAAGTTTGAATTGAATCCATATTGGCCATACAAAAGAGAACAAGATTATCTGCAAATGACAAATTGGTTAGTACAAGTTTCTCGCATCTTATATGGAATCTGAATCTGGGATTAGTCTTCACTTCAAGTTTAATGATTGAGTTTAGAATTTTCATACAAAGTATGAATAAGTACGGGGAGAGGGGGTCTCCCTGTCTGAGTCTTTTAGCTGCAAGAAATAATCAGATGGGCTACCATTGATTAAGACAAAAAAACTAGCAGTTGATATGCATTCTTTCAGCCAAGTGATGAACTGATTAAGAAATTCATAAGCCTCTAGTACCTTCCAAAGAAAGCTCCTACTAACACTATCAAATTCTTTGAAGAAATCAACTTTAACAGTACAATTAGGAGAAGCATTTGATCTTGAATAAACCTTGAGCAGTCCTTGGACAATTAGAAGATTGCCCACAATTTGTTTATTGTTTATGAAAGCACTTTGATTATCACCGATGAGTGGAGTGATAACCTTCTTCAATCTAATGGCAAATAGCTTGAAAATGATTTTATATAGGAAATTGTTGTCACTGAAACAAGAAGGATTAGTTCTTTTAGGAATCAAGCATAGGAATGTTTTGTTGAATTCCGTGACCATTCACAACAAGAAATATATTGTTTACTGATGGAAAACTATCGATAAACAGGAGAATTCTATCGATAATAATAATTGCCGACATAATAAAATGACAGTTAAACGCATTGTTAATACGGCCGTAGGTAAATTTAACGACAAAAATATTTGTGTCCTTTCGTTGGTAAAATATAATGATGGACATATGTAATTGTCGGTAAACCATCGTTAAGATATTCGCAAAGGTTTCAATATTACCGACGAAAGAAAAAGAATAGTCGGTAAATACCAAAAATAAATTTTCGACAATTTATAGTATTCCGTCGGTAATTATATTGTTTTTTGCGACGGTCTTGTGTATTCCGTCGGTAATTGAAAGTAAGAATTTTTTTTAAAAATACAGACATGAATTTTTATTTGATGATCTTATGAAAAATGCATAATTTCAACAGTTATGAATTATCTATGCATAATAAATTTATTTGTTTATATATTTAATTTGTTTAAATAGAAAATTGATTGATGATACAAAGTTAAAATTTTCTTAATTGATAATAAAAACATTACAGTGTACATAATAAGTATTGGTAATTGAAAACAAATGACTACAACAGTCCTAATGTCCTGGTGATCGTGAGTGCTCTGAGCTGCTATCCCTCCCCTTCAACTGCTCCATCTCCTGTCTCAGCTGAGCCACCTGCTACATCAATGTCTGCACTGTGGTCTGAAGCTCAGTGCCTTCATTGGTTTGCACTGGTCTAGTAGATGCTGCTGTACTGGATATTGAGGATTGCGAATAACCTGTGTTCGCAAATAAACATATCCCGAATATCCTTCCACAACGGCCCCTACCACCGACAGCTTCAAGATATGTCTGAGTCTCATCAACAGGTTGTTTCTCCTGAGATGGTCCTATTAGGAAGCAATGTTTGCATTAGTAAGGGATTATTATTAAGAAATAATAATAATAATAATAATAATAATAATAATAATAATGCATTAATTTTACATACATTTAGCTCTCTACATCGGCTATTGACGAATGTCACACTGTCATGCTTCTTCGTGTGAGTGTGCAAAAACATCTGAGTAGGTGTAGACCTCATGTCTAAAGACTTTTCCTACATATTTAACCTAAATTGTTAGATATGAACTACAATTTCGGCAGAGTTTCCTATATTTTTATGATATTTCTCCTCTGTTGAACAAATAAAATCACTCAACACAACCATATATGGCACCAGACATTTATACCATTATCATTATCTATAATACAGCAAAGTAAAACATTTACAATATAAGTGTTAAGTTTAGATACTTACAAGTCTCTGTATATACTCGTGGTAGGTTATTGATCCCCCCATATGTATGGGAATACTCTCTCCTACCGGGCTTCCATGTCTTTTGGTGGAGTTACGCCTTGAGATGGACATTGCCTCAGGGCTTCTCCAATACTCCTACCAACGACTTTATATTTGCTCCGAAATATAAGACGGTCGTACAACAGCCTTATGTATCGCACAAATAAAGTCGTGATAACGTGTATAAGCTCGCCTCTCCCATACTCTATGTATGATGACGTCAATACCAAAATCCTATAAAAATTCTTCCTGAAATATGAAAAAAATTTAAACTACTATAATGTAATAATGTTTATCTAATTAGTGTATATAAATCAATATAAAAAGAACATAAATCTTTATTATATCTCAAACTCCTAAAAGTAAATTCCCTTTGTGACTTGAGAGATATTTTTCCACGTATAACCCTCAGGATCAGTCCTTTCCTTAAATTTAGAAGTCATATTTCTGGAACACGATCTAGACAAAACCAACCTAATATAAGAAGTAATTTTATGCAATGAAAAACTGATAAACTTATAACTTAATTAAAAACAAAAAAGTGATTGATATGATTTCACTTACAGATTGTTGACAATTGTTATGTAGTTTCTTCTATCAGGCCCCTCAACTCCAGGCTGGTGGACTTCTCCTCCATCCGATAAAGCGGTATTGAATATGAGTTGGGGATGGGGATGGGGATGGTGTAGTATGTGTAGGAAAATCCCGGTGTGCATATCACATGTACACGGTGCGGAAAACAAAACTTTTTGTTCCGGGACCTTCCGGAAGCCCAAGATCCATGTGACTATACAACAAACGTCAACCATAACGACCAAAGTAGACCGTCTCTAACTGTATCCACGCAGAGATCGGAGAACTAAACCGGAGCAAACCCTTTTGACCCGGGAATAG
>JANIPM010000008.1:32211848-32221884 GCA_027478405.1 Erythroxylum cassinoides | reverse complement strand
ATCATCTAATCAAGAGGAAAGAAGCTTAAACTTACTTGTTTTAGCTTTCAAAATCTTCAAAGATTTCCCAAAAACCATGCCCTTCTCCTCTCTTCTTCATCTTCGACGGCTTCCTCCTCCATTCCCAGCAAAAATCCATATTTTCCTCTTTATATACCCTTAAGAAGGGTGAAAAGTCCGCTTTACCCCTTTCTTTAAACCTTAAGCCTTATAATCTTAAGTGTCATTCCCAATTTGCCCTTATACATTTTCAGGACTTAGAAGAATACCCCGTTAGGCAACGGGCGTATAGCGACTGCCGATGAGCGATAGAAGAGGTCGGGATCAGTTGCGTCTGTGCTTGTGTCTGAAAAAAAAAATTCTGTATAAATGATTCGGTCAATTTGTAATGACACCGATTTAATTATTGTGTATTTGTAAGAAGGCCTTAGTGGTCATAGTTATTTACCAGCTTTGTTATGAAAATTGTTTCCGCTTTATCTTTATAAGGCGTGTATGTATGTTTCAAAAAAAAATTTATACTGAGATTTGACTGAATGATGTAGCACGCCATCTCACAGGGCACGGATTCGGATATCACCATCGATGTCGGGTTCGGATCTTTTGAGAACAGGGTGTTACAATTTATGAATCATTTAAGAATCGCCAATTCATAAGGCAATTGGAGTATTACAAGAGGAATTACAATAAATTTAACTATTTAAAGTTACGAAGATGTGTGATATCGGCATTAAAGAGGCTAGCCTCGTTTTATTGAAGTCACTTGCTATTTGCAAACAAATTTTCCAATCTTCATGAGATTTTAAATTTTATTTCTAAATTTTTCACTAAATAGTCTTTTGCATGTCCATTCTTTATTATCTAAATCAATCTCATTTTCTTTTCATATAAAAAGCTCATTCTCTTCTCAAAGGCCTTTCGGTACTTTTAGTTTATTTCATGTGACTTTTATTAGTATTAATGCTTTTTATTGCCCTTGTTTATTTATTTATTTATTGTATTTCTTTATTTATTATTTTCCTTTTTTCTTTTTTTCAATTGGTTATTTGTTTTATTTACTTATTTATTTTCTTTCTTGTCTGTTTATTTGTTTCGTTACTTTTATCATTATTTACTTATTTGATTATTTATATTTTTGTATTTTTATATTTTTCATTTTTGAAATAATTTATTTATGCATTTTTCTAACCGTTTTCAAAAGTTTTTTTCCTTATAGATCTATCATAAACAATCTCTTTATTAACTAAAATATGATTGCGTTCTTTTAAATCTCTCTAAACCTTGTGTTTTAGGAAATTTCTAAATGAGTTATTATTATTTTTTGATATAAAGGGAAAAATACATAAGACACTAAATGAGTTGTTATTGTTGTCGTAATAGGTAGTGAAGTTTGACTCCCAAAAGTGTGGTTTTGAAAAGTTTTCTTGGAGAGATATATATATATTTCGTTATGGCCCATAATCCACCTTCTAAAGAAAAGGGCTAGCAAAACGTTTTACCGAAAAAGGAAAACAAAACTTTTTAAACCATTACATTTTAAATTCATTTTCCACCGTAAACTATAAACCGTCCATCAAAAATCAAATCTTTGATTTAAACCATTAGATTTTAAGAAGACAGTACTAATTTTATGAGCATTTATTTGTCAAACATACGGTTGCCATGTTGGCCTAATCAAAAAGAAAATAAAAAGATTTAAGTGCGAAAATAGCAAGGCAGATGCAAGAATCTTGCGGGGACAATTGTTAATGGTACTATGATTGGAAAGCTTCAACACAATTGCTTCCGACCGTAGTGCTTGCCAAATTCACAAGTCCTTTGCATGTCTTAGCGGTAGCTCCGGTAGATTGGGCTGTACATGCAGCTCTCTGCATACTTAACAATGTTCTTAGGACGGGGGAGACGAGATGCAACACCTAAACGTGATATTTTTTTTAAAAAAAAGACAACATCAACAAATAATGCAGGATATTGCTTTTATAAGCTGCTACACAAATCTGAAAAAGAACTCACCAAGTTCGTATGCCTTGGCAGCCACTTCAGCCGCTATGTGAGCTGATATCTTCCGAATGTTGGAAAATGGTGGGTAAATGAGTCCCTTGTCCAAGTTTTCCTGTTTGACTTGTGCAGCCAACGCTTCCGCTGGAAAAAAAGATGGTGTTATGAGCAGTTAGTTTAGGCTCGTAAGAAGCAAACACTAGTATCATTGTGAGGGAAAGTGAATATATTAAACTGCAGGAACATTTATCAGCTCACTCCCCCATATAAGCTAAAATTTCCCACAAAAAGAGTTCATTATATAGGCCAAGTACTTACAGGCTGCCAAAAGCATGTCATCATGCACACGTATGGCACCTGATATTATCAGACCCAAACCAAATCCAGGGAATATGTAAGCATTGTTTGCCTGAATAAGACAACAAGCCGCCAACTAGGGTCAGTTTCCAGTAATAGAATGATCTATAAGATCAATACATGGTAAATAATAATACCTGACCAGGCACCAAGACTCTTCCGTTAAATTCAACAGGATCAAATGGACTTCCGCTGGCAAAAATAGCACGACCCTGTAGATGAACAATGATGGGAGTGAATATGGTGTAAACTAGTTCTATTAGTTTGGCAAACCCCACGACTGTTATATGTATGAATAATTGAAGTAATATCTGAAAAGGGAAAATTGCAGTTACCTCGCTCCATGTATAAGCTTCTTCAGCTGTGCATTCAGACTGCGAAGTAGGATTGGAAAGAGCAAGAATTAGCGGTTTCTGTGCCACAAGCAACATGTTTGGGTCAGGTAAATTTCTTTATTGCGCATGTAATGAGACACTTCCCTGCATTTATCTGTGTTTCAGAGAGCAAGACAGTGAACCTCATTAAAGGATGCCATGGCCTGAACCACCTCCTTTGTGAATGTTTTTCCAGCTCCAGATGATCCTATCAACACTGTTGGCCTGATTGCCTGATTGATTGAACTTGTAAGATTCAAGGGCAAAGCATGAATATTTCTCTGCTAATGTAAGTGGATATACGAAGATCAATTTAACACCTTAATGGCATCTAAAAGCCCTTTGACGGGTTCATGCTCATGAGCCCAAGGCCTCTTGAAGTGTTGAAGGGACTCCTTACGGGAGCTAACGATCAGTCCCTGAAAAACGAAAGGCAAAATGTTAAACATGCAGATACGTGTTCAATCATTTCAGTTGCATAAAACTTCATTAAAAATGATATCAAAAAAAGAATCTTTTATAGGATATGGTAAAGACTATACCTTTGAGTCGACAAGCCATATCTTCTTGCGTGTCTCCTCAAGGGGAGCTTTTGTCTATAAAACAAAGGCATAGTATCAGCAAGAAGCCAGGTAAAAAAAAATAAAAAACTGGAATGATATTACTCATAAGCTTAGCAAGAAGGTTATAAGTGAATCCTTGGAGGCTTGGGTGGGATGAGGGGAAAACAACCACTACACTCAGTTCTGCTGCTCAATTTGGACCAATGGGTCCCCAGTAAACAAAAGAAAAATAGCAAGTTGTTGAGTATTGCACAGGGCGAGGGCAATGCAATACCTGCTTTGATATTTCAAGAGCTATAAGTTCAGCTATACCAGTTCCTGCCTGCATCATCAGAGAAGCCAGAATTTAGAAACAAGAACACATAAGGAGGCAAAGATTAACGCCTATACAGGTAACTATCAGGCGTGATCAATGTGCCTGAAAGTATGTGCATGCCTGTCTTCCAACTTTGTAACACATTTACTAGAGCATAATTTGTTTTCTTAACTGTTTGGATTCACCTAATCATTTCTCTCATGACCTATCCACCAGTGGCAAACAGAAGGGGTTGCTTCCTTAATTAAAGCATAGGAAGCAAGTTGTTCTAAAAAGGATGCAGTCTGATTAGATGGACAAGTAAATCGATGAAATGCCTTAAAAGTGAGTGGATAGTAATATATCAATAAAAAAATAACAAAGAACAAATGTTCTTTTCAAGGCATTTGCCAATTCATTCTCACCTCTCCAGCCCCCAAGAATAAGAAAGTATGATCAGTCAAGGTTCCACCAACTAATTTCAAGGCTGCTATGAGCCCGGCTAGCACAACTGATGCTGTTCCCTGCAAATGAAATATTTGGTAATTTAGATTTCCTGTTAAGGACAAAATAGAACACCAAATTTAAAATATATGTAATTTTTACACCATATCACCTGTATATCATCGTTGAACACAAGATGAGTTGATCTATACTTTGCAAGCAACTCAAACGCGTTGTGATTTGCAAAATCTTCAAACTAAAAGGTTCACAAAATTCATAGCAAAATCAGGCCCCAAAACTTTTAAGGTTAAGCAGACTAGACATGATGTCATAACTGATTTTGCATACCTGTATAAGGACTTTCTCCCCGTAACACTGTTTAACTGCAGTCATGAATTCATGCAGAAGTTCGGCATATTCCTAGGCCAGAAGAAAATTCCACTTTTCTTTAGCAATTTTTTTTTTCTAATTGCAAGAACAGAACTGGAAGATTGGTTTAAATGATTGTACCTGGCCTGTCGCTCTCTTATGCCGAAGTCCAATATAAAATTCATCATTCAACAACTGCTCATTGTTTGTGCCAACATCAATTGTTACTGGAAGGCACTGCAAGTTTTAAAGTTAGGAGCATGCCAATGTATTTTATATCAAAAAATTTATATTCTCCACATCGCCCCAGAATTTAACCACTCGTCAAGTCCAATGGGGAAATTAACTGAATTACTTGACATTAAGAAATAAGCAAAACAAACTTAAAGTTTTACTAAATGACTGGAACCTATTCTTGGATCAAAATCTATCATCAGGAATGTTATAACTCAAAAACCAGTAGACGAGTCTTATGTGGTTGAGGTTGGATATACCGCACTTTGTCATCACATGTTCAAACTTTTGACCAGGATAAAACATGAACTTTTTGCTTTTGCAAATTCATAAGGCAAGCATGGGGTACACTGAATAACAATGTTGAGAGTGGTAATACATACAGCTGATGGACGTACTCCTCCTAGTGCAGTATACAAAGAGAGTTTTCCGACAGGAATACCCATTCCCTAACAACAATAAATAAATTCCATGAGGTGCATCTGTGATGGATTCAACAATTGGCAGAAACAGAAAATTTTACATATCCAGCTAGAAGAAAATCACAATGATCATCTTGTAAATGAATGGCTTTGGAATCAATACCTGGCATCCAAGATCTCCAAGTCCCAAAATACGCTCGCCGTCAGTAACAACAATAACTTGTATATTTCTCTCAGGCCAATTCTTCAACACTTCAAGAATCTTGCCTCTGAAAAATTCGACTATGATAAGCTCTCTAATGGTATCTTACTAAAATAAGCAACAAGAAAAAGAAAAGAAATTTTATGGCCGTACTTCTCCTTCAAACTGATGTAAAGACCCTGTGGACGCCTGAAAATGCTCCCATATTTCTGACATGCCTCACCAACTGTAGGAGTGTACACAACCGGCAGTAGTTCCTCCACATTATCGATTAGAAGTTTGTAAAAAAGCCTTTCATTCCTCTCCTGAAAATTAAGGAGCCAAAGTTACATACATTCCCCTCTATCAGGGATGAGTAATCGCACTGTAAAGGCAAACTGCTATTCAGTTATTCAAGTCCATCATCTTGGTGATATGAAATGACTCAATCTAAAATCAATACTTTTCCGGCTTGACTCGGTTTAGATTCATAAGAGATGAACATGCACCTGAAGATCCATCATGGCCATGTATCGCTGTAGAGGAACTTCATAGTTACGAAGGTTGTGGATCAATCGTTTCTCCTATAACCAATGATCGACCGGTAAGCAACAAGATCACTCCAGGAACTTTGGATGCTAAATGTAAAAGAATGGACAATTAACAATGTCACTTCTGTTAACGAACCTGGAGCTCCTGAGTCATGGTTGCTGGGGGCAGAAGACCACGCAAGTAATGAGCATCCCTCTCTTTCTCAGTGAATGCAAGCCCTTTGTTGTGGCGTGGGTCACGCAACAATGTATACCCACTATGACATGAGAAAAATTAATAGTGATCAATGAAAAGATTGAAATTATGCAAATATAGATGTATGAAGTGATAACAAGCAACGAGAACAAGAGTTATGCATGCATACAAAGTTAGAGACTCAACAAAATTTTACTAACATATGAAATAATTGAAGGAAAAAAAAAGAAGCAAGAAGAGTTGGCAGAGCTATCAGTTAAAGATTAGATCAAAATGAAATATCAAATTCATTACTAACGAATAACATATGGATAGTGAAAAAAACAAAATTCTGCATCTTATCCGCATAAATCATATAATAGGGTAGCAGCACGAAACCAGCAAGCATTCTTAATCCTGCCATTATAGCCAGGATAATGGGAAATTTTCCAATATAATACGTTTTGTGTTGTTGAAGTGTTTCTTATGCTGCAAGCGTCGTGTCAAGCTTGCTTGGAAAATTTCCCATTAATCCCCAGATCTATCGTTGTCATAGACATAAACTGCAACTTTCTAACCAACAAAATATGATATGAAGCAGAACAAACATTTCTTCATGAAATTCGTGTACTTTTCTTAATAAGCCTAAGTTTCATTTCAGAGTTGTGTATAAGATAAGGTCTTGAGCTTGGATTAAATCTTTACAAACTCCGATCAAATGTATAAACCAAATAGCGTAAAATAATAAACTGTGCACATGAAGCCCGAAGATCAAAACTTTAGATGCCATTAAATCCATGCCAATATGACATATGCTCATAATATATGAATCAGCACAGACAACGCATGCTGGACCGAGAAAATTAGAGTAGTGAACAAAATAAAAATAAAACTGAAACTCTTAGTTCTCTCACCTAGCAACAGAGGTAGTCCAGGGGGTAGCAAGCTGATCCTCCGTGGCAAAATCCTCACCATGCACGTCCTCGACACCCCCACCCACAAGAGCATCCTTTATCTCGTCCACTGAATGACCACCATTCATCATTGTACTCTCCATCACAGCCCAAACCTTTCTCTCTCCTCCTCCACAACCCAGAACAAGCCTCTGCAAGTAACAGAACGCTGAAAAGACGACAACCCAAGAACGAAAATCGCACAAGACAAGAGTTTTAACTCGGTGTTCGGCAAACAGAAGACAAAGCCCGTCCTTTTATAGGCAAATGAACAGAAACCCAAGAATTTCCAAGTCAAATTCTTGCAGAAGTTGTTAAAAAATCTGGAAGATTGAAATTTGACAGGGTGCGTTTCAATGTCAAAAGAGAAGAACGTGGACTTTGCACGTGTACAATTTACGGGGGGGAGGAAGTGAGAGAAATGTTATGCTGATATTCTGTTTAAAAGAGAGAAAAATTACAAGAATTAAAGAGTGTCAAATAGTTAATGATGAGTACCACAAACGTACGTCTGCTGAGGGAGATCATATTCATGGAACGTGATGAGCATGTGTGTGTGGAGTTTGCGCGTTTTCTCTGAGAGAAAAACAACTCAAAGAAGAGTTTAGGTGGGATAAGATAAATGAGACTAAGTGGTTTCTTCTTCAACTCCATTTTCCTTTATTTGCTTTCCCTTTTCCTTCTTGCTCTTGTTACAATATGGATGCCATGCACGTCTGTCGGAATCGGATAAATAAATTATTACAATCAAACTGGATTTGTATGCTAGTCCTTGTTAGTAATTTGAGTAAAAAACTGACTTTGACATTGCTCCTTGGAAAATACTAATTCCAAACTATGTAAAGTGGGTAGAATTAAATTGATTTTCTCACCCATAACTACCCTTTATCAATAATTATCCAACTCGAATAAGTAAATGTATCTGTTTTTTTATGCTAAGAACTTCCAATTCTCGTTTGTTGGTGGGAAAATCAGAAGAATCGGTTTGGTATAGTGGCGGTAGGTAGATGAGGACTACAGAAACCAACGGTCAAATTTGTGGTGAGGCTGAACTTGGGCTTCCAGAAGAAGGCCGTAAGGACTTTGACCATAAATACTAAATTTATGTATCTCAGTCTCATGCTGAATGGATTCGTCAATTTATTTTACTTTTTGAGATATGTCTTCTTCAAACATGCGCTTTGTCTTTCTTTCCAGTCAGACGTCAAAGTTTGGTTAAGAACTTAAAAGAAAAGTTGGTCGCCAGCCTTCTTTTTACGCGGCAACTCGTACACAATTAATGGTCTTTTGTTGGACATTTGTAATTGTCTCATTTTAATAATATAAAGTATTTCTCCTTCTTTTCAGGAAACATGTATATATGTATATGTACTTTAGATCCTTTTTGTTTATAGATGACTTTATTTGTTTCTGTTAACTGTAAACCACGATAGGTAGGGAAAGGACCCATTTATATCTTTTATAATTTAATTTGATCATCACATGACTCAGTAAATGGCCAGATATAATTAGCTATTTAATTATTAATTGAACTTAAATGCAAATTATTCAGATTCATAATAACCAACCAATGTGTGCTTTAACTCAGATCTCCTTAATAACAACTTATGATCAAAGCCACCTGTCACCTTTGTCTTTATCTCTGTTTCATTCCTATTGTCACTATTCTTTCTCTGTGCCAATATACCATCCTCAATTGTATCGATCATCTTGTGTATGAGATGCAAATTTGGAGAGGAGTCTTATCCAACCTGGTAACTCGTATAACACGTGAAATAGTCGTAGCTCTATGAGCTATTATGCTTTTCTCTATCTTACCTAAATATGATCAAAAGCATTTGTGGTTTCTTTCTTTTTTGATCACCTTAGCGACTCTTTGGCTTTTGTCTTTCTAAGTTATCAAATGCTTTATCTAGCAATATCTTGATTGCCAAACCTATCTAATCATAAATAAGTAGAACTGAAACCAAAGCTAAATGAGTGTTGAAAATGGAAGAAAGGGTAGTAATAATTTCCAGACTTTTGCCCATATATATCCAAAAGCAATTGATGGTAAGGTGTGACATCACTGGTTCAAGTTTTTGGCGAGGTCCTTAGTGAGCTTTGTGAATTCCCTTCTTTTAATTCTAGAATAATGTGTTCTATCTAGATAGGAAAGGAAGAAGAAAAAGAGGAAAACCAAAGGAAAACTAGTAAATTAGTGTTCAATTATGCATTTCATTAAGTAAACCTTAACATTATAAGGAAATAAAGTTTAAATAACTCAAAGAAGCATTAATGACATGATTTAAAACACATAATTCTCACACTACAAGAAAAATGTGGATTAGCGACGAAAATTTAGCGACGACAAAATTACCGTTAGAAATTAGCGACGGAAAGCATATTTCCGTCGCTAAAATTGAGTGATTTAACGACAGTACTACTATCCGTCGCTAAATTTAGAGGGAATTCGTCACGACAAAATTAACAACGGAAGTTAGCGACGGAAAAATATGGCCGTCAGTAATCACTACAATTTAGCAACGAAAAAGTAGCGACGGAAAAAATACCATTG
Organism: Erythroxylum cassinoides; assembly: GCA_027478405.1. NCBI lineage: Eukaryota > Viridiplantae > Streptophyta > Magnoliopsida > Malpighiales > Erythroxylaceae > Erythroxylum > Erythroxylum cassinoides. Next base: position 32,212,411 of record JANIPM010000008.1, on the reverse strand, counting down.
GTAATTAGCGTCGGAAAGCATATTTCCGTCGCTAAAATTAAGTGATTTAGCGACGGTATTATTATTCGTCGTTAAATTTGGAGGGAATTCGTTGCGGCAAAATTAGCAACGGAATTTAGTGACAGAAAAATTCCGTTGCTAAATATGGAGGGAATTTTTTGCGGAATAAAAAATTTTGAGTTTACCTACGGAAAATTCCGTAGGTAAATTCCGTCTGTAAATATGATTTAGTGACGGATATTTTCGTTCCGTCGGTAAAAAGGCGGGAATTTTTTGCGGAATAAAAATTTTTGAGTTTATTTACGAAAATTTTCGTCGGTAAATATGATTTAGCGACGGAATTTTCATTCCGATGGTAAAAAGGCGGAAATTTTTTGCGGAATAAAAATTTTTGAGTTTACCTACGAAAATTTTCGTCGATAATTCTGTCGGTAAATTCTTTTTAAATTTCGACATCTCCCTCCCACTTGTGTCTTCTTCTTCCTTTCTTCTTCTTCCTTCTTCCTGTGTCTCCTCTTCAGTTTTCTTGGAGCCCATTTCTCTGTTGTGGAATCCTTTTCTGC
>JANIPM010000008.1:32184021-32201678 GCA_027478405.1 Erythroxylum cassinoides | reverse complement strand
TTGATGTTTATTATTATGATGCCATGTGAAGTACAGTAGTGATTGTTCGTAGCTCACCCTTATCGTAGGATATGTATTGCAATGACCTACGGGCGTCCCGGTATGTACCATGCGGTAAGAGGGCGCTACATATTATCCTTTAACTCTATCTTTTAACCAATGGATAATAACTTTGCCCTTAACCTACAACTTTTCTCAACCTACAAAACCTCATCCTTTCAAGGAGATTACTGATACTTATTCAAATGTTGATAAAAATGCAGACTTGAGTCAATTCATTCGCAAGTTTTAGGTCCATGTTACTAGTGATCCAAGACTTGAAATAAAACTGAATTATTTCTATCCTAGTGAGGTATTTGACTAGAGAATAGTCTCCCCTCTTTTGGAGATTTTGAAAGGTGTAAACATATGGAACTCTATAATTCTTGGTTTTTTTTCTTAATAGAAGTGTAGAATTCCCTATCATGAGGCTCTTAAATCTCTTATTGGCTCACAAAACTCTATAGCTCAAACTCTCAAAACAAGGGATCAAACCATGATTGCTTCAATTTCAACTATATTGAAGACTAAAATTATTCAAACTTGTCTTAGCTCAGATAATGACAACATTATATGGAAACATACATCAAATAGTAAATTCACCAATTAGTTATATAGACAAGTGACTGTAAATAAATATCAACTCTTCCATGGAAAAATGTGGTCTAATTTAGTCATCATCATCCTTGAGCTTCAACAACTCTATGGCTTGCTAAATAGGTTACCAACTATTGACATAATTGCAAGATTCACTCAACTTACAAACTGTTGTACTTTATGCAAAGGAGAAGAGAAAACTTCTATCCACCTATTCTTTAAGTGTAGCTTTGTTATCAACACTTGGAATGATTTTTCACAAAAATGATCGGTTACTGAAGCTTCAAAAGTTCTAAACCAAATCAAAGTTTGGTACACTAATATTTGATTCCAAGGTAAAACCACTAAGTGGTGTTTTTTCATTTCTTTATCCTTTCTAGTCACTGCTATATAGGATGAAATGAATTCTCGAATTTTCCATGATAAATGCCTCTCTAATCAATAACTCAACACTCATCTATTGCAGAGGATAAGAATTCACATAAGTATTCATTTACATAAGGGGTTGGATCTACATTTCCTTAGCTCATATTGGAGAATGTAGCTCTTATGTGTAGCCTTTAATTTCTTAGCAATATTTTATTTGTAAGCTTATGGATAGTTTGCAACTCTTGTAATTTACAAGTTGTCCTGTATTGGTTCTATAACTCTTGGCTGCCTTTTATGGCTTAATTTAATTATACCTTTTTTTAAAAAAAAGAATACCAATACTCTCAACACCTAATATGTAGCAATTTTCATTAATGTATCAAATGGATTGATACAAGGATATAAAAAAATTATTGTTTTCATAATATGTTTTCATTAGGAACATGGATTGGAATTATGTACTAAACCATGTTACTTTGCTTTTTATTATGAACATGGTTTAGTATATCATCGTGATTCTAACCATAATCTTCATATGTTTTTCGATTAGAAAATAGTTTGGTAGATATTCATGTGTGAAACCATGTTAAAGAATGTTTTCTATAAGAAATAGGTTTAGCATGCAATTTTTTTGTAAACATCCTACATGACATTTATAAGATGTCTGTTTGTTTGATCTTGTCATATCCATTTTTTTTAATTTTGAAACACATTTATTGTGTAGAAGAAAAGAAACAATGTAATATGAAATTCTTTCCATTTCTCAGAAATCATTTACATGCTCTTGGTCTAAATATATTCCTTCCAAAATTTAATCATCAATTGAGAGTACACTAATGTAATTCAAACTAGGTGGTTAGTTCCCCTGTATCTAATAAATAACTGACTTCACTAAGTTAAGTTCCATTTAAGTTGGATTTTAGTAATTTTTCATATTTTAGGGATATATTTGTAAAGATTCATTTGATATAAGTAGACTTATGATTCAAAAGTGTTTTAATGATAACTCATCACATTCAATTTTATAGAAAAAAATATATTATCCTTTTCTTTTCTTTCATTCTAATAAATATCTTATATATCAATTACATATTTCCTTCAGACCTCTAACTTGTCTATTTATTAAGACAATCCATTTGTAAATACATCATGATTTTATAGCAACCCATAACTATAACAATAGATTGTGCATATGTACACTACCTAAATCATTTTAACTTGTTATTTATTAAGACAGTCCTTTTATTATCATGTTTTTATGGTAACCCATAACTATAACAATATATTGTGCATATGTATACTAACTAATTTTGTAACAGTTATTTGTTTCTAATATATGCCTTACTTGGTTGTCCATAACTTGATGTTGCCATATAAACTTTTTACTAGGAATGAAATCATGGTTGTACACAATTTCAAACTTGATTATGCTTCAAATGCCTTCATCTCGTTGACAATATGTTGAGCATTACACCCAATTCTTCTACTAGATCTTGATTTCATTTTGTTCAACCTTTTTGTTTTATGCAACTAACCTCAATGATAAATAAATGTTGTATTTTTAATCTCTCTATTCTCATATTTTTATTCTCCCTTTACAACAACTATAAAACTCATAATACATTATATAATTGATATAAATCAAATATCATTTTAGAATTTTTAAAATTCAATTTTCATTTTAAGTGCCACCTCTTTCTTAATGTTCTTTATCCTACTTGCTAAGGTTGTAACATCTAAAAAAACTCTTTGTTCTTCATTTCACTACTCATCTCCATTTTGCCATTATATTATAACAAAAGTACCACACCATTGTTCGAAAACTATCATTTCACTTTAGAAAATATTCCATTGGATTATACAACATATACCATCATATTTTAAATGAAATCATTACACACCTAAACATACTTCACACTAATTGAACGGGTGCCACATTGGGATATTAGCTTTTGCACATATAAAATGGATATTGCTTCTTGTTCTCCTTTTCAAATTCTTATTGTCTTCTTATTATAGTAATTTTCACTTTAAACAAATGGCAGACAAGTTAGGAATCATGTTAATCACCAAATTTGATTTTACAAATTAAAGATAAATTAACATAAAAGCCTTTAAAACTATGCATATCATTTTTTTACAATAGCATTACCATTTATGACTCTTATAGATCAATATGCAACTTTCAAAACTTTAAATACTAAAATTATTATATTTAATATAGATATTTGAATATTGGACTAACAATTGTAATAGCTCATTATGATATAAAAAAGTTGAAACCTCACCGTCCTAATATAATACTTCATATAAGAAAACAATAATAGTAATGGTAGTTAGAAATGGTTGCTTGTTATGACACTTGCATATAGATAATATAAATATATGACTATGACAAATGACACAAAAAGTGTTTCTAGTGCTATATCTATGTATTAAAGGTAAAGGTTCATAATAGCAAACTTAAGAAAAAGGGATAACGTATTTAAAAGTGTCTAATCTTTTAAGATTTTTTCAATTCAATACTTAAGATTTTAAATTTTTTAATTGAATAACTAACCTTTTAAAACCTTAATAATTTAGTTCAAACGGTTATTTTTTATGATGTAGCATATCTACTAAATACTGCATAGATGTCATTTTATTAGTCACGTTAGTAAAAATAATGTTTTGAATTGAATTACTAAGGTTTTAAAAGATTGACCACTCAATTGAAAATTTTAAAAGCTTTGAGCGCTGAATTGATAAAATTTCAAAAAGCTGAGCACTTGAGGATTGGTTATTCCAAACAAACAAAATTTGATGAATGTGTAAGTGGTAGGGATATAGAAACTTCTACGAAATGAGATTCACATTTTTTTAGGTTGTCTGGCATATTTGTCCTTATCCGTATCAATTAAAATTTTAACTCTCAGTTATTCTTAAATCAACATAAGTAGTAACTACATTTTCTAATATTATTTCATCTTACATAGTAAGTAGTGGCTACCATTAATAGTTTTTCAAATTATTCAAAAAAAATTATGCACTAAATAATAAGAAGTATTTTAAGGATTCATTTAGGGATTACTCTTATAAAGAATAAATGATTGAGGTACTAACGTTGGAATTTTAAAACTGTTTAAGACAAAATTAAGCACTAAAATAACTATTATCCCTATTTGCTTATGGTTAAAATCATTATTTCTTTTATTCCTTAAATAAGTAAATCATTAATTAATCCATACAATTACATAGGATTTTTTTTAAAAATCAACTGCCTAATCTATTGAAATTATTAATTTAGGCTATTAACTTATATACTTATCAATTTACAAAGAACGAATTTATAAAAGAAGATTTAAATATGTGAAACTAAGCACAAACAGCACAAACGTTCCGGGCGCAGCACATGAGCATCAGTATGGCTATGCTGCACCTCGAAAGCTTTCAAACGTATTGACATATAGGGTTTCTGAATTCCGAATCCTGTGAAGTATTGAAACCCCTGACAAAATAAATAAGGGGAAAAAACTTTTACTTTTTCCATCCCCCTTTTAGGTTAATTCATGGAACGTCTCCGTCCTAGACCAAGATTGGTGTTTTCGGGGTTCTTAAAGGCTGAGGTATGCTCTTTTTTTATAAAGCTTCGTAATTTTGTTCTCCATCAACAATTTGTACATCTGGGTATCTTCTGTTTCTTCGTTTCTTTAGCGATCGGATGATATGCTTTTCAAAATTTTTAAAGCCTGGCATGTGTTTGTCAAATTTATTGGGCTGTGTTCATTTCACTTCCTGTCAAATTTATTGGGCTGTGTTCATTTCACTTCCTTGTTTGTTTAACCATGGGCAAATTTAAGTCATTGAATTGGTGTTCATTTTCTCTCGCGCTTGCCCGAGCTATCTCCGAACTTAACTGATTTTCTTATAAAGAATAGCTATGTCGAAGCTTTATTGATTTCGTATGAAGAATATACGGTGTTTTAATAGTTAATTTGAGGTAGCCATCTTGTTTTACATATTCTAACTACTAAATCGTTCAAACTTTTGAGCTTTTTCTGTCAGTAATGTGTACCTTCTGATTATGGGGAAACGGTAGTTCATTCTTTATTATGAACTGAAACATCTGTGAAGCATCTATCATATTGCTTATGCTTTGTTATTTGCTGTATGTTGCCTCCAGAATTTTTTTTTTTCTTTTGTTTTGAGTTTTGGTCCCTCTACTTGTTCTTTTAGATTATATTGGTCAAATCTTTCAACTATTAATGTTGCTTCCTGTTTCTTGTTTGGGCATGCTGTGTGATTTTATTAGTCTCGCATGCAATGGTACAATAAAATGTTTCCGGATTCAATTATTTATGCAGGTTGAAAAGATGGAGAAAATGCTAAAGGAATCAGAGAAACCATTGAACAAGGATTTTTATCAGAAAATTGCCAGGAGTTTTAAGTGAGTTAGCTTCTATTTTATTGTAGTTTTTGAATCCCGATAATGTTAGGTCACTCTTGATAGGATGCTTGACATCCAACCCTCCTGCACCCGATCACCAGAAAAGAAATAAAGAGATGATGTACATGAGTCTCCTGTTCCCCGCAGCTAAAAGGAAGTTTATTGAAGATTTATGGTTTTGTGGCAGTCTGACCTCATGTTGCATGCTGTCCTGTTATTGTTTTTATTACTTGACAGCTTCCTTTCTTTCTTGTTTTCACTTTTGTATTCTGATATGTAATTACATATAATAGTCACCATTCAAAAGTTACTGGGTGTCTTCAAGGTGACGTTACATTCAATTTTGTCCATAATGCCAACAGAAACTTTTTATTTCACCAATTAGGGTAATCTTGTAGCAGGACCTTTTCATTTCTCCAACTAGGGTAATCTTGTAGTGTTTCTTGGTTAATGATGCGTTTTGTACCTAATTCTTCTCTCTTTTGCTTATGTTCTTGCAGTTCTTCTTCTGGTCGTGCTGGAAAACCAATTGTTAGATGGACTGAGGTTCTGCATTGTTGCACCTTTCTATCTTTCTGCTATTTGTTCGTGCTACACTTGTTACCAACTTTCTCATGCAGTAATGACTATGACCTGTTGTCTGTGTGTATCTCACTTTACAATGATTTTTAGGTACAAAGCTGGTTCCAGAAAAGTTCACATTGTTTCCCAGCCAAGGTTGTTACTTCAACTGATACCTCAAAAGATGAATTTTCACTTCCTGAGACTAGCCCTTCAAATGAGGCAAGACAAAGGTCTCAAGTGAACAAAGGTGATTTTAAAGCTTCCCTTGCTCCCTGAGGGAATGTCCAGAAACAAATGAAATTTAATTAGTTACATGCCATAGTTTCTTGCTTCTGGTACTTCACATTTAAATTGTCATGCAATGATTATTTGTACGCACCAGAGCTATCTTTTCTATCACTAGAGTTCATCTTCCTTTAATTGTTTGTTCTGGTTATGAAAAAGTCTGCATTAACATCTTTAAGAGAGGAAATGATTCTCGACTTTGAATATTTGATGGAAGGTGATCAAAAGAAATGCAAATCTCCATGGATATATTTAAGTGTACTCTAATCAATAACTGTTTACTTCACTGGAACCTCTTGACATGCAGTTGGGATCAAACTCAAGGGAAGCCAACTCACTTGAGGGGTTAGATACCCCTAAATTTATTGTCATTCACTTGGATGTTCTTGTAGTTTTTACTGAATGCAGATGCATTTTAGACACTGATTTAATAATCAATGACAAAATTGAGGAATTTCCGTGTTAGAGAATATTGAGGTAGATGAGCAACAAAAGAGAATTTTTGTAAAGTCTTTCTCCTTGGAGTTCCTTTGCCTATACGTCTTCACAGTTTTTATACATGAATTTAGTCTCAGTAAAGCAGCCAATTCTTTCCATTCTTTGTTGAACTTTTGTGCCTGGTGTTAGCAGCCAATCCTTTCCATTATTTGTTGAACTTCTGTGCCTGGTGTTGGTTCTCCATAAAAACCTTCAATATGATAATGATTTCATTTCCAATAACAATGGTGTTTGTTCTAAAGCAGAAGAAAAGGTACCAGATCTGTCTGAGTTGGAATTTGAGGCCAGATCATCAAAAGATGGGGCATGGTTAGTACATATTCTGTCTATTGATATAGCTATTTTGATTTGTGTACCTCTACACATAAAATATGATGGGTACAGCCTCAAGGGCCTTTTTTGAGGCGATAAAAAGTTATCAAGGATCAAAAGGACCTTCTTGGATCTTGAGTGTAATGTCCATTTCAATGCCTATATCTTCAAAAACTATGATCCCTAGTGCTTATTGGATAAGGTCAATTTTACTTTGGTATATACTTAACAAGAAGTTCACCTTCATTTGGATCTTTTATGGGAAGTTTGTCTCAGTGAATTGATTTCAGTGGTTACTGATTTCATTTTGGCAGGTATGACGTAGATATGTTTATCTCTCATAGGTTTCTTGCATCAGGAGAAGCTGTAAGTGCATATTTAGATCGTAATATGGTGCTTTTTACCTTCAGGAGAGATATTTTGCATGTGAACATTGATGCAAAGCATGCTACTTCAAAGTAGAACAAAAGTTGAATTCTTTGTCTGCCAAAACAAATACGGCAAGAGTTATAGGTCTTTATGGACCATGAAAATTGGTTTGAGGGGGGTACTGTGGGCTTAATTCATTGGATACGAGAGTATCATACAATTCTTTCAACAAATTATGTGATGAAAAATATCATTTGTTAAAGGAAGTTCGTGTTAGATTTGTGGGATTTGGAGCTGAAGAAGATGAGTGGGTGAATGTGAAAAATGCAGTACGAGAACGCTCTATACCTTTTGAGCACTCAGAATGTCATAAACTACAGGTTGGAGATCTTGTATGCTGCTTCCAGGTGATCGATTATACACGAGTTTTCAGCAATCGTCTGTTTAATTTCTCCGCTGAGAATTAATGCTTATACCGCTTTGAAATAGGAAAGGAGGGATCAAGCAATCTATTATGACGCACACGTCAAAGAAATCCAAAGGAGAATGCATGACATAAGGGGTTGCAGGTGTCTTTTCTTGATTGAATATGATCATGATAACACCGAGGCAGGTGCCAGTAATTCTGCTTTTCATCTCGACAGTTGCGTTGCATGGAATTTAATGCTGTAGATTTCTTATTTTTGACAGGAGCAAGTTCGATTGAGAAGATTGTGTTCCAGACCGACTTATTAACTTGGAAGTCCAGATCTTTCTCAGCAGTTTAGACTAAAAAAAGAGTGTGTACTGAAGTTGAACGTCTGTAGTCATCTAAACAGATCTACATGCCCTAGTATAATTAAATGTCCGTGCTCATATTGTATCATTCATCTATTATTCTTTGATGCCAGATCCCCAATTATTTGTCCACATGAATTCTTTTCCCTTTATCTCATTTTCCAGCGTTCTCAATTGTGAGGGCTTCTTCAAATCAGCAAAGCCTCCAAATGCTAAGACACTTGCACACGCTTAATGATAGTGGATCGCTCTAGATTCTGTTTGGCATCTTAGGGAACGAATTGGAAAAATGAGTTTCGTTGTAGCCTATAGCATCAACTGAACTGGTCACTTGAATGGAGACCAACATTTTCCCACATGTGAGAGGTGGACAAACTTGATGGTTAACAAGAACGTGCACACGTACCAACTCATCATATACATTTCTGGGCTGTCAATTTACTCCATGTATGAATTTTGCTGGAAAGATCAATTGGAGGTAAGAATGAATCGAATATGGTGGACTGATTGTGGAAAGGATTTAGGAAGTTAGGTCTTGTGAACCCTTTTGATAGCTAAGGGATGTTGGTTTGGAACATTAGCAATGTACATAACTTTATAATTTTTGTATAAAATTTCTTCTGATTTACCCAAAAAAATAAAATACTCAAATCAAATTTTGGGCTGCTTGCTCTTTCAATAGTTAGTCAAGAAAATTATTTGAACTAGTATAAACCGAAGTCCGTAAAATCTAGATCCCAGTTAGCAATCAGCAGGGCTCTAAATGGAAGATATTGGATCACATTCGATTGAGAACTCTCAACAGTTGAATACCGTACAAACCAAGCCTTCTTCCGGATCAACGATCTCCAAGTTTACAGCTGTATCCACCTTTTTGACACACATTATAAATATGCAGGTTATGTTTAATCAGGAGGTAATGGCAAAACTATCCTCATTGCCTCAGGACTTCTGCACATGCTAATCATTAGCAGAGCTAAAATACAATTTAACAATGAAAAACAATGATACTTATCTTCCGCACTTCAAGTATACAGCCGATCCATACAAATTCAAACCAAAACGTAACACAGGTTGCCAAGTTCCTTAGTTAAATCCATAACACAGTTTCTGATGCACAATTTCTGTAATAGAAAAGGTTAATGATAGGTTGTTAACACAAGATTTCACAAAATTTCTCTATGTTGAAAACTCTATATACGTGTAGGGGAAGAGAGGGGGTGATGGTGATGAAGAGCTGCGTACCATAAGTATGAAGATGAAAGCCTTTGGAAGATGAAAGAAACAAATGAAGACATTGATCCCCATAATCATGGACAAACTGCCACAACAGAAGATGCAATAAGTAAGATGCTTCCAAAAATGGTTTGTAAAACCAAATAGCAGATAATCAATCCACTTACCAATAGGAAATTAAGCAAAGAGGATGCTATTTATAGGAAAACTTGATCCAACTCTGGTTTCTACTTGGTTGCACAGACTGAAGGGACTGAAGTTCAAAGTCCCAGCACTTGTGCAGAAAATCAACAAGTTCTGAAACTGTACAAGATGTATTGCCCACAATTTTTCTGCTTTGAAAATCTTCTTGTGTGAAAACAACAATAATTTCACCACACTACATAACAAACAAAATAAATGAAGTATTCAAAGGAAACTCAAGCAACTGTAACATTAATTGTTATAAAAAATTATTGACTGGACAGAAAGTATACAAGTCGATGGCCGAAATAAGAAAAATTGACTAGCAAATAACATAGGAAATGGTCATGCACCTAAGATGAATGCAAATGGTGATGCGCAAAAAGAACAGTAGGAAGACAAATACTGGATGTATTAGGTCTGTGCCCATGTAGAGCAGAAAGCATAAGAAGAATAACATAACATTGGCAAACCCATTCTGTTAAAGATATGATGGAGGAGAAAAAGAGGGTAGGGTATTTGCATACCCAAGAACAGGAACAAGCAAACCGATCATTTTTACATAGAAAATGCACCAGTTTGTAGGCACAGTTCTTAATAAGTATCATTCATAGAAAATGCACCAGTATGTTTATCCGCAGGCACAGTTCTTACAAGTGTCATTCATGGCATAAAAGTGCATATTTGTGGAAGAAAAATTACAAAGTTCTCACTAAAGTGTACAAGTTAAGCACATCCGGACATCAAACAAGTACGGAAATAAAGATCACAAGGATCATTTTCAATAAGTCAAGAAGAAGCAGCAAAGCAAAGTTTAAGTACAGACTGTGGCCACTGAAGTCCACTGCAAAATCATGATAAGACGGTCTCCAAAATTATCACCAGTGATGAAACTTAACCTGTGCACACACCTTCAACTAGGTGATCACTTCGTAACTATACAAGCTTCTTTAGGAACAAATAATTAATCCCATCCTAGATGATATGTAATTTCTATCATTGACTGGGAAAAATATTGACACAATTGAAAGACTGTGCACAGGTTTTTGTAAGAGATATTGTGTGATCGCGGCAATAAAGTAGAATTTTGCATACATAGACTCCATAATGCAGAGATAAGTCGTTCTTATTTCTGCAGATCTTTCCTTCTTGGGCTTTTCTTCTATGTCATAAAAAGGCATGATCATGAAATCCCCAAATCCTTTGTGGCTCATGAGACAGTTCTACCATAGCAAACTGATGCAATATAGAGATTCTTTGCCCATTTCTCCTGAAAAGATGAAAAGTAGATTCACAGTTAAAAGTCTTTAATCACGCAAGTCAATAAAATTAACAAATTATTGATATGAATATGAACACAGCAAAACAATAATAAGAATGAACTCAAAAACTAACCTTGACATGTGTACTAGGAAAAGCAGACGTTCGGAGTGTCTCCTGAGTTTCATCAGCAGGTTTTCTTCTTGGCACACTAAGAACAAAAGCAGCTTGGTCCCATGTCGCAGCTGTTGAAGTAATACGATAGCCATTATCCCATCTACGATGAATCCCTTCACTAGGATACAGAAAATCCAACTCCACAACCTATCATTGTGGGGCATAACAGAAAAATATTAGAAGAAAAATTCCCAACTAAAAGCAGAGATCTAGAGAATTTAGTCAGACCTGATCTGAGAACCCTGCACCACGGGACATAACGATTGCCCATCTACTTCCAGCAGTGGCCATAGCAGTGACATAGAAACCCTCTCTCCACTTCTTGTTGATCCACTTGAAAGGAAATGAATCACTAACCTTATATGATTGCTGTAAATACTGGGTGCCTATAGTCATCGATGGTAAAGTTAAAAGAAATTTTGAATTTTTTTTACCTAGTAAGATTATAAAGATACATGGACTAACCCTTGGACATAACAACCAATGAGCTCCCATTATTAGCTCCAGCAATTGCACTTATGTAGAAATTCTTCTCCCACTGTTCCATTATCCATTCCTTTAAAAATTAAAGAATGAGTCAAGAGATTAGAAAAGGGCATTTAAGTTGAAATTCTAAGTGGCACAGAATGTCATGCAGATATGCAAAGCATATTAACCAACTCAGACTATTATGTAATACTGCTCAGGGTTGTCCCTTAACCAACCTTGTGGAGGAAGTATGGAGTAAGCTCATAAACTTGGGCGGTAAACCCAGTGCCCGCATCCATGATTAAGGCCCATAGGTTTGAGCAAGAAGCCACACTACTAATAAACAATCCATCTTCATTTCCTTTCTCTATGTGCTGGGGCAGTCTAACATCTGCAACATTATAATGATACCTACAATAGGAGATGAGAACATCAGACTTGTTTTTACCTTCACAAAAATTGAATTAACTTGATGGTAATTATCAGACACACACCTCTGCTTCATTGGTCGGCGTGCGTTGTAAACACTGATCCATTGTGTAGCAGGCATTCCCATCCTTACCTTTTTCTTTGGTTGTTCATCATCTTCTTCTTCGATTGTCAACCGTCCCCTCTTATGACCAACCTGATTTATTAGCTTCATAATACAAAGATAACAGGTTAAAATGACATCCCCAATACAATAGAGAAATTTATGGATAATTAATCAACAATACTATGTCCATTCAAAAGACAAGAGGTACCTTCTGAGCACCATCCGTGTTTATAGGTCTAATATCTGGATTCGGACCAACAATCCCATCAAAAAGGGAGATGTATTTTGCATAGTTAGGCTCTTCATCAAACTTCAAATTCACAACATACTCAACAAACTGTCTAAAAGGCTGAGGACAAAAGCAACATAAAGTTTCAGGGGAGGTGGCCATCTTCTTTTTGCAAACAAGGAAACCTTTGTTTTCCCCCTACAGAAACAGCTGCATTAGTTAAATAATAAGGCCTATATGTGCATAAACCTTTAAGAGTAGATAATCAGCAAACCTGATATCCTTGCCACGGAAGCCGGCCACGAAGAAGAAAAATAAGGGTGTATGCAAGAGATTCCAAGTCATCTCTCCTACTACCAGTTCTACCAAGATGAGCATGAACACTGGCATATCGCACTGTTCCCCTGAAGTATGGTCATGAATAAGTAACAATAAAGTTCAATGTCCCAACACAGTGGGGCCTATTGACAACAGAAAACTATTTACTCAACCTGAAAACATCTGGACGTTGATCATATTCGACATGCAGTCCAGTTGCATTATCACGCCACTTAGTTGCTGTAAGATTAAATGTTAATAAAAAGAGTAAATATCCCTATTATTCACTCCAGAGACAGCACTTAGTTCCAAAAAAAAAAGGTAGATTAAACTACTTACCCAAACCAAGGTCTACAAGAAACAATTTTTTCTCATCCAGGGTTCCTGGAGTGCCAAGCAAGAAGTTCTCAGGTTTCACATCTCCATGCACATATCTGCCAGAGAAGAATAAAGCAATCTCATTATATTGATTTTCCTTTTCAGGGCATACCACATCAAAAGATACAAGGTATCTCACTCAATCACAAATAACTTGTACAGATTTTCCATAGAATAAATAGTTAGATATGCCAATGATTGGAATAAGAACATCAAAAATCTGTAAATTTAGGCTCTTAGATTTTAGCATTGAAGATGTAAAAGTATAGGTTTAGGAATCTGGCCTGCATATCTGTAAACAACTAGGATCTTCCTATAGTTGGGAAAAACAAACTAATAGGATCACAACAATGGATTCCTAGAAATCATTTCTTTAGATTCAGAATCACTAGTAGAAAAAAAAAAAGCATCAAACTTCTCACTTAAGAGTTGCAGAATTCTATAGAACTCGCTCTTCTTAATCCTAACCTAATCGAGAATCCTTTAAAATCCCCATACTAATTCAACTTCTACTAACGCATAAACCTCAGTAAAATGTACTATAAAGGAAAATAACTCCTAAACTATAATAAAAAAATAGCAAAGAGACATTAACTAAAAAATCTTAATGCTTAAGCAAAACTCATTCTCTGTCAAGGTTGTTGAATAAAATTGTTACAGGAAGACCAATGATGTTGCCGACAGTCACATGTTAAGAGCCTCATACATGACAGCTTTAGGATCAAAAGTAGATGCATAATAAATGCATCAGGAATGTCCAATGTGTTCTCTATCCATCGAGCAAGGAAGCAAGTACTAAATTGTACTAAAATAAGAATGATAAATGTTCGCTTGAACAATGTCTCCAGCTGTACGCAAATAACATGGAACAGTAACGTGGGAATAATTGTATAATACCCTCTAGAGTGCATCTTCTCCAATATAGAGATAGCTTCAATAGCAATGCATGCAACCATTTCAATAGACATCCTGAAAGTTGAACAGGAAGACAAGGTTAAAGAATGAATAGAAATGAATCAACTCATTTCACTCAAAAAGGTTCATTCATAGTAGTAAACAAATGATAATTGAATTAAAGCTTCCAAAGGAACTTACGTATGTGAATTGTTGTTCCAAACATCCCATAAACTTGGCCCAAGCATGTCCATGACCTGAATGCAACAAGGATTCGTTTTGGTAGTAGAGGTGTAGGATGAACAGAGACCAATTTAACAGTTTGATGAAATACATATAAATTGTAAAATTGATGGTTTCTGGAAATTTAATTGAGCTGAAATTTAGGATTTTAGGGCTAGAATTCAACAATTAACAATAGGTATAGATCATAATCACTCCTAAAGTTTGTATCAAGAACTAGGAATCACGCCTAGGTTTTGAAACAAATAAAAATATAGGAACAACACCAATGGGATTTTAGAAATCACTTATAGAGTTTAAGAATCACTCCTAATTGCCTCAGAAACAGTCTTAAGGAAAAAAAGGTTTCACGCTTAAACCCTAAACTAATAAGAGATATCAAAATAGAAACACTTTCCTTTCCTAGTAAAGAAAACTAGATTAATATGTTTATTATGCATAAAATAGCCTACTAAATGAGTAGCCTATAAAGCTTAGAACTGCAAAATAAGAAAGCTTATGTGAAGCTCAAACAGCATACCATAACATAGTAGTCACCCTGCCGACCTTTGTAATGAACTCGTGGCACACCATGGCTGCCTCCAAGGGCACTATACACGCAACAGGTATAAAAAATGTCATAACACGGCTTTACATTTGCTTCATATTATGACAATTAAACATTAGAAGGCGAAGGTTCAAACTCACTTGTAAACTTGCCATTCATAAGGAGGTCCATAATTGCATCCTTTGCTGCTTCTATGCTCAAATTTCAAGGCTACCTAAGGGTTGTATAAACACATGAAACAATATAATTGGCATTACATATGACAAGCAACATAAACCAAGCAGCTACTAAGAAAGAATGCGGGTATACCTCCACAGCTCCAGAGGCTATTCTTTCACTTGTACTAGTTGGACCAATACGGCGACCAACATATACCTGTCCAAACCCTCCTTTACCTAACTTCCTCTCTATTCTGTAGATTGGTGAGCCCCCAACTGATACCTATTATCAACAATTACAATTTTTTTAAAAAAAAAAGAGAAATGATTTTGATAATCCAAACGAATAAG
This sequence comes from Erythroxylum cassinoides, assembly GCA_027478405.1. Taxonomy (NCBI): domain Eukaryota; kingdom Viridiplantae; phylum Streptophyta; class Magnoliopsida; order Malpighiales; family Erythroxylaceae; genus Erythroxylum; species Erythroxylum cassinoides. Next base: position 32,186,465 of record JANIPM010000008.1, on the reverse strand, counting down.
AGCAAGCAGTACACAAAGAAAAGACCTTTTCGGGGAGAGGAGCCGTGCTGCCCTCGTCCTCGGCTCCAGGGCACTTGTCGGCGCTGCGGCCACCACTATCGTATTCATCCATCGTCTTCTTCTTTCAAAACCCTAGCGTCGTGTTCTTCCTTAAACGGCGTCGTAGCAGAATCCAAATACCGGTAACGTTTCCTTCCGTCTTCTCACAAGTGAGGTTATCTGCAGCTTGATTTCTGTGTTTGGCTACGCAGCTAAGGCATCTTAGGATGCATGGAGGTTGGAGAGATTTCATGGAGGTTCTAGAATCATCTTGACAGATTTTGGAATTAATTATAACAAAGGTAAAAAGAAAAGCAAAACTAGCGGAAATGAAAGAGCAGTTAAAAAAGAAATGTTAAAGAGAAGGGGAGAGGAAATAGGGTTTGGGAAAAGCGAGAGAATATGGGAGATCTGTTCTGTGGATTTAAACGAAAAGAAAGGGGATTCTTCTAATACACATCCAATGGACTGTCCGTTTTTTTTTTCTTTTCCTTTTTTCCTATCAATCCTTTTCTTCAATCCCCTTCTTCTTTGTTGTGGATATCATATTATTATGGATTTTATTTTTAAATATCATTTTATCCCAAATTTATCATAAATCAAACCCACGCCAACACCTCAACCTAAATCCAGTTTAAAAGACAAGCCCAAAATGTGTCCAAATTCAGAGCTTTAATCAATTAAAGTACATCTGCTCAACTTCAGTCAATTCGCAAGGCAAATTCGAGCTTAATCAATTCAATCACAGGCTAAAAATCAACTTGGGTCCACGGCTTTAATCAAACCAATTGAGTCCATTTCAATCAATTTCAAACCTTTAAGTCAAAGCCTCTCCTAAACTTTAGGCCTCCTCTTTTAAAGATTTTTTTTTTGTTATTTTAGAATGTCAGATTGATTTTATATAATCAATTGTATTAGGTTATTAAAATTGGTTATCACAATAGTCTAAGATATTCATATCTTTAGATTTGATGTATTTATTCTCTTAGTGCATAAATCATATTTCACCTTATAGTTCTCATACAATATTTTAGATTGAATCTATAATGGTTAATTATAAACTCAACAATTAAGAATCACGATAATAAATTCAACCAACAAATAATCAAATCATGCATTAATAATTAATAATCCATTACAAGCTATATCCCCAATCCTAACAGTATTTTTAGCCACTAAACATAACTAAATCAAAACATAAACGAGTTAATGTTAATAAAGGGAAAGAATGAAGAAAAGAATTACAAGCTGTTTGGTTGAGGGTGATAGCATTTCTATTACCCATCTATTCCTACGTATTACGTAATCTTTGTTTGGTTAGGAAAAAAACCAACAAAATAACCATTTCGTAGATTAAGAATTCCGGGACATGGGGGAATAGTTAATGATGCCCACTCCCACCCCGCTCCCTGGTCCTTACCTATTTCACACCCATCCTGAATAGGTAAACCTAAGCTTTGTTTTTGTTGGACAACTTTTGTCCCTCTCTCTCGCGCACCAGCACACCCCTGTGTTACTCACATAGCAACACACTTCTCTCTCGACAACTCTTACTGATGCTCTTCGTCTTTGACTCAGTGGCCCTCTTGCACTCTTCATGCTCTCGTCTCTTTTCTCCACTCACTATCTTGGTCTCTGGCTCAGTGGGCCTCTCTCACTCTTTACACTCTCGTCTCTTTTCTCTGCTAGTTGCGTTCATCAGGTAAACGGAACCTTTCTCCCCAATATTTGTCGCCACAAATTAATTTTACTTTCATTTTTTCTCGTAAACCCAAGTTGACCAAGTTTGTGTGTTGAAATTTATCTGCTTCTAACTTGATCGATTTCTAGAATTTAGACTCATTTAATGTGGTTCTTGGAATAAATATGGAGTTGTCTCTATTGTAACATATCACTCTCCCTCTCTCATCCATACACTACTTTCCAAGACAATCATTTGTTGCTTAACGACTTGTCATTTTCATCTCCGATCGATGGAAATGAGTACTGAAGAGCTTCTTAGCATTGAGCCTCAGGAACCTCAGTTCCCATTAAGCTTCGTTAAACTAAATGTGTGCTTCACCAAATCTAATTGGTTTGGTCTTTTTCTCCTTCATATTGGTTTTTTTTCTTTGATTTTCAAGTGTTGTATGTTGCTTTTTTTATTTGTGATGTGAAATTTTCTTGTTGGAGAAAGTTGAATTGAAGAGGCAGATCTCTTATTCCCTTCAACTCTTGAATAAGAGCGACAATTATATTGCCTTCAAGGTATTGATCTGTATTTCAAATTTATTCCATATTATTTTTTGTAATTTTTCTAATATAGATGTCCTTGGCTGAGATTAATTTCAAGTTAAACCTACAAATCCAAAGAAGTACTATGTTAGACCAAACACTAGGGTTGTGTAGCATCCCACTCCCGCGTG
>JANIPM010000008.1:32137471-32150508 GCA_027478405.1 Erythroxylum cassinoides | reverse complement strand
TTCTGAGTATTTTCGGTTATACTTCACGTTGTTGTATGGTCTTTTCCGCAGTGTATTTTGAATATTCGGGCCATACTTGATCCACATCTTTGTCCTCTAACACTCTTTATAACCTTTAAGCATTAAAACATTATTAGTTATACTTATAGGAGTAATCCCAAGTGTACCCCCATCCAAGGGTTTGTATGACTCCACCCATTTAACCTTTCCATTGAATTGTCTTGCATTGGTTTTAACTTATAAAAACCGTCTCATTAGCTCTTCGTCTTGATTAGTCTTTCAGATAAGAACATTTGAGCACTCTAATAAATATGCATAGAGTTGACTATAGATTTGATGAGTTGCAGTTTACCTTTAAAAAGAGCTCCTCATTAGTCCACCTCCCCAATCTTTTTTTGTGTTTTTTTTAATCAAAGCCAAGAATTCCTTAAATTGCAACCTCTTTATCACTAATGGGAGCCCTAAGTACATTAGAAGAGGGGGTTTAATGCATATGATAGTCAAAGTTTTAATCCTCTGCACGTGTTGCATTTCACTAAAGGCAATGATGCTATGACTTTTGTTATAGTTTATGTCTAGTCCAGGTAGATCTTTGAACTCTTTAGGGACTTCATCAAGAATTATGTAGATTTATTGTCTATCTTGGAGAAGAATAATAAGTCAAATACAAAATATAAACTAGTTAGTTTAATCCTCTTACATTTGTTGTGATACTTGAAGTGGCCATTCCTTGTGATCTTATGTTTCAATAGAAGAGTCGAAGCTTATAGGAATACATAGACAAGGAGAGAGAGAATCTCCTTGTCTTACTCACCTTTCCCCTTTAAAAAGTTTAGATGGGACTCATGTAGAGGAAATGCAAGTTATCACCTAATTTTTGAAATTAAGAGGGAAACCATATGCCTCAAGCAAGTCAAGAATAAAATCCCAACTTATGAAATCAAAAGCTTTCATGAGGTTAACTTTGATAGAATAATTTTATGAGAAGTTTTTTCATAAAATAGCCTTTCAAAAGCTTTTGAGCGTTGCCACCAATTAATCTACTTAGGAGAAAGGCATATTAATTGTCACTTATAATAAACTGGAGCACTACTCTCAATCTATTAGCTAAGATTTTAGCAATGATTTTGTATATAAAATTGTAGCAAGCAATTAGTCTAAAGTCTCCAAAGGATGAAGAGTTGGGGATACTAGGAGTAAGGCATAAAAAAGTTTTGTTGATCTCTTTGAGTAGACTTCTAGTAGTGAAAAATTCCTTTACTACTTGCTTTATCATATAATCTATATATTACCAAGCCTTATGAAAGGAAAAACCATCTTTGAAAAAATACATAGCATCATTTAGTAACTCCTCTTGATTAGCAATCAATGCTCCATTTTGTGAGACAGTTAAGTACATGTTATTAGATTTCTTCCTAACTAGTATTTGAGTTAAAGAAGAATTTAATACACCTATCCTCGCCTTTCTACCAATTAATTTTATACCTTTTCTCGAGGAGAGAAGTATGGTCCTCAACTTTGCTTAAGAAGCATTTTAGAGCCATCTTCTCTTCCAATAATGACTCCTTACTGCTTAGAATGTCTGATAGATTTTGTTGGATCATTACAAGTTTATCTTTTACATTTAAGGCATCTTGCTTAATATTGGGCCCCCTGTTAACATTCAATTTCTCTAATTCATTCTTGATGCCCTTTAATTTTTAGATATATACAAATTTCTCGGAACAATGTATGAAGGTTGAAGTTCCTTTAAATATTGCCTCCTAAAGATCTTCATCAAAAGTAAGAAAGTTATTGAACCTAAAGTGAAACCTTTTACATACCTCTTTAAACAAGTTGTCAATCCATATAGGTAAATAATCCAAAAAAGGGGGGGTTTTAGCTTTGTTTTTAGGAAAATTGATGAACGAAGCAAGGTTCACTAAAGCTCTATCCAATTTCTTCCTTAAGAAGTATCTTCCCTCTTATTTGTTACTTCAAGTAAATCTATGCCCCTCATATGTCAAATCTTTAAGACCTGATTCATCCACATACTTCTTAAAATCATGAGTGAAGTTCTTTATGCTAGAGTGACCTTTAACTTTAGATCTATATAGATCAAAGTTGAAGTCTCCACAAACTAGCCAAGGATAGAGGTCATCAACTTGGATTTGAATCAAACCCTACCAAAGAATCTTCCTATCAAATTTGAGATTAGATCCATACATACTGAAAGTATTTAGCTTACAATTATCATGTAAGAAATGAACTAGTATATGCATTACTTGGTCACAAAATTGTAGTTTTTCCATTTTAACAAAAGTAGAGTGATAAGCTAAAATAAATCTCCTATAGTAATGTTGGTGGTGGTTAGATAGAAAATTCCAATTGCTTCCTAAAATCTTCAATTTATTTATATTTTTCAAGTCTAATTTTAGTTTCCAAAAGTCCCAAAAGCCATAAATGTTCCATATTAACCAAATCCCTTAAAGCTTAAAGTTTATTAACACAATTTAGACCATCAACATTCCATATTATAAGATTCATCTTGAGATGGATTTACTTTTGAAGCTTTTGCTCCCATTGCCTCTTCCTGATTTTCTTATTTTGACATTTTGGAAGCAATTATCCTTTAAAACCGTTATGGAATTACTAAGTAGCTCCATATCCACTCCATTAAGAGGAGAGTTAACCAGCTTTTCTATTACGATATTATTGTCAATTCCATCTTGCTCGTTATAACTGTTCTCATTAGTTTCCTTACTCTGCATTTCCATAGCGGGGTTATGAATCCCTTATTTGAGTTGGTAACTTTTGCTCCCATTAAAAGTAACATTCTCCTCTAATTAACTCATTATATTAATAATCTAGATTACTTCATTTTTCTAACATTTCACTTCTTTCCTTCCTTCCTTCAGTATGTCATCAACAACGTCCAGCCTCATCAACTTAAAATAATCCCCCTTGTTAAATATTTACATGTGGGTTTCCATTGTTTTCCTTACATCTTGAGGGAGGGTTTCTAGTAGTATGTAACTACAATAGAATCCTTATATAGAGTATTGTTATGCCCTAGTCTCATGATAGGGATAAAATCAGGTAGCTATTTAGACAACTCCACATTAATGTACACTCTTATAAAATCAATCCTCCTCCTCCTCCTTGTCGCATGCACAAGGGCTTTCCAATATAACTAGAAACCATACTCAACCTTTTTATGGTCCAACATTCTAATGGAACTCCATGCATGTTCACCTATATTGGAACATTTTCATATTTGATCATATCTAAATTTATTCCTAGTTTCTACGTTTACAAAAATAGTAGGGAGTTGTCCAAGATGTCATGGCCCTTTGTCTAACATTTTGAGAGGTACATTTCAACTATTGAAGGAGATGAGGAATAGATTCTCTTTAGAGAGGAGCACCTAGAAAAGGCCTTTGTTTTTCTAAGTTTGTGAGCCCAAAATGAAATGAATGGAAAAGGGAGATGGGACTCCACGAAGAATCCAACTAGAGAAGCTTCCTATATAGATGCATCAGCCTTGAGTACCTCAATCTTAGATGCTACAATTACTCTACCATCTTCCTTTTTTATTAGACATAAATGAAGGGAACGATCACTAGGTCACCAAATACCTACTTGTAGCTCTTACTTGTGTTAATGGTGGAGGACGGAGGCTTTTTCATAGAATTAGGAAGGGAGCTACTAGGATATAAGGCAAGACAAACATAGTAGAAGGTAAGGTTGGGGACACACTAGTAGTAGGGATAGAGGTTAGGACACTTTTGAAAGAAGACATACTTAAACTAGAAATATGTAACTTTATGCAGGTAAGCATTAGAAAGTCAATACCCTAATCGGTAAGGATTGACTTAGGTAGGAACCAAATGAGTGTAGAGACAAAAAGATCCCTAATACTAAAGAGTGGAACGCAAAGTGGGAGGTGAGGAACATGAAGCACGACAAAGAGGACTTTGAAGGAACTTGAGGAATGAAAAAGAGTTTAGGTTATTAGAGATGATGACAAGGAAATGGAGGAGAAGAGATAAATGAGGGAGAGTGTAAACAACACACAGAACAAAAGACATAATAAGAGCACTAAGGACAGGGCTACAAGCTAGATGATTTTCAATGGCTTAATGGAAGGGAGCAATAAGGAGACAAATAAGAGAGTGAGAGATAAAATGGTGACATAAGTTGAAGGAGCTTCCTATATACATCTCTTTGCTTCAACTATACTTGACCATTACAAAAATAGTTGTTACTAAAATACGATAATCAATAAAATTAAACAAACAAATACAAAATAAGAAATATAGCATAATGTTATGGCCCATATTTTCTAATAGGCCCATATTTATGATTTTTCTTAATTCAATAATATATTAAATCTCGTTAATTTAATACTTGATGGACATACAAGATTTAATGTTAATAGGTATATAAATTAGTCCTCTCTCCACCCTAATTAAGGACACAGACAAAATAAAATATGGAATGAACATATTTGGCTATCCATTAAGCTATCTACTACAGAAAAAGGGTTAAGGGAGAGAAACTAGTTTGTGATTATTGAAAGCTCTCTCTACATCATATTGAATTTCGCTCAAGGTAAGTGATTTATTCGTTTCATCTATGTGGTTATTATTGTATTCAAGATCTTAATGAGCATGAATGATTTATGTATTATTTATGTGTTGATGCTTGAATATAAAGTATAAAAACTTACATGTGGTATTAGAGCCTCATATTTTGAATACATAATAATCCTTCGATTATTGATTTGATGATTGTTTCAATTATGAGCTTCCCTAGTTGTCTCACGTATCTCTCTTTCTATCATGTGTTTTTCAAAACCAAGAATTCATTAGAAATTAAAGAAAGAAGATATAATTATACGAGAGAGAGTGCAAAGTGACGATGCTTTAAAAGAACAAGCTAGAGCCATGTCAAGATCATCATTGATTCATAGGTTATAATTATGATATTTATAAAAATTATGATTTTAAGTGTTTTTATAAAGAATAACTTTTCCCTAAAAAAAGATTGTGGCTGCTGTAAACAATGGATATTGGGCATCTTTTCAATTCTCTATAGAAAATTATTGTGAATATTGGGCATGTCAAGTTGTCGCCGTTTGCTTCACCTTTCATCACTTATGGAATTGTGTTTTTTAATGGATATTACAATTTTAATCTGTAAAGTTTTGATGATGGATGAATTGATTTTAAAGTTTTGATTTCTTATATTTTGGTCATAGTAATGATATTTTTGACCTGTAATCAAATTTTAATTTTAATTTCATGTACGGATTTATTATTATTATTATATGACATTATTATTAAAATTAATTTGTTAGTAACCAAAATGGCCAAATTAATTTTGAATGTATCGTCATATAATTTATGTATTTTATGAAATGTTATTATGAAAAATTTATTACTTGATAGAAATTAAGGACTTTATCCAAAGGTAAATTAATATTCTATAACTAATAAACATAAAGGAGAAATTTTGTATATTCTTGTCATATATATATAGTTATCCAAAGATGCTATATGTATTTGATGAAGAATATTTAATTGTCTTATAAAGTTTAAATAGCTTTCTAATAATAGAAATGATATGTATTGTTATGTTTGCCCCAAGGAAACTTACAATATATTTAATGTATGTACTTCTTGCCTGAATCTGTTAATTTGTGAGTGTTTACATATTTGCAGTTATTAGCCTTCACTCTCAAGCTTCTTCTATTACCTTGTTCACTGGTGTGAATTTTTCTGAATGGACCGAACAACTTACTTTCCATTTAGGTATTTTGGATCTTGACTTAGCGTTATTAGAGGATAAGCCTACTGACCTTAATGATACTAGTACAAAGGTTGAAAAGGCACATCATAAGGCATGTCCAAGGTCTAATAGGTTATGCTAGAAGTTTATGCGAATGACAATTGCCAGCAACATTAAGTCTACTCTTCCTAACACTAAAAAACAAAATGCTAAAGATTTCCTTAAGCTTGTGGAAAATAAGTTTTTTTTTTCTGTTAATAAGGCACTTACAAGGACACTTATGGTTGAATTCACAACTATGGAGTTTGATGGGTTAAAAAGTATGCAGCAACTTGTCCTTAATATGACTAATATCACAACAAGACTTAAGACACTAGATATGACAATGGAAGACTCCTTCTTAATGCATTTTATCATGAACTCACTTCTTACTAAATATAGACCATTCCGCATCAATTATAACACATTAAAGGATAAGTAAAATATTGATGAATTATCGAGTAAGCTTATTCAAGAGGAAGTGAGATTAAAGAAATATGGAGTTCATTCTATTAACCTAGTGGGTTAAGGCGCTAGAAAGAAACTTAAACCAAAGGCTAAGAATTTTAAGAAGGAAGAATTTGCTAAAGTTTCGCAAGTTGCTAACGGTGAAAGGAATGGACAAAAGTTAGATATATGCCACTTTTGCAAGAAAGAAGGACATTATCAGAAAGATTGCCTAAAACGTAAGGTTTGGTTCGAAAAGAAAGGTGTACATTATGTTTCTTTATGCTCTTAATCAAACTTATTGAAGTTCCTTCTAATACTTGGTGGTTTAATTTTGGTGCCACAACTCATGTTTCCAATATTAAATAGGGATTCCGAACAATCCAAACCATAAGCTCAACTAGCAACTTTTTATTTATAAAGAACCAAATGAAGGCCCATTTAAAGGTATAGGGACTTACCAACTGACATTAGATATTGGGCATCACTTGGATCTAATGAACACTCTCTATGTACCTTCAATTTCTCGAATTGATGCTAGTGGATATACCTTTAAGGGTGGACATGGATGTTTCAATTTTTATAAGAATAATTCCTTTATTATTTATGGAATGCTTATGGATTGTTTATATAAATTAAAACTTGATGATGTTTTTTCTAATCCCTATTTATTGTTAATAATAATGTTGGAAAGAAATGTAGTTTAGCGAATGAACATTCTACTTACTTATGGCATAAACGTTTGGATCATATATCCAAAGAAAGATTAGAAAAATTAGTAAATAATGAGATTTTATTGAATCTACATTTTACTTATTTACTGATCTTGACTTATGTGTAGAATGCATTAAGGGAAAGCCAACCAAATATAAAAAGAAAGGAGCCATGAGAAACAATCAGTTTCTTGAAATAATACATACTGACATTTATAGACCTTTTGACGCTTTGTCCTTTAATGAAGAAAAATTCTTCATCACCTTTATAGATGATTTTTAACGATATGGATATATCTATTTGCTATATGAAAATCTCAAGCTATAAATGCCCTTAAGGTGTTTGTAAAGGAGATTGAGAGGCAATGAAGATTATAAGATGTGATAGAGGTAGTGAGTATTATGGAAAGTACGATGAATTTGGACAGTGTCCTGGATATGATGAATCTGGACAGTATCTTGGTCCATTTGCTAAGTTCCTTGAAAGTCATGACATATGTGCATAGTATACAATGTTAGGCACACCGCAACAAAATAGTGTGGTAGAAATATGAAATAGAATATTAATGGATATGGTTAGGTGTATGATAAATAATTCCTCATTACCCAAAAGTTTGTGAGTATATGTACCTAGAACTGCAATGTATCTGCTAAACAGGATTCCTAATAAGGCAGTTCCTAAAACTCTTTTTGAGTTATGGACTAAAAGGAAACCTAGTTTAAGACACCTGCATATTTGAGGTTGTCTAGTAGAAGCACAAATTTATAATCCATATAAAGGAAAGCTGGATTATTGGACAGTTAGTGGTTACTTTATTGGTTACCTAGAAAAATCCAAAGAGCACAAGTTTTATTATTTGAACCACAATTCTAGAATTATTGAAACATTAAATACCAAATTTTTAGAGAATGGTGACATTAGTGGGAGTATTGAAATCAAATTGTGGATATTAATGAAATAAAGGTTGATGTACCATTACCTATAAATGTTCTTAAACCCACAACCATAATAAATGTTGTTCCTAATTTGGAAGATCAAGATAATCAAGAATAATATTTAGATAATGAAGAAACATCCCATGAAGAACCTAACTTACCACTAGCTCATGCAAATGAATCAGTTAGTACAACTTTAAAAAGGGTTAGAAGGTTGACTATTTTTTATGATTATGTGGTTTATTTGCAAGAGTTAGATTTTGATTGTAGCATTAATAATAATCTTGTTATGTTTTCGCAAGCCATAAGTAGTGATAAGTCTAAAAGATAGGTTGATGCTATGAAAGAAGAGCTAAAATCAATGACTAAAACATGTCTAGGATCTTTTAGACTTGCCAAAAGGTTATAAATGAGTTGGATGTAAATGAGTCTTTAAAACCAACGTGACTTGAATGACAATGTTGAAAGATATAAAGCTAGACTTATTACCAAAGGTTACACTAAAAAAAACTGATATTGATTATAAGGAGACTTTTTCACCTATCTCAAAGAAAGATTCATTGGAAATAAATTTTAGCATTAATGGCACAATTTGATTTAGAGCTGCATCAGATGAAAGTGAAAACATCCTTTCTGAATAGAGATCATGAGGAGGAAGTTTATATGGATTAACCTAAAGGTTTTTCAATTAAAGGTAAAGAAAGTATGGTGTGTAAATTGAAGAAGTCAATATATTGATTTAAACAAGCTTCCAGGAAATGATATATTAAGTTCCATAATACCATTACATGTTTTGGTTTTGAGAGTGTATACAAAATTAACATATAAGGACAAATCTCATAGTTGCAGATCCTCTAACTAAGGGTTTACAACCAAAGACATTCAAGAAAAATGTGCTTAGGATGGGTCTTGGTTGTATTGATGATTGATAATAATGTTTAATGATGATGTTTTAACACTCTTGAGCTCAATTATATTATGTTTTTGAATTGTATATTTCTTATTCACTATATTTATGTATATATGATTGTTTGAATAAGAAATTTGTATGTATTTTCATAACAAGTTTGTGGAATGTATGTTGTTTATATACAACTTATGAACCTAACCATAATATGTTCTTTAATGTAGTGAACCATGGAAGGGAATATACGACTATATTGTGTATGACCGTCATAACCCACATTATGTGATTTGTTATATTAAGGTGCTTATGATGTTAACGATTTATAAGATTTAATTTTTTGCTAGCTTTATGTTATACTATTAAATGTAATGATGCAATATCCGGCCAAGTGGGAGAATGTAAGAAATATAACCTGATGTTATGACCTATATTTTTGTAGGCCTATATTAAATTTGGTTTACGGTTTTTCTTAATTTAATAGTATATTAAATCTTGATTGTTAATTTTATTACTTAATGGACATACAAGATTTAATATTAATAGGTCTATAAACTAGTATTCTCTAAACCCTAACTAAGTACGCAAACAAAATAAAATACAGTACGAACGTATTTGATTATCCATCAAAGTATCTGCTATAGAAATAGGGTTAAGGAAGAGAAACTAGTTTGTGATTGTTGAAAGCTCTCTCTACGTCATGTCGAACTCCATTCAAGGTAAATGATTTATTTGTTTGATCTATATGGTTATTATTATATTCAAGATCTCTATAGGTATGAATAGTTTATGTATAATTTGTTGGTTGATATTTGAATATTAAGTATAAAAACTTACTTACAAATCCTAGAAAGCCCCGATTAAATCTATATTACATATTACTTGTAATTAAGGGTTCCTTCATGCTGTAAATTTTCTTTATACTCTAGCCGAGTCTCTCCCATAACCATTAATGTATAACTTTGAAATTCCTTTCTTTTCGTTATCTCATTTTCGCTTCCCTCTCATTTTCTGTCATTTATCTCTATTTGTTTTTGTAGAAAATAGCAATTGAAGTTATCGAAGACCATTTTAAAAAATATTTTTTATTTTATGTTGTGTCTACAATGTAGAATAATGTTTTATTATGATATACCATATTTAACCTATGTGCTTCTTTTTTATTAATTCACTTTAATTAAAATAAAATAACCCATTTCATTAATTGTATAACTATGAAAAAACATTCTAATTTCTTCAAAATCACATCAAATGTAAAACAAATTTATAAACATCAAGCAATCCCTGGAAATATCAATTCCATCAAACTATTAAAATTACAAAAATTATTTACACTAATCAATTTTTGTAAAACATAAAGTCAAACGAGCTTTTGTTTTTTGTTTTTCTGCTATTACATGCAACAGACAAAACCCCCACTTGCTCAAGAAATGACAAATCTATCACAAGTACAAGCTTGAAAGTGATGAAACATTTTTGTCATTTTTCTATTCTCTGTTTAACTGATAACATTTTTTAGTTACCAGACGATTAGATTCTTTCTCTTTTTAAATTACAAACGGAGGTGAATGGATATCTATCTATCTATCTATCTATCTATCTATCTATCTATCTATCTATCTATCTATCTATCTATATATATATGTAAGACATTTTTGTCTGTAGGGACAATTTTGTCCATGTCTCATAAAGTTGGACTAACATTAATTGCAATTTTGGTTTTTAAATAAATTATCAGTTAAGTTATGCTATTTGATCCAGATAAAGATAATAAAGTGGCTCAATAAATGATCTAGATTAATGGGTCGAAGTCTGGGTAAAAAATGGGTCCCTATTAGTGTGGATCGGGCCCATATCGGCCTTGTGATGAGGAAGCTCGATATGGAAGCTATATAAAGGTTAAGGTCTTCTGCAGTTACTTAAGAGATCATTCACGAGCATAAGGATTCCTGACCCATTAGGGAAGCTCGTGTTTTGAGAAAACTGTAGAAAGGCCAAGCTCGTGAGTCAGTGAACACTTTCCATAAAAGGTCCCGGGAGATTCTAAGACGTTTGGAGCTCGAAATCGGCATCGGAATCAGAGATGAAACTGAAATCTAGGTATTCCACATTACCTTCATTTTTAATCCGTTCATGTAGATCCGGGATATGTAATAAGGCTCTCTCTACGTATTACATGTGGTATCAGAGCGGTTACGTGATCGGATTGCCGGAAATGAAGGTTTTTCAGTTTTTCATCTCATTTAGTTTTCCTTGATTTTTGATTCATTTTTCAGTATTTTTGCGTATATAATTATGTAAAAGTAGTATACATAAGGTTAGCTATGAAAAATGGGTTGAAAACGGGTCAAACGGAGCAAAAAATGACCTCCTGGGATGCTGGAAATCGCCCCCGGCGTCGAAGAAGAGGAAGACCGTCACACGCGCCCGATGTTGCTACAGAGGCGCGAAGCGCCACGTACGGGCTGGCTCGTGCGTCGCATGCGTCAACCGATGCGCAACACGTTGCCCCATGAATAGACGTGACATGTGCCATCTCGACTGTCCACGTCACCGACACGTGGCTTGGCGGATGCGTGACACTTGTTGGCGCGTGTCGCATCTGAGCATGGGTGGTGCATGCATTGTACGAGCCAGGCGCTTATGACGCTTGTTTGGCCGCGAGCATGCAGCGCACGCCCACCACTCCAGCACGCGCACTAACGTCAGCGATGACGTCGACAGCTGATGTCAGCGGACAGCTATAGTGCAAATATTTTAAAAAAAAGAAAAACCAAAAAATTCCAGATTTCTCGTAAAGGTACCTCGGGGTGTTTTGGGTCAGTTTTTGAGTCCGAAAAATTTATAAACTAGCCTTTTCTATTTTTCTGGATTTATTACATTAGTAATAAATTAAAATTTAACTCTAGAAAAAGGAATTAAGGTATTTTGAATCCGATTTCGATTGAATTTTTATACTTTGGACTTCGTATGAGGGAGATACATGAGATCTCGTGTCTTGGGTCTCATTTTTAGTGTTCGGGATTGCATGATAATCAATCAGAAACAGGAATTGAGACATTCTGAAGCCATTTTTTAGTGAATTTTCGAGCAATGAACTTGCCATAAAGGAGATACATGAGGTTGTCGTGTCTCAGGAGATCGGTTCAATATTTGGTGACGCATAATAGTCACTCTACTGAGATTTTTCTTTTATGAAGGTCTCAAATGAAGTTTTCAGAGAATGTCTTCAGCACGTGTGTGTGACAATGAGACTGTGCATTCAGATTTTTGTATTTATTGATGTTGTATTGTCACATACAGTATGCCCATAAAGAATGTGAGGATGACATAAAGATGTATCCCTTGTGTTTGTGGACTTTTTGGATGCTGATGAGAATGAAATCACCAAAGTGGCCTTTTAAGTCAGTATTCTGAATTGTTTTGCTTGCATGTTTGGGGATGTCTCTGATTTTATGTTTGGTTATTCTGCCCAAAGGTGTTGGCCTTACATAAAATTTTAAGATGTGCATAAAAGCATTAGATGGAGGAAAGTTGTTGCTCAAGTGATCTATTTACCCAAAGGTGGTAATGTCATGAGAGTTGATGGTTTGTACTCTAATCACTTTTATGTGTAGAAGTCTAATTGCATATATTATGTATTTAGCCCAAAGGTGTTTCATAATATATGTGATCGAATTTTCAGGAAAGATACTATTAATGGCTTTAGTATCGCTGTTATCCTACATTTGTGCTGATTTAAAGTTTATCATCTTGAAGTCACCTTTTCAATTAACTAAATCAGTGTCACCATTGAAACCCTATCTGGTTTCAATTTAAAGAATTGGACGGAGGATGTTTTGAAGGCTATGGAGATAGCTGTAGTTGAAATGGCCATATGGATGGGTAAGCCATCTCCACTTACATCCATGAGCTCGACAGCTCATAAAGCATCCTATGAAGCCTAGGATCGGTCTAACAGATTACATCTGACGACCATTAAGAAATCCAATCCTTACCATTTACAAAGTGGACTTCCAGACACAGACATAGCGAAGGAGTTTCTTGATAATGTCTCCCAGTGGTATATAGTATCATTTGGTGTTGAGACAAGTGCCTTGTTGAAAGTATTATTCTCTATGAAATATACAGAGGAAAAGGGGAGTAACGGAGTACATATCGAGAATAATTTATTTTCACAGTAGGTGAAGATATTGAGACTTCAATGCTTTGATATCCCATTGTGT
>JANIPM010000008.1:32056043-32072626 GCA_027478405.1 Erythroxylum cassinoides | reverse complement strand
GTGTCTGCATTTTAGCTTTGTCTGTAGTGCTTCGTCTGCTTTTGTTTTTCTTCATCTGTTTTGCTGCGTCTGCTTTTCTAACTACTTTTATTTTGTCTCTTTTTGTTATACATCAAAATCATATTTAAGTAAAGTCACTCTGACTTAACAATAAGGGGAAAAAGTAAGCTCTATGTCTCTACTAACTATAAGAACATTGATTTTCTTAGTTCCAAATCTAGAATTAATATACACTTTGCTTATTTTAAATATCTAGGTGTTCTTATAACTAATAAGAAACCTAGATATATAGATTGCTTAGCTTTATTGGATTCTAACATAAGCCGGATTAACTCTTGGTAGTCTAGAACCTTGTTAAACTTAATCAAATTTTAATTAATCGTATTTAATATAAGAAATGTGCACATGCACTAGAGCTCCAATGTTGTCTTCCATAAAAGAATTAAAAAAGAAATAGAGAAGATTATAGTTAACAAAGTTATATTAGTAAAGGAATCCTTATAAAGGTTCACTAATAAGTCCTATTATGAGATATTCAGGTCGCATTCCCTAAAAAATCACTAGTTCCAACTTATTTGTTCTAAACCAGTGTTCCTAAAGTCCTCATTCATCAATTGGCTTGTGTCTTTTAGATGGCTTTCCTATACTACATATATTTTAATTGGAGGGAAAAGAATAACAACCTTCACAAAAACTTAGCTTTGGATAAGCATGAAATGGAAAATAATACTATCTTTTGGACTATAGAAATTCTAATGGCAAATAAAAATCACTTGGAAGTAAGTATCAAAATGAAAATTAGTTGAAATCTAGATTGTTAACTGCAAATTGTAATCTTCCTAGTCATTTGTTTGAACTATCTAATATAGTCAAATTCTATAGCTAGTATGTTGCTTCCCTTTTAAAGGGTTTGACATTATATATTATTCCTTATTCCGATGTAAGCCTAAAGTTTAGTTAATATAATTACTTAATTTTAAAAAATCTTATTATTTATTTCCTCGACCATTGTCAAAGTA
Source organism: Erythroxylum cassinoides (assembly GCA_027478405.1). Taxonomy (NCBI): domain Eukaryota; kingdom Viridiplantae; phylum Streptophyta; class Magnoliopsida; order Malpighiales; family Erythroxylaceae; genus Erythroxylum; species Erythroxylum cassinoides. The sequence goes on along the minus strand of JANIPM010000008.1, from coordinate 32,071,607 downwards.
ATTATGTTTACTTTCATTTTACATTTCATTATCTATAATTCCATAAAAATCATCTTTCTATTTTCTTTAATCTTTAGACTAGGTAATCGTGTTAGGCTTTCTATCCACATTGCCTCATTGTAAGATTTGAAGCTTCCTTACCATTATATTACTTACCAACAATAAGTGCACTTATCTTATTAGTAGGTGGTAGATTTGCAATAGGAATGTATGTATTAATATAAACACATCCACCATTTGTTAGCATAATTCCTAGATAGGGATCTATTCTCTCACTTGCACTTATTTTATGTTTGGTCTTTTGGTAGATATGTGCATTACTTGTGTTAAAAATATTTTTCCTTTTCATTCGCTTATTTGGACTTTTTATGGGAGTTGTCATTTTAACAGGCCATTTTATATGCCCTTTCCTTAGATACATCTAAATGGCTAACAAGATTTAGGGTTTGTTGTGTTTGATTGGATGCAAGGGTTGTTCAAATAAAAGTTAAGTTATTCAAATGCATATAACATGTATAAATATGCGTAAGAAAAATAAAAAACTTACTTATTAATTAGGAGAATAAAAACTATAGGCTAAGTTTTAGTATAAAGTTAAAGTCTCCCACTTCCTAATTTGGCAATTTACATAATAGTTGCAATATAAATTCATAAGTTAATTATCATTCATTCGTAAATATATGAAAATTACAATTAAATAAATAATGTAATAAATGACATTAAAGTACTTATATAGAAGTTGGTGATGGTGTTTAAGCCTTACTGTGGATTTGTTAACACATTTAAGTTTCTTATGAGCTTTCTAAAAACATATCTTGCAAGTCATCATCCTCCCTTCCCTTGGGATTAAACCTTTATTTATTGTTGGCTACTAAAGCTCTCTAATCGTATTTTTTGTTTTGGTTTTCTAATGCGTACAAATTATACACATTTTATTAAGTATTTTACTTGATTTTAATATTATATTACCATATTGTGCTTATTATTAGTTATGTTTTTAGTTAATTATGAAAAATATACTTTGAGATGATATTATTCAATAATTAAAGGAAATTTTAGGAAAAATTTTACAAAAGTTCATAATTTTTGAAGGAACATAATTGGCTTATGCTTATATGCCAGTTTATGCTTTAGAAGGATCAAATATAGTAAGTGAAATGACCATATAGGAGATTATGTGCAAGTCATAAAGGACCTGATGCAATCAACAATTAAGGGGAACAATCATGTTAAAGCTAGTATAACCATTTCATGGAAACAATGGGATCCAAGGTTAAGAGACACAGTTGTGCTAGATGATGATTATTTATTTAATGAAAGCAGTGAAGTTCATAATTGAGGAACACAATTGTGTATTAATTTGATGGAAATAGTGAGATCCATAGTTCAAAGATAAAGCCATACCATTGGTTATGTCTACCACTTAATGAACCAAATTTGATCTATTATCTGGGCAATGATCATGGGATAGACCATTTCTTAAGGTAGTGAAAAACATGTGTAAGGGTAAAACCCCAATTTTTGAAAGGTTGAGACTTTAGCCATCTTTTAGAGAAAATACTTCTAAGAAACATTATTTTCTGTTTGAAATCTAGAGTTAGCCATCAAAAGGCTTCTCCAACCTTTAAGCAATCAATTTAAAGCTAATTTTTTACTAATGAATTAAGATCCAAACAACATATTAATGAATACATTATTAGTGAATGTTAAGAGTTTATATAGATATAATTGTATTATGATGTCTATTTTTATCTTTTCATTTCATTATTTTTAAGATATTTAGTGGATAAATATTTTTCTATACTTAGATATGGAAAATAATAGTGGTTATTTTGTATGACTCATTTAATCTGATATATAAAATGAGATATACTATTGTGAGCTATTTTTATTAGTCTTAGCATTTGATTTGTTCATGTTGGTGTCCAAATATGATTTTAATTCACTTATAGTTAACTTGAGAGAGCTTAATTATGATTGTAATATGGCCTAAAGGAGGTTGAATAAGGTGATCAAAAGAATCCTATGTGATCTTTCTAATGTGAAGGTAAAACCTTTCATAGGATTTCACATAGCATATTTCATTTAAAGAGGTATTAACATAGGTTAAAAAATATGATAACAACCAAAGAATAAATAGTTATATATCAACATAGATTAGTTTAAAATTTCAATAAATCTTTTTGATATAGAGAATACATCCATTCTAGGTTAGTTAAATTATAAAGTAAAAAGTTTTGTTAGGGGAAGTTATTTGATTGCATTTTCTTCTGATTAGTTTTCTTAACATTTATTTCCTTGGCTATTTTTGATATCAATATTAGGTTAAGTTTTATTTTATATTTCCTTAATCTAAAAATACCTTTCTATTTATTACCTTTATACTAGTTAATGTTGTTAGGCTTTTTAATTTATATCACTTCTTCGTGCATTTGATACTTTACTTACCATTATCTTGCTTACTAATGATAGGTACTCATTATAGCATCCAACCTAAATAATAATGCTTTTATAAGATGAGGATAATCTTCACCATCTTTCTAGAAGTAAGTAGTGGGGGAAGTCCCCTAGATCAAGCTTAGCTACTAGTCTTCACCTTCTTTGGAAGGTAAAGTAAGAGTGGCACCTCCTATTGAAATTGTGAAAGAAGGTGCTCATAGATGGTTCCACACTTATAGAATTTTTTCTTGGAAAGAGGCCAAATTTCTCTACTTCAAAGAAAATAACTTTACCCCACTCCCTCAAGACCTTAAGAATCCACTAATCTATAGTAATTAAAAGAATTTGTTCCCACATTCATCTTCAAAATCCTCACCTAGTCAACTCACACTTATTGTCCCCATCAGTGCTCCATCCTTTACCTAACCCATAACTAAGTTAGAAGTAGGTAGTAGGGATGCCCCTTAGATCAGGCTTAGCTACTACTCTCCACCTTCTTTGGAATGTGAAGTAAGAGTGGCACCTCCTATCAAAATTATGAAAGAAGGTGCCAATAGATGGTTCCACACTTGTAGGATTTTTTCTTAGAAAGAAGTCAGCTTTCTCTACTTCAAAGGTGGGTGATGAACTAATGGAAAAATGACTAAAGGATATGTTATTGAGTGAGGATGATCTATTCTTGATTATGTTCAACTCTAAACTAGAGGCATAAGCAACCATTAAAGCTAGACATTAACACTTGAGTAATAAGCTAGTATTTCCACAAATATGACAACCTAGCATACAACCTGGGCTAGTACATTATAATAAGGTTCCCCTTTATATTAACATTCATAACATTGTATTGGCATATTAGTCTATAAATGTACTCAATTATCTTGCAAGTTACAATAGAAAACCCATAGGAATGGATGAAGTAACAACTTCTGTCAAAAGGATTGGATATGCTAGAGTGTGCATAGTTATGGACATGAAGATGAAACTACCAGATTCTATAACTCATCTTAGGTATGGCTTAGATTATTCTCTCATTAAAGTTTTAGTTTAATGTTACTTACCAATGGAATCCATCTAATACCAAACTAGGTAAGGTATGGAAATCCAATAGAAAATTTTCACTAGGGGAAACAATACTGAACTGTTGGGATTAAAATAAGAGAAGATGATTGACAGTCAAGAGGGGGACCTTTATTAAGTACAAGAAAAATTAGGTTATAAAGCATTAGAGAAAAGTTAACTCTAAATTGACTAAGGAGATGAAGTAGGATGAAACACAACCTATTGCTCAACTAGTTACCTCCCCTACATCTCTAAACTTTAATAGTCCCCAATAAATATAAATGTAAGTTAAGTAGGAGACTAGTCCCTTAGGGAAGGATTTCACTAAGTAGGATAATAAAAGGATATTTTAAAGGATAAAAGGAGATTTTGAAGGAAAAAAGATAATAAAAAGCCACACTTGTTATGATGATTCTCCTTATAAAGGATGTTAAAGGCATTAATTGTAGCAAAAATATTATGCTTAGAAGCTATATTTGAGAATTAAAGATTATGATTATAGGAATTTTGGAGACAAACCTAAAGAGTGGCAAAATTAAGAAGCTTCCATTTTTAGATAATAATTGGCAATCAAAAACTAAGATGCTATAAGGCTCAAAGTTCTTTTTGATATTGGTTTATGGATTTAATCTTTCTTTTCAAAGAAAGCATCTATGGGAGTCATTAAAGTTGTTTCACACCTTAATCCCAAACTCTTGGATAGTTATATAACATTTTAACAATATATTATATCCTTTTAAGTCAGATGGACATGTGAGCTTAAACAATTACAGTGAAGAATTTAGAGAATGCATAAAAAATAGAAGTTATAGACCTGAAGATAGGGGTAACTGCTTTAAATAGAATAACAAGCAAGATGACAAATAGGGAAGAAACTAGATAGAGTCTTGGTTAATAATGTATGGATCTTATAATTTCTAGGTAGTGAAACTACCTTTGAAAAATCTCTAATTTTTAAATCATTTCCTAATTGTTGTCTAAGATATATTCCAAACATTTACAAGAAAAGAACCTTTCATTTTAACAACTAACTGAAAGAAATTAAGCACTTTGAGGAAGCCATCATTAAAGGCTTATCTAACTAATTCAAAGTTGTAAGATCTTCATTTATATAAAGAAATTACAACAAGTAAAGTATAAAGTTAAGAAACTCAATACCTCTAAGATTCTTGACACAGAGGAAGTTGTATCACTCTCTTTACTAAGGGTAAAGCAAACTTAAGATGCCTTAAACCTATACGTTAGAGGCTTATATTGATTATTATAGGAGAAAATGCCATTAGAGAATACTCAAAGGCCCTAGAAGTCCACACCTACTACTTAAGAAGAAAGTAATATTATATTCGCTATAGAGGGTGATAAAAACACCTCATTCTTCTTTAAATCAATAATAGCTAAGAGAAATCATAAAAAAACTCATTTTTTATAAACATTAATGGAGGAGTTATTAAAACATAAGAAGAAATGAAGTATGATGTCTTTAATTACTTTAAGAACTCCTTAAGATCAGAGCCTAGTGTGTCATCCTCAATAAGTCCCCCCTTAAATATTTTAATAACATATCATATCTCTAAAGATGAAGTGGAATTCATCACACATCGATTTAGTGTTGTAGATAAAAAGAAGGTAGTTTTTTTTTAATCTAAAACTAGGTAAATCCCTAGGGCCAAATGTTTTAAATGCTTTATTTTTTCAAAAGTCTTGACATTTTATTGAGGATTTAGTAATTGAAGCTATACTAAACTTTTTCCAGAAGTGGAAAAATGCTTAGAGAAATTAATAAAACATCCCTTTGTTTCACTTCAAAGTGTAATATTCCCAATACCCTTTATGACTTCAAGCCTACTTCTCTAAGAAGATAACATCCTCTATCACCTTATATCTTTATCCTCTATATGGAAACAATTTCTAAACTTATTTCTCATACAAGAAGACATAATCTAAGCTTTAAATTCTATTTTAAATGTCAATGGATAAAGATAACAAGTCTAACTTTCGTAGATGATCTACTATTGTTCTCTAAAACTGATAATAGGTCTATCTCAATCCTATCAACTATTTTGCACACCTTTAGATTGATGTCAAGTCTTACAATTAATAATAACAAAGGTATACTCTAGTGTCAGTAGGGGAAAGAGACGTAGCTCTACCACTCTCTTCCATTATTGGATTAAAAATTTAGGAGCCTCCTTTCATCTATATAGTACTGTTAATTACCTCATCCAGACTTAGATATGTTAATTGCTTACCACTACCAGATAGTATACAAAACAGGATAAGACATTAGTGTAATAAATCACTATTATATGTTAGTAGAGTTTAACGTATTAACTCTATACTTAAGCCCTTTCACTTTTACTGGACTTTATATATTTTCATCTTAAATTTGTTGATTAGTGACATATCAAGGTTTTTTAGAAACTTCTTATGGTCTAGCAATCAAAAAAAGAAAACTATTGTAAAGTGAAATGAAAAGAGGTTTTTCAGCCTAATGAGTCAAAGGGATTATAAATTAAATCTGTATTAATAAAAAACAAAATGTTAGTGGTAAAAATACTATGGATAATCTTATCAGAAAAAGATGGATCAAGTAGAGCTATAACTATTTCTTGAAGGGAAAATCCTATATAAATTAAAACTAGAATGTACATCTTAGTTGCTATTATAATTATTGAAGTTAAGTGACTTGCTCACTCAAGATATTGAGTGGAAAATTAGGAGTGGAAATTTTGTCTCTTTTGGTATGATAATTCAAATAAAAAGGGGCCATTATATAGGTCAGATCTAGCTCCAAACTTGTGTCACTCATTCTCCCACTGATTCTAAAGTTAGCATAATAAAATAATAAGTAGTAATAATTAGATATTGAATTAATTCTAAAGTTAGTGTAATAAAATAATTAGTATAATAATTAGATATTAAATTCAATAAACATAAATGGATACCAAATTATGGTCCTAAGGAAATTGATGATAACCAATATGCTCAAAGAAGACATTCTTCTGGTCTTTTCACCAATGATTTTTACTGAATTATCTTCTAACCCGGAACACATCCAAAGTTGATATAGTTGTAAAACACCAAACTTCTTATATAAAGACATTTTTACCAACCTTAGTATAAGGAATAGACTCACTAATAGTGATAAATCTCTAAACATAATAGCATTTGGTAGCTCCCTATATTACATCTGGAAAGAAAAGAATGCACGATGTTGGAGATTAAGGAGCAACTTGTAGATAACCAAATTTATGTACTATGTAACCCAGATCTGACAATATGATGGAACATATTAGAAGAGAACATAACCTGACTCAAAAAATAAGAAGCCTACTTTATTCACTCCTTAAACTTTGTCTCAATTAGCTGGTTATTATAGGTGTCTTGTTAGCCCCTTTGATGTAACTTAAAAGGATATATTTTTTTATATGTAACTCTTGCTTTGCGATGAAATATATTAATTAATTTCTAAAAAGTTTATAAGTGCACTTGTCTAAGTAAGCGACATAATTATAATAGAGAAAACTTCGGTAGCACTAAAAATATTTATCAACTATGTATTCACCAAGTTTTTAACATCGTTCTTTGGGAATAAACTAGATTAAATAAACCTATAGATTGGTTTCTCATTTTGAATAGTTATTTTCCTTAACTTAATTTTTGTAAGATTCGTTTTTATCATTTTTTGTAAACTTTCCTTATTTTATTTTGTTTTTATTTTTTAGTTTATTCTAATTTCATAAGTAAATATGGTGTATGATAAAAAGTTGAGAGCTTATATTTGTTAAAGATGTTTTAGGACCTAAGAGAATCTTACATTGCAATTAAAAGGAGAGAACTAAGAATGAACAAATACATAAAATGGAATTTTAGCTTGAAATGATGGAAGAAAAATAAAACTATAATGGAATATGGAAAGCCATCTCTTATAGGAAAATAATTTATCATTGTAAAATTAGAGTTGAATGCTCATTATTTTAAGATTATGCCTAACGTAATCTAGATGCTTCAAAATAATGTACAATTTGATAGATTACTTGAGGAGGATCCCAATGCATAAATCACCAACTTCTTGGATATATGTTACATATTGAAGATAGATGATGTGATCTAAGATGTCATTAGACTGAGGTTGTTCCAATTCATACTAAGGAATTCAACAAAGTAGTGGTTAAAAGACTTACAAGCTATATCAATTAACACTTGAGGGTTCTCATAAAGAAGTTCCTTGCAAAATAATATCTACCATTTAAGAAAAAAAGATGATGAATAATATATCTTCTTTTCAGTAGTTTAAAAATGATGGTTTACATGAGATATGAGAGAGGTATATGAATTTAATGAGGAAATGCCCACACTATAGCCTTTCCAGGTAGATGCATGTCAAAAATTCTTATAGTCAGTTTAATGATCCTAAAAAATAGATGCTATAATAATTGGAATATTAAATAGTAAGACTTCATAATTAATAGTATAATTGATAGAAGAAATGTTAGATTTTGAAACATAGATGTTATGACTTTTTTGATAACTTAAATATAAGCAATAGTAAGGAAACTTGATAACTTGAACTCACTATGTCTTGCAACTCATATCATAAGTTGTAAATATTTGAGGTACGACATTAAGGAATAAAACGCCAAGTTAAAATTCCCACAACTCAAATGTTGGAGCAAGTTAACTTTATGAAAAATTTTTAAAGTGACAGTAACCACGAGAATATGATTTCACATTTTAATATGGATAAACGATAACAAATTTTCCTAACCAAGTAGCTTAAGCACATCCCTAATAATTTTTTTAATAAGTAAATTAAGGAAGAAGAAGCAAGACTTTGAAGAGAGATCTAGGGAATTATTTTAGGATAATCTTCCTAAATGAAAAACTATGAGGTCATAAGAAAAAATCTAGAAATTTAGATGGTTTATTTAGTAGAAGTAGTAAATAATGAGCATCAAGAAGTACCATCCAATGAAATTATGCCATACCACAAAAAACATGCTTAAGTGGTCACCCTAAAGAGTAGAAAGGAATTAACCAATAAAACAAAAGGTGAGACTGATAAAAAGAAGAATAGACTAGAAAGTAAACAAGAAGATAAGAGGAAACTAAAAAAACTAGTGGAAAAATATCAATCAAGAATTCCTTAGCTAGCAAGTTAATGAAAAGAAAAGAAAAAGGAACTTTATGGTAAATTTCTTGAACTTTTAAAAAAAGTCACATTGACATTCCTTTTGTTGAAACTCTTTTGTAAATGTTTTATTATGATTAGTTTCTCAAAGAGATTATAAGAAATAGAAAGAAGTTTTAAGAGCTATGAATCATCATATTAAATGAAGAATGCTCAACTATCCTCTAAAATAAGCTACTATAAAAGTTGAAAGGCCTAATAAGTTTCAATATCCTTTATTTTATTTGTATGTATATATGTATATATATATATATATATATATATATATCACAAAGATTGTCTCAAATAACTTCTTAAACTAAGGCTTTGAGAGGGATAATTCCCTGATGATAAGTGAAAGCACCAACCTCATACAAAGGTAAAAGGGAACTCTAGTTATAAGAACAAAATTTATGAGGGAACCATCTCCAAGCCTAGTTTGGAAGAGTCCTTTAAAGAGAGCTTTCAGCTTGAATATATTGAGCATTATATATAAGGTATCCATTTTAGGTTTGAAACTCCAAAATTTCTCTTGACTAGACAGTATACATGGATCCACTTAACGTAAAAGGATTCTTTTCCTGTTGGAATCCTCTAAATTCTCCTCAACATTATTACTCAGTTGCTTAGATTCAAAGGGGTGACATTCATACCACTGTCTGACCTAGGTAGCCATACCTTTTTCCATGTAACTTTAGCAACATATTCACCATTGGTTTTTCCTAACTAAATGAAACATATAAAAACTCTCTTAGTTGTTTAGATCAAGCTAGTAGGGAAAATAAGTTGTGTAAACTAATAGATATATAAGGAAATCAAAACTAATTAAATTAGTATAATTTTGCCAACATAAGTTAGACAATTATTACACCAGCTCTTTATCCTTTTTAAATTTTTTTAATAAGTGGTGAGAAATCATTGTCGATTGGTATTATATAGGTTATAAGGCTCCTAATATAAGGAAAGGGGAGTTGTTTTATTTGAAGACTTATTAGGCTAGTGATCCAATCATACATATAGGAAGCAAACATAGAAATGAAAACCTGGCTTTTGCCTTTATTCATAGCCATGCCATAGATATCTTTGAAGATGTTAGTGGCATTCATAAGGGTCCTAATAGAGTTGGAATATTCCTTTAAATTAATGGAAAGTCATTACAAAATCTTCACAAAAAATCCCAAATGACTTACATTTGCTATAGTACTTGAACTTCCTCTCTTGATTGATTGTGTACTTGATTAGTTTAATTAACACTTCCATACATAATATTAAGGGTTAAGGGGATAAAGGATCCAGTTTTATCAAGCATTTTTCCTTTTTAATAAGCTTAGTGGGGATTCCATTAATAATAATTACTAAAAGAGATAGTTGAGATACATTTCTCTATTTAGTTGACAAATGCAGGAGGGAATCCAAAATCTTAAAGAACATAGATGATGAATTTCTAATTAATTGAGTTAGAGGACTTTTAGAATTCTAATTTGATAGAACAATTCTTATAAGAGTTCCTTATATTATAGTTCTTAAAAAGCTCTTATGTACAGAGATTATTTATCTTCAATTTTCCTTCCATCAATAAATGCATCTTAAAATATTGATGAGAGGCTTAGTGACCATATTTAACCTAAATGCTTAAATCTTAGATATAATTTTATACTTAGTATTTCAATAAGCTATAGGTTTATTTCAATAAGCTATAGGTTGAACTCTTTTAATTAAGAAAGAGTAGCCAGCATAGGGATGAGACTTATGAAAGTTTTGGTAAACTATTTCAAAATAGAGCCTTTGTTGAAGTAATTAAAGGTAGAATTGGTGACCATGCGTTTAATCAAATGGTATAATTTTTTAAAAGAAAAGGAATTAAGACCATTAAACTTATTAGGAATGACCCTAAGTGCCATCAATTCTCATCAAACATGTTATTCTATTCAGTTTTTTACTAGCCAAGAATAATTTATGGAAGAAAAAGGGGTGTTATTATCTCCAGTTGTTAGTCATAGTGGGCTTAATTTTTTTATTAAGGAGTAATTGACCTTGGTGGCATGAGAATGTTCAAAGATGGCTTACCTTTCCTCCTTAAATAGTATGGTACTAGAAGGATCAACATACAAGGAGGACTAGACATGATTCAATGCTTTTTTATCTTTGTTAATAGTTGACATTATATTGTTTATATTTAGGCTGGTTAAGAAGTTTAGCTCCATTTTGATCTTCTATAGCTTTTCATTGTAAATATAGGAAGGAGTCCTCAAACATGACTCCCTCAAAATATTAGGATATTGGGATACAAACATGCTAAAGAATGTGTATTCATTCGATGAAAGTAATAAGATCTATGGTTTAGAGAATTAGTTGTACCAAAATCGTATCTATCACCTAAAATACCCAATGAAGCGTACATTCTAGGCTATGACCTTATTTTAGATGGTCTAAAAACATATATATGGATGAAAACCTTAAATTTTGAAAGGTGTAAACTTTAACCATCTTTTTGGGAAAATGCTTATAAGAAGTATCCATTTATCTCCAAAAGTAAGTGTTAGCCATTAACAAGCTTATCCAACCCTTAAGTAATTGAATTAAAGTTATTTTTCATTAAATAATTAAGATGTAGACATCATCTCAATATAGTAAGTTATCAGTGATTAGAAGAAGTTCATTTATATTTTAATTTTATTATGGTTTCTTTATCTTCTTCTTTTGATTTTGATTTTGTTATTTTGAACATGCTTACAGCTAAATACTTTTTCTATTTTTATATAGAGAATCTAGTTTTCATTTTTATATTTTTTATTAATGAAAATAATGTAAATAAACTAGTAAAGGTAAATCAATAAAAAGTTAGATCTTAAGGGTTCATTTATATGGAATTCCAATTATCATACAAGATTTATTATCTAGGTTGAAATAACAATTAACCTAAAGTATTTATGCTCTATCTCAAGGCACATAAATATACTCAATTAGGTAACTCCCACTTCTTAATGCGCAATTCAACCTTATTAAATTCACTAAGCATAGTTAAATCTATTAGTTTATTAAAATAGTCTAAGGTACTTTCTTTGTTTGGTGCTAAAGTGTTTATTCTCTTAATGTATAAATCATATTTTACACCTTTAACCTTTTTAAATCCCCAAGATTAAATTTACAATGGCTATATATTTGCGTATTTTAATGTATTCAATATCGTAAGTACACAGATTGTACAATGTAGTGCAAAAGATATTGTTCCCATAAGGATTGGATTAGTTTACTAATAATTTGAATACCCTTTGTTTAAGGTAATAAAAGATTAAATTAGCTGAAATTAAAATAAACTGAACCAATAAAGATAAAAATAAGAGAGAAGGTAATCAGTAATGGAAACTTAGGGGTTATTATATCCTTGTTTTGTCTTCCTTTTATCATGTTAATTCAATTACGCTCGATCCTAGATATCCTAAGGTTTTTCTTACCCTCTCTTAAGATCTAACCAAGTAATCGTAATTGAAATAAATAATAATTGATTTGAGATCTCTTGTTTTTAAAAAATACTCATAATTAATCATTTGGATATGAAGCAATCATAAGGATAATTAATTAACTCACTATTAAGATCTCTATTCAATTGTTTATTAATCTAATATTTGTAAGTACTTTAAAGTACTAAATCTTGTTGTGCAACTTACACAGATAAATTTTATTCAATCTCCCCATTTCTTATCAAGTATGAGTTCCTCAAATACCACAAAGCAATAATATATTAACTAAAACAATTAAAGAATAAACCTTAAAATAGATTTAGCAATCCATTATCATGTTCAAAACACAACAAATGAGAATTGAGATCCAAGGTAGTCAAATAAAATAAGAAACTAATAAATAAGCTTGAAAGCCTTGATCAGGAAATTATGGAAAGCTAGAGTTGACTAAATGTTTCCAATATTTGGTCTTCTTAATTATTATGTGTAGATAATTTTTTTGTTTTTCTCTTCCTTTTTAGGTGTCTTTGATGACTCTAGTTGCCTCTCTCTGAATTTAAACGCTTCTAATCTATCTCCATTTGATTTAGCCTTCTTATTATCCTTATATATCAACAAACTAGGGTTTTTAGGATATACACAAGTACTTACACAATTGTATAGGTAAAAATGGATCTCTAAAAACACCTCAATTTGCAACTTTACATAGTCACAGAGACTTACAAGGGCAGCATACATAGTCATACATGTCAAAATACACCTACATGTAACTCCACACAAGCAGGCATTGTGTCTTTGAAGCTCTACAAGTTTATAATGACTTACATGGAAGCTATGCATGATCGTGTATCTAAAAATATGCTTTAATTATTCCATCCCATGCCACGATTTCACTTGAATATATCTCCTCTTGGTCTATGAAGACAATTATCACCTAAAAACACACTTGAAGAAAATTAAGTACTAACAATACTATGAAATTCTTAAATAAATAGCAAAATACATTAAATATAGGTATATAGATATAGACAAATAATTTTCTATTTCTCTTGTCCTCAAGAAAATTATAATCAAATTCATCAAAACTACAAACATTCAAAAGGATCCTTATAACCTCAGTCTGTCCATGCATACTCTTAATTCTCATATCATATCAATCATATTAACATATAATTAGATTCAACTCATTATAAAATCAACCTTTAAAAGTAAATATCAAGAGCAATCATATAGATAATATTTTTGAAATTGAAAACACAAAGTTTTACACCCTTAACAAGGATTCACTCAATGCACTCAAAGTGTTTTGGGTGAGAAATGTAAGAACTTTTAAATCAATGCATCAAAGGATCCTTAACCATATGCAATAAAAGCATATTATCTCCACCACTTATGAGTAAACAAGAAACAAAAATGAAAAGTCCTTATTACAGGGTTTTAATGAGGCCTAGGTTAGGGTGTGATAAGGATAATAAGAAGGGTGATAATATTGAAGGGAATTTACATAAAGAAAATTATAGTAAACTTAGTTCTTCATAACATTGGTCCTTCACACTATAATTCCATTGGTGCCATAAATTTAACCCTTTTTTAATGCTCACAACATATATTATTTATTATTTATTTTTCTTATTTCGAGTGTTTAACATGTTCTAATAATTAAACAAGTATTATGCTTTTCAAATTTTGAGTTTCAAGCATTTAAGTAAATGTAAATAGCTTTCATGTTTAAAATAATAAAAAGGTTTTAAGAAAAATAAGGTAAAGGCTAATAATGTGGTCATAATCAATGAAAAGGCTAAGTCTTGAGATTGGCTAAGGGATAAAATATGGTAGGATAATAAACAAGAAAATAGGCTAAACAAAGGTTCAATCTAAATGCCTTTATCATTTCAATGCTTCAAATTTAGCAAATGTGATCTCAATATGAATAATAAAAACAAGTCTTAGAATTACCCAACTATGCATGATAACACACAGAAAAGAATAGAAAGCTTAAAATATTGGTGTATTTGCTCTTAGGCTAAAAAAACGGCAAATAATGATCTTGTGTGTAAATAATATGCAATTTTCATTCAAATTGATTATCTTAATGATTACTAAAAATATAACTTATGAAAGTAAGTTTACTCTAACTTTCATCCTTTTGAATATTAATTCAATTTAATAACCAATAATGATCTAAAGTATTTTGGACAAGTTTTAACTAACTCGATATATTAATTAATAAGAATTAACAAAATTTATAATAAAATTAAGAAAATTGATTCCCTTTCCCACCCTTAAATTTATGCAATGTCCATAATTTACACACGTAAAGCGCATTAAAATTACAATAATAAAAATTTGAGAAAGGTTTGATTGGTACTGCCTTAAATAAGAATATGTATAGGGTCTTGAATTGAAGAAGATCTATCCTATATTAAATAAATCCAACCTTGCAAAATATAAGTAAAAGAAGATAAATAGATAAAAGAAAATGATTACAAAGAAAATAAATAAATAATATTGAAATAAAAATTTCACAACTTAAATAAAATTTCACTAATGTTTAGACAAAATAAAATAACATGTGAAGACAATAAAAAAATTCACAAATAATAAGAGAAAAAACCAAAATTAACATCCATTAGTACCTCTATGAATCTGGCATATCTATCGCAGGAGGATCCTCTAGTAGTGTAGCCTCAAACAGATGGTGAAAGTAGGATGGATATCCTAAGATTGCCTGTCACCGGCATTAGAAGACCTTGTCCATCCATCTATTCCTCATCACGAGCCTCTCTCCTATCTATTTGCTCCAACATTGCCTTATCAGTGTCCTCCTCTCATACTACTCTTCCCATCTAGGATGGCAATGAGTTCAATTGTAGCGGTTGTGTATGTGTGATCTTTGTTATCTCCTGATGTGGCTATCTCGTTTGGCATCTCAGTCATGTGGTAAATGTAGCCTGTAGGTCCCCATCGTCTATATACCATGTGTGTTGTTTCATCGTAATAAGATTCAGAGCCCCCATGGTACCAACCATTCGCTTCAGTGGTATTCTCTTGAACACCCTTATCCTCCGAATTAAACTCGTCATATAAGGCTCGACATATATCAGTTCAACCTTCTTCTCTTCACTTTGATGCCAGAAGAATTACGCCAAAGCATGCCTCAAATGAATTGGTTTTTTTCTCTCTCATGCTTCATAAATATAACAGGTCCAAATTCTCGAAAACTCTATAGCTTTCACCTTGCCCACTCAGCGTATGACTCAAAATCCTATGTATGTATCTAAGCACAGGGTGTTGTAATGTTAATGCTTTAGATTTGCTGGGGTCGTAGTCATCCTCCTCCTTAACAGTACTTTAAAAGTGTCATGGAGACAATCTATACAAAAAGTTTATTTGCTTAGTTATGTAGTCTAATGTCACCATGAACTCCTGGTCATA
>JANIPM010000008.1:32041611-32053314 GCA_027478405.1 Erythroxylum cassinoides | reverse complement strand
GAAAGATTTAGGACCAACAAACAAGATTCTATATATGTAAATTTATAAAACCAACATTTTTATTAATTAAAGGTAGGATTGTCCTAGCCTGATCCTACTTGAGGTTCGATCTTGAGCGACAAAATAAAATTGTGATGTCATTTTTTAAATTTTCTTTTAGAATATTAAAAAAATTAAGTCGGGCTGAGTCGATAGTGCCAACCCATAGTTGGGTTGGATCATGAGCTGGGCAATCTTCAGCTCGTCGGGTCATGGGCTCTCTAGCTTGGCCCATTGTTATCTTTAATTGCTATTCCTTCTTCCTAATGGCTTCGTTTGGATAACGGTTGGTTAGCCTTTTTTTTTCTATTTTTTTGACTGATTGATTACATCTAGTTATTTGACAAGTTAAAACACTATTGAAGTTGTTTGGTAAAAATGAAAAAGCTACCATCCACCGACGTTTTGTTCTATCAACTAAAATTAATATTTGAAAATACAATTGAGTCCCTTTTGTTATTATTTTGTTAAAGGACAATGAGTGCTGATGCTTCTGCTTTATTCACACCAATAATAGTACACAACCAAAGTTGACCCTTCCTATGATTTATGGAGCCCTCTATCTTGTTTGTTTCTTTATGAACATTTGCAATCTTTTTCTAACTTTAAGAAGCTAATTTTGTTCTATTAAATTTGATTTTTCACTTTAAGAAGTCCTGAAATACCAATTTAATTCTTTCTAACTTCAACTTTAAAAGTATCTACTTCTCTTTAATTTAACTACTTTGCAAAGTTATTTTGAAAAGTAATTTAAAGATTAAATTATTTTATTCCTCTTTATAAGCTTTTTTTTAATTAAAGAAAACAGGACAATAATAAAGTTTATTTTTCAAAAAGAAAAATTATTAGTAAAATAATAAAACTCATTTATTTAAAATAACATAATATTTATTTATTTATATTCATAAGAATAAGCAGATAATGATATGAAAATAAAGATAATTAAAAGGCTAACACATTCCTAAATTGCATGAAAAAGTAAAATTACAAGAATATGAGCAGTGTAACTTGGAATGAAACAAGTAAAATTAGAAAGTTATATTTTACGAAAAGACCTACGATGTGCAAATCATTATCACAATAACATTTGAACATTCAACCTCTTATAAAAGATTAAGCTACACTCTTAACCTCGATCAACTAACCATGCTAATTATGTGTTTCGGATGATAGAGATTCGAAAGCTCTGGATCTGTCTACTGCAACTTTCGTGCCCAATCCATACACTGGTTTGATTTTAACTACTGCTTAATCACGTGACCCACGGCAATAAACAGTGTGTCCAGCTGTTCTCTTTAGAATTGATATCTGGCCATCGAAATAAACGTGTATGAAATGGAAACCGTATGTATGAGAGACGTGACTTCAATTCTGCATTATTGGCTATGAGATCCAAATAACAGCAGACCGTATCCTGTCTTGTCGGAAGCATTTAAAGTACTGTAATGACGAGGAAGATTTTTTTAAAAAATTATATAGGGCCTTTAATAAATTTTAAACTTTTAAGTGAATTCAAAAGAGAGAGCTAATTAGTTAAATAAATTATTTTTATAAATCTTTAAATGCATGTTAAAATTTAAGGATTTAATAGTTTCGCAAAATCTCCTTTTTTAATCACAACCGTTTCTAACATAATTAAAAACAGAAAATTAAACATATAAATATAAATAAACACTGAAGTTTGTTAACGCAACTTAACATATCTTACTTGCGTCTGCGGATCCTCACCCAACTTAATACTTTCACTAAAGAACAACAATAGTTTTATACAAGATTTTATAGAGCGGACTCACTCAATTCTTGCCACTATTTCTTGTTTTCACAATCTGTGAAAGTATTTCCCACCCAATAACACTACTGACTCGTGTTAATCTCAACAAAAGATTTTCTCAACAACTTTTAACGAAAAAGACAATAATAAAAATAACTTGAGATAAAAAAAACTTCCTAATAAATCCAGTTCCTTTCAAGATAGATCTGAGAGTTGTTCAACAAGTAAATTGCCATAGTCGGCTACTAAGATTTTTGCGCTTCAACCAAAAGATTGACGTCGAAGAATTGAAGTAATTACCCAGTTGATTCACGCACTTGGCCAGATAAAATCACAGCTGCACATTACCTCATTAACCAAACATGACTAAGAAAAGTGCAACTCTCATACACAACCTAAATTACGTGAAAATTCAATTGAAAAACTAGCTGCACAAAGTTGCCCAATTAACGACAAAGAAGCCAAATAGAAAACGCAGCAACCACTCAAGACATCCTTCTTCAACCAATGACACACCATGGAAAGTGCATCACACACTCATAGAGCATGGGTTATGTGATTATCTAATTAAGAAAAACAACTGCACCACAAAAATGTCACCCCCATAAATGTTCACGCAGTCAAAACAGGGGAGATCACACGACAGTAGGCATATAGATAGAGTTCTATCTTGATAAAATCTCTTATAAAAAATTATCCAATATAGTTTTTTAATTTAAGCCTTCAAGACAACTATAATCAACCAATGAAATTCAAGATATTTTATCCCATCTTGATTTTTAATTTAAAACTAATCAACATTAGCTTGAAAGTCCAATTATCAAAAATGTCAAAACTAAATAATGAGATATGTAACATATATCTTAACAATCTACCATTTTTTGGCTTTGTTTGTCAAAATCTGAAACTCCTGCTAAAAGAGATAATTGGACATATAATATCAAATATAACATCGAATTCATAATTCATATGACAATGTCCAAATATAAACATTATCATCCAAGATTAGCAATCATCTCAAAATAAACAAAACATAAAAGACAAGGCAACAACCAACACAAACCCAAGTCTTCTCCCCCTTTGGGACTCAAAAAATGTAGTCAAGAGGTATCGGAGAATCGAAGAACCCGTTGCTTCAGTTGACGGAGAGCGTCAAGTCCCACTTGAAAGATGCCTTCAATCCATTCAATTTCAATGAAAAGAGCCACATGAGGATTGACGGATGAAGTGGCCGAGGCATCTGAGGGACCAAGTGAGGTGTGGGGCAAGTCCACTACTCATGGTTGCTTGAAAATTCTTGGTGAGATATTCATTAACGTGACTGGTTCAAGGACACTCGACTCCAACTGAGGGACGCCATTGACATATAGAAATTGAGTAATCAAGCATGAAAAATATAGCAAGGAGTGCAACTTACCCTAATAGCTAACATAGCTTCTATTATGAGTCGCCTTAGATTAAAATTTGCCCCAGTACCAATTGCATAGACCAATTTAGCCTGTGCTAAATAAACTGAAATGACATGCGTACTAAGGATTCAATTAGTTAGAACTAACTTATAGATCACAAAATATTTTTGTGTCAACATAAAAGCACGCAACACCGAATTGGATGGCTAAGCAGTTAATTTGCCTCCAATTAACACAGTAGCAATCAAATCATTCGGAACATACCAATTGTCATCATAAATTCGGTCTCCAATCAGAGTATCAAACCCCATAAAAACATTTAGTCTATTAGCATCAAATTGTACCAGCCGACCCTGCACATACACCAATTTATAACTCAATGCAGTATCATTCAATATGTCACTATTCAAATTGTAGTAAAATTCCTTTATTAACTCAGAATCAAAATGTTTTGGTAGCAACACAGCTTGTAATAAAGTCCTCTTAGATAATAGAAATCTAATTGATACTGTTGGAATTCATCTAAATTAATTGTGTGTTCAAGAACTAACTCGATATGATCCCATTTTTGTGCGTCTTTGGAAGTGTACAACTTAAATGATACCGCATTGTCCAATGTCATTCGGCCAGAAGAAATTCTTTGAGGTGGGTAGACTGTTTTCTAAGCTAGTTGCTTTGTTCATTTTTGAGGAACAGTAGAAGGAGTAGTCAATGAAGCATCT
This sequence comes from Erythroxylum cassinoides, assembly GCA_027478405.1. Taxonomy (NCBI): domain Eukaryota; kingdom Viridiplantae; phylum Streptophyta; class Magnoliopsida; order Malpighiales; family Erythroxylaceae; genus Erythroxylum; species Erythroxylum cassinoides. The sequence goes on along the minus strand of JANIPM010000008.1, from coordinate 32,049,373 downwards.
ATCGTGGGAACCTCATCGAAGTCAAATGAAGAATCTTCAACCATTGAAAGCAACACCGGCATAGCATCATCACGTTCTGAAGGTCTATCTTGAATCGAGGTGGTGTCGGGAACTTCAATAGGGGCAACAAAAGATGACCCATCCCTGGTCAATTTCCTCCTAGGCGTTGAGTTCAGCAAAAGGCAATTTGAGTGATGAGTGGTTGCCACCGATGGTTTCTCCACCACTGAAGGGGAAGATTTTTGCTTTATCTTGCCCATTTTAGAGTCAGAAATCAAAAACCCAAGCAAATAGAGATGAGTGTCATCGATATAGTGAGAGAGAGCAATACCCAAGAGAGAAACCTACACTAATGAGACAGTTGAAGCTTGATGAGGAGGAGAATGGGTCTTTGATGGAGCCAAATGGAAGCTAAAATCCAAACTAAGAAGGGAGTTAGGACGATAGAGGGTGCGACGGTAGCATAAAAATAAAGAATACAAGTTAGGGACTTTAATCCCTGTTTGAATTTACATTTTTTAAAGAAAACATACATCAATAATTTAAAGCAATAATCCCAAAGCGCCTCGAAGAAGTTCAAATCTGACCGCGTCAAGAGGTTTTATAAAGATGCCTGCCAATTGTTTTTCTGTAGACATAAATGACAAAGTGGTTATTTTGTTCTGCACAGGCTCTCAAGTATAGTGATACTTCAAATCAATGTGTTTCGTTCTCGAATGTCGAACTAAATTCTTCAAGATGTCTATAGCACTCTTGTTATCATATTGGATTGTCAACAACTCATAATCAATTCCATAATCTTCCAACATATGTTTCATCCAAAGAAGTTGTGAACAACAACTACCTGCAACAATATATTATGCTTCTGCGGTTGACAGTGAAATCGAATTCTACTTTTTACTAACCACGAAATTGGATTGTTACCCAGGAAGAAACAACCCCCTGAAGTTCTTTTTCGATCATCTAAATTTTCAGCCCATTCTGCATCGCTATACCTAGCTAGATAAGATGTAAAGTCACATGTATACCAAATTCCAAATTTAGATGTATCGCTTACATACTTGATAATCCTCTTTACAACTATCAAGTGTGTCTCTTTCGGGTTGGCTTAATAGCGAGCACATACTCCGATGCTATAACAGATATCTGATCTACTTGCGGTTAAATACAATAGGCTCCTAATAACGCTCCGATAGAGGCTGACATCGACACTTTTTCCATTCTCATCTTTATTTAACTTTTTAGAGACACTTATAGGTGTTTTCGTATGTCTAGCATTGTCAAGTCCAAACTTGTTTGTTAAATTCTTTGCATATTTGGTTTGTGATACAAAAATGCCATCCTTCACTTGTTTAATTTGCAAACCTAAAAAGAAGTCCAACTTATCTACCATACTCATCTTAAATTCATGTGTCTTTAATTCAACAAAGTCGTCCACCAACTTTGGATGAGTGGAACCAAACACAATATCGTCAACATAAATCTAAGCAATCATCAAATTAGATTTGAATTTTTTAATAAATAAAGTTTTGTTAACATTACCTCGTTCATTGCCTTGCTTGATGAGATATTCGGTGAGTCTTTCGTACCAAGCCCTTGACGCTTGTTTAAGACCGTAAATAACCTTCTTTAGCTTAAAAACATCATCATGCATGGACTAAATCAACGAATCATTTGGCTTCTCAACATATACCTCTTCTTGTCAAGAACATACTCTTCACATCCATTTGATAAAGATTGAAGCCTTTTACACATGCTATACCCAACAATAGTCTAATCGACTCAATTTTTGCCACTAATGCGAAGGTTTTGTCAAAATCAATTCCTTCAATTTGAGAGTACCCTTGAGCCACTAACCTTGCTTTATTTCTAGTCACATTTTTTCATCAGTTTTATTACGAAACACCTATTTTGTTCCGATCACATTCACATTAGATGGTCTTGGCACTAATTCCCATACATCATTTCGTGAAAATTGACTGAATTCTTCTTGCATTGTTGTTGTCCAAAACTCATCTTGTAAGGATTCTTTGAAATTTTTCGGTTCGAATGAAGATGTGTAGCACAAATATCTTGCTAGTTCTCAGTAATCAACCATTTTTCTTTCTTTTGTTTTTCTTGTCTCGTTATCATCTCCAATAACATTCTCTACTAGATGAATTTTTCTAATTCGTGAGGGAGGATCTCGGTTTAAATCACCTTCTCTCGAGTTTTAAGTGTTTAAGGGAATTATGTACTCGTCAAGTGTCTTGGTGGTTTCATCATCTGAAGCAACTGGCAAATCTTCTGTTTGAACAATTTCTTCACCAACAACAACTAACTGTAGATCTGAAATTTTTTTGTTCTTGTTTCATTGCTTGTTTAAATTGGTTTGCAAGGTCAGTTTTGCAACTTTTCTTCTATCACTGTAGCATTTAATTGAGATACATCATCTATCACAACATTTATGGACTCTAACACTTTCTTGGTTCTTTGATTGAACACTCGATATGCTTTACTGTGGGTTGAATAGCCAATGAAGATCACTTCATCACTCTTGCTTTCAAATTTTCCGAGCTGTTCTCGATCTTTAATAATATAACATTTATTGCCAAAAACATGAAAGTAACTTACATATGGTTTCTTTCCCTTCCAATGTTCATAAGATGTCTTGTTCAGGATAATTCTAAGATAAACTCTAGTGCATATGTAGAATGTCGTGTTAATTACTTCGACCCAAAATCATATAGACATGTTTCTTCCATTCAACATAGATCTGACCATTTCTTGTAGTGTTCAATTCTTCTTTTCGACAATTCTATTTTGTTGTGAAGTTTTAAGTCCTGAAAATTCTTGTATGATACTATATTTGTCACAAAAATTGTTGAAGTTTGCATTCTCAAATTCCCTTTCATGATCTGATCAAATTCTCAAGAGTGTCATATTTTTCAGATTCAAAACCTACACATATAGGCTTTTAAAAGCCTTAAAAGAATCTAATTTTTCTTTAAAAAACGATACCCAAGTATATCTAGACTAATCATTAACACACATTAAAAAATATCTCGTCCCACCAATGCTGTTATGTTGTGTTGGACCAACCAAATTCATGTGAATTAATTCCAGTATGCGTGAGGAAGTAACATGTCTAACCTTTTTATGTGGCACTCTCATATGCTTACCCATTTGACATGCACTACATATCGTTTTATTTTCTTTGTTCATGGTTGGTAAACCTTTCACAACTTCCAATTTCTTTAACTTGTTATTAAGTTCATAGTTAGTGTGCATAAGTTTTTGATATCGTAGATCTATGTTTTCATCATATAAGGTTGATTTACAAGTAGTTGTGACTTGCAGCATATAACAATTGTCGGCTAATTGTTTTCCGCTCACAAGACATTCTCCTTTTTCGGTTAATACCTTGCATTCATCACTTGTAAATTTAACTAATAAACCATCATCACAAAGTTGACTTATACTCACCAAATTAGCTTTCAATCCATTAACTTGAAGCATGTTCTTGAGGTGTGGTAGTCCATCCACGCATAGTGTTTCCCTTCCAATAACCAAGGCCTTCTTTCCATCGCCAAAAGTCACATGCTCATCCACACATCTTTAATAGTCAGTCAAATAGCTTCTTTCTCTTGTCATATGATGTGAATATCTGTTGTCGAAATACCAACTGCTATATGAAGTAGCCTTCATGGATTTAAGAACTACAAGAGCTTACAATTGACCTTTTCAAACCCAAGAGTGCCTCGGTACCATGGATTTTTGCTGCTTGAAATTTTGTAGTGAATTTATAGGTTTTCGGTTTTGAGTCATTTGAAACAACATTTGTAGTAACTTGTAACATCTTGGCCTTATATGCCTAATAACCTCACAAAAATGACGTGTAGGTATAAATCTCTGATTCTTCCTTAAGGTTTCTTCTTGAACAGATCTGATTGTATTATTTTTCTCATCATTCGACTTAAAGCATTCACTTTTATAGCCAATGCCTTGAAAATCTCCTTTAATCTTACCGATTTTCATCAACTTTTCTAACTTTTTTGTGCCTCTATTTAACATCCTTAATCCCTTTTCAGTACTGACCAATTTTAATTTTACTTCACCAAGCTCTTCTAATGTTGACATCAATTTCTTCTCTAAATCTTGAATAATGTTCTTCATACAGAAGTTTTCTTCCTTCAACTTTTTATTCTTCTTACATGTCTGCACCCATTTTGCATATATTATTTCATAAGCTTTGTAAATATTCTCCTTTTTGTCATCTGAACCACTGCCATCACTACTATAATATAAGATTGAGCTTTTAGTTGATTCGCCAAAATTTTCTAATTTACTCACATTTCTGTCATCGGTTACTTCCTTCTTAGTTGTTGTTAAGCAAGCAACTTGATTTTTGTTGTATAAAGCAACTAATGCAACATTATTCACAACTTCTTATTCAATGTCATATTCAGTTTCGAATTCATTCTCACTCTATGTGTTTGTATATGATTTCCCTTTTCTCTTCTGTAAGGTGTTAGTACATTCAACTTGCATATGTCCGAAGTCTTGACACTCATGACATTGAATTCTCTGTTTTTTTTCTTTCATTCTTTTGAGTTTTAGCTTGTTGTCTGAAGTTGTTGATCGATGAACTTACATCGTTTTGCCTAAATTCGAGTCTCTCCTTTTTTACTTTCTTTAACCATTCACTGAAATTTCACATTAGTACTACGAGATCCTCATTCTCGTTAGATTCATCTTCTCCATTATTTATACCTTTTCCAGTTTCAGCTTGTAGTGCTAATCCTTTACTCCTTTCTTGTTTGCCCCTTAACAGATTCATTTTAAAATTAGTAAGAATTCCAATTTCCTAATCCAATGACAAATCATTTATGTTACGAGTCTCCTTGATTGCTGCAATTTTTGGGATGAACCTCGGAGATAGCGATTTTAATGTTTTTTTTGACCAGTTTCAAATTAGAATATTTTTTTCTAAGTTGATATGCTTGGTTTGCTATATCACGCAATCTCTCATGGAAGTCTCTAACGGTTTCACTATCATCCATCTTCAGCTCTTCAAATCTCACAGTTAACATCTGAAGTTTTGAAGCTATCATAAATTTTGATCCCTTATGTATAGTCTGTAAAGTATCATGTGTTTTTTAGCCGATTCATAAGTTGATATCATTGAAAAGCGATCTTCATCAACAATATTAAAGATGGCATGCATAACTTATGAGTTTTCAAGTGCTCTCTCTTTTTAGCTTTTATCCACTCAAACGAATCTTTCAATATTACTTCTCCCTTATCATTAGTTATCACCGGATGCGTTCAGACATGTAATACTGAATTCTATGCTTTTATTCCTTGTGCTTGAATAAATACTTTTATCCGTATTTTGACGATTTGAGTTGGACCTGACATTAAATTAACGGGTGGGACTTAGGATTGTCATAGCTTCAGGCCTCAAACTTTTTTTTTTCCCCAAAAATGAAACTTTACCCCAAATTCAAGCTCGTCCGACTCGGTCCCAGTTGCCGCGTCCCTTGTGTGCTCGTTTATTGTGGGAATGGCCATCTACTTGGTTACTTTATTATATATAACCTAGGTAATGGCTATGTATAGCTAGAAAAGTCTTGCAATTTTCCAAGACGAGAGAGAAAATGGTAAACGTAAGGATCTTATCGACGAGTGCAGTCCGCGCACAAAGTCATCAACCCAATCAACCAAGCCCTAAGGTCGAGCTAACTCCATGGGACCTCCAATTCCTCTTAGTAGGTCCTATTCAGAAAGGCCTCCTTTTCCACAAACCCAAATTCTCACAAGATAACACCTGCATGATCATTCGTCGCCTGGAGACCTCACTTTCTCGCACTCTAGACTTCTTTGCCCCCCTCGCCGGTCGCTTGGCCACAGTCGAGCTTGGTAGCGGTAACACGTCCTTTTACATCAACTGTAACAATGCTGGTGCTTTTTTCGTTCGAGCTGTTGCTGACGATGTAACTACGGCTGATGTCATGGAACCTGTCTTTGTTCCCGACATTGTGCACTCGTTCTTTGCTCTTAATGGGTCAACAAATTACGAAGGAATTTCCAGCCCGTTGCTCGCAGTCCAAGTCACCGAGCTTGTGGATGGTTTCTTCATTGGTTGCACTATAAACCATGCAGTTGCTGATGGGACATCTTTTTGGCATTTCTTCAACTCTTGGTCTGAAATTTGTCGTGGTTTTCTTAAACCCTCTAAACCTCCTGTCCTCAAACGTTGGTTTCCTGATGGAACTGATTATCCTATTGGCATTCCAACCTTGATAAGTAAGATGAAGCCTGGCAAGTTTACTTCACCCATTTTGAAAGAAAGGGTTTTCCATTTCACAAGACAGGGAATCGCCGAACTTAAAGCAAAGGCCAATTCAGAGATTGGCACAAACAAGATTTCATCTCTGCAAGCACTGCTATCCCATATCTGGAGGTGTGTTGTTCGTTGTCAATCTCCAGATTCCGATCAAGAGGTCAGCTTCAAATTACTAATAGGTGTAAGACCAAGATTAAAACCACCATTGCCAGAAGGATATTTTGGAAATGCAATTCAAGTTGGTCCTTTAACAATGGCAGCAAAGGAGCTGCAGGAGCTCGGACATGGCCATGCAGCTTGGAAGATTAACAAGACAGTGGCATGGCACACAGAAGACAAGTTGTGCAACTTTTACAAAGCTTGGATTAAAGACCCTAAGCTACTAACAATGAATAGCGTGACAACTAATGCTTTGGTGACAAGTAGTTCACCACGGTTCGATGTCTACGGTAACGACTTCGGGTGGGGAAAGCCAGTTGCTGTAAGAAGCGGAGCAGGAAATAAAATTGACGGAAAAATCACGGTCTTCGCTGGAGTTGAAGAAGGTAGCGTGGATGCTGAGGTTTGTCTCTTACCAGAGACTCTTGAGCTGTTGGGAAACGATACAGAGTTCATGGCTACTGTTTCCGTACCTGATAAATCGATGCCTAATTAGATTCTAGATTTTTTGTCCAATATTATGATATTTTATTGTGTCTAATGAATCTTAACCGTTTATTTATATAAATTTTGTGTAAGTCTCGCGTGAATTTCGCGTGGATCCTACAAAATAAATAGTTGAAATTTTATGAAACAAAATAATATTGAACAGAGGAACTGGTCCCGCCTAACTAATTCAATAGTTGCCCAATAAGTGTACTGTAGTTGCAGGCGACAGGCACCTGCCCAGGCCCATCATTAAAAAAAGGTCCCACTGTTTAATGTTGTGGTTACTTAGTACTTGCCAAAGGTCCACACTCTTCTTAACGGAGAGACAAGAGTATCGGTGGAAGTTGTTGAAGCATTCAAGAGCATTAAATGTCAGATAACGTTGGAAGTTTCCCAAATATTGTTTTGGAAGTTATATTATCTCTTACGGTAACGAAGCAACTCATAAGATTGATGAAAGTTAACGTTAATATGTTATACTTATAAATAATTTTGAAATATTTAGGTGTATTTTTATTTTTTAATTTTTTTATTTTAATCAATAGATGTATTTAAAGTATTCAAACTCAAAAATTAGCAGCAAAAAATTTCACGATTCTATATTCTAAGTTCTGAGTATAATTTAAAGGTAAAGTTTCTCATTTTTAATATATTTTTAGCTTATTAAATATTTGAATATGTTATAATTAATTTGTAATTTTTCATTAATGTGGACATTATATTAGCTTATTTCCTAAGTATGTTAATTTCTTGTATTTTTAGAAATTAGTGTGTCTCTATCATTAA
>JANIPM010000008.1:31970655-31982783 GCA_027478405.1 Erythroxylum cassinoides | reverse complement strand
AAAAAATTCACAAATAATAAGAGAAAAAACCAAAATTAACATCCATTAGTACCTCTATGAATCTGGCATATCTATCGAAGGAGGATCCTCTAGTACTGCAGCCTCAAACTAATGATGAAAGTAGGATGAATATCCTAAGATTGCCTGTCATTGGCACTAGAACCTTGTCCATCCTTCGATCATAGGCTTCTAGTCTCTTAAGTTACTCCATCAATTCCTTATCATGAGCCTCTCTCCTATCTATTTGCTCCAACATTGCCTTATCATAGGGCTCTCTCCTCTTTAACTACTTTTCCATGTATCTACTATAAGCTTGAAGTTGCTTTATCTGCTCATTCAAGATCACCTATTGTACTCGAATAGTATACTGAATACCCACGATCTTCCCTACATGTTTCTCTACTTGAGCTATCTTCAGCTGGTCCGGATGTGGTGTCAATGTCCTCCTCTTATACTACTCTTCGTATCTAGGATGGCAATGAGTTCGATTGTAGCGGTTGTGTATGGGTGATCTTTGTTATCTTCTGATGTGGCCATCTCATTGGGGATCTCAGTCATGTGGTAAATGTAGCCCGTAGGTCCCCATCATCTATATACCATGTGTGTATGTTTCATCGCAATAAGATTCAGAGCCCCCATGGTACCAACCATTCACTTCGTAGGTATTCTCTTGAACACCCTTATCCTCCGAATTAAACTCATCATATAAGGCCCGATATATATAATTTCAACCTTCTTCTCTTCACTTTGATGCTATAAGAACTAGGCCAAAGCATGCCTCAAATGAATTGTTTTTTCCTCTCTCATGCTTCATAAATATAACTTGTCCAAATTCTCAAAAACTCTATAGCTTTCACCTTGCCCACTCAGCGTATGACTCAAAATCCTATGTATGTATCTAAGCACAGGGTGTCGTAATGTTAATGCTTTGGATTTGCTGGGGTCGTAGTCATCCTCCTCCTTAATAGTACTTTAAAAGTGTCATAGAGACATTATATACAAAAATTTTATTTGCATGGTTATGTAGTCTAATGTCACCATGAACTCCTGGTCATAAAAACCCATTGTGACAAAGAATTCTGAGTAGCTCATCTGAACCATCTCCCCTATCATCCAAAATTAGATTGTGTTTAATCGATTCCAATCATAATGACCCTTATTAATAAAGAATGTGGAGAGTATCTTGAGCGTGAGCTCCTAGTACAAAAGCACTGTGATATCGAAGAAGCAAGACCATGCTTCAACGTTTATAAGATCTCGAATCTACTGGACCAATCCAATTTGCTCCAACGCTCCCCAGTCAATGCTTCTATTGACCTCAATCTTCTTATCCTTAAGCCTTTGTTACTCCTCCTAATGGGCCCTGATGTTAAATAGTAGCATATTAGGTTACTCTAGTGGTAGGACTATGTTGACTTATGTTATGGGCGACCTCCCCGACAGTCACTAGAGGACTATTCTCCTTATTACCTCCTCGTTGTTATCTCGTCATTCTACTTAAAACTTTAAACAAATGTGAAAAATAACAAATAAAATTATGAATAACAATCATTTTCCACAATTATTTCGTATGCTCATTAAGTTGTAGAAAAGTGAAAATGCAAGATCAAAAAGAAAAATTAAACACATATAAAAATCCAAAAATAAATAATCTATCCTAAATATATGATATAATATAATATAATAATTATAAAATTAACTAATAGCCTAATTAATGATAAAATTGAAATTAAAAGTATTGCAATTAAAAAATAAAACTAATTTAATCGTTCAACACGAAATTAAACCTAAAATAAGTACTAAATGTTGTTTTCGTAGGTAATTTCCCCACGAAAACATCATTTCGTAGTAATTACCTATAGAAATATATTTCTGCCAGAAAATTACCTACAAAGTGCATTTAAATTGTCAGTAAAGATAGCAATAAAAGCAATTTTAATCAATAATAGAAGCTCAAGGGTTATTCCATTTTTGTTTGCCTTCCTTATATCTTATTAATTCAATTATGCTTGATCCTAGATATTCTAAGTTTTTGCTTACCCTTGCTTGAGATCTAACTAAGTTATCCCAATTGAAATAGATAACGATTGAGTTAAAATCTCTCGATTATGAAAACTACTCCAAACTACTTAATTGGATTTGAAGCAATCATAAGGATAATTAACTCACAATTAAAATCTCTCTTCAATTGTTTATTAAAATGATATTTTTAAATCAATTAAGATACCAATTCTAGTTGCACAACTTAACATAGATAGCTTGGATTCAATCTTTCAATTTCTTATCAAGTATGAGTTCAAAAAATACCTCAAAGTAATACTATATTGAATTCACAAAGATAAAAGTTAAACAAAACAATTCAAGAATAAACTATAGATTTAACAATCCATAATCAAGCTCAAAACACAACTAATCAGAATTGAAATCCAAGGAAATAAAGTAAAATAAGAAACTAATAAATAAGTTTGAAAGCTTTGATGGGTAGCTACTTTTGTGTTTTTGTTCTCTTCCTTTTTTAGGTGTACGACCTTAGTTGCCTATCTCTAAATTCAAATGATTCTAATTTGACTCCTTTTGATGTAGCCTTCTTATTATCCTTATATATCAAACAAACTAGGATTTTTGGGATATACATAAGTACTTACATAGTCATATAGATGATCTTTTATCTCCAAAAATACCTCAATTTGCAAATTTACATAGTCATAGAGACTTATACGAGCAACATACATGGCTATGTATGTCAACATAAATAGGCTTGTAACTCCATACATGTAGGAATTGTGTCTTTAAAGCTCCATACATTCACAGTGACTTGATCACTATAGATAATTGTGTATCTCCAAAGTTTATCCAATTCTTTCATTTCATGCCACTATTTCACCCGAATATGCCTCCTCTTGGTTTATAAAGGCAATTATCACCTAAAAACACACTTAAAGAAAATCAACTACTAAAAATACTATAAAAATCTTAAATAAAAATCATAATACATTAAATATGGGTATATAAATATAGACAAATAATTTTCTATCATTAGAGACAAACTTAATAATTAAGAATAAAGATGTAAATAAAAAATTATCAAATCATGTATTAATAACTAAATTATAAACTACATCCTTAGCCCTAACTATGGTTTTTAGCCACTAAACATAACAAAAACAAAACCAAAATAGATCAATATAAGGGAAAGAATAGAAGAAAATAGTTAGAGAAATCATCATGGTATCCTCCAATGTTGCTTTAAGTCCTCTTTCAATGCTAAGAAAGAATGAAATCATGAAAAAAAAGTAAGGTGGCTTTAAAAATCCTTCGTAGAATCCCCTATTTTATATTTAATAAGAATATTTATAGTTAAGGTTACAAAAATAGTCCCAGAATACTTGAACTTGGGAATTAATATGTCCTTAGAAAATTTACATAGGAATCAGTTCCTAATTTGTATCAACAATAGTGGTAGTTTTGTTCTAAAACATTTAAACATTACAAGGTAGTGTGTAACTAAGCCCTAATATCAAATTGTAACTAACGCTAATTTTTATCTTATAACTTTTTATGTAAAAGCATGATGAGTTCGATGTTGGTTTATATACCATTCTAACATTAGAGACTAAAAAGGGAGGCAAGTTCCTTTCCCTTTAGAGAGCTATCAGTAGCTAAACTTCATCTTTCTAGTTCAAAGGGATATTGAGGCTAGTGAACATGTTTGAGCATAGAATAATTTAGTGGTATTGTTCTTAACTCTCCTTTGGAATTGATTGTGATATTCTATGATTAATGTTTTGATATTTATATACGAATGATTTAGATACTCCAAATAGATGTTCATATATCAACTTATTGCTAAAATTTAGATTGCAATACGTAATCATTGTACATCTAGTTCACTTATAGTAAACTAATGTTTGAGCATCATTATGGATAATGTAATATATGTTAAATGACCTAATCTTATATGATTATTGCATAGATTTACTTGTTTTCTCAGTGCTTAATGTGGTTGTTGCACTAAATCTAGAGAGCTTATTTTACATTGTTTGATAGTTAACCTAAGTAAAGAGCTTATTTTAATTAGATACAACCTAAGAGAAAATTAAGATTAATAGAGCTTGTTGTTAATCTATAGTTTATAGTTTTAAAGAGAGGTACGAGAACAAAATGATGATTGATTGTTCATATCTGTGTGGAGGTTAAGTTTGAACCATAAACTGGATTCAAAACCTATTGATTAATTATAGCAATTTTAGGCTGTTTGATTTGATTTACATTCAATAGATTATTTTTACTTTATTTTATTAATTGATTTCAGCCAAACCCCTACCCCCAATCCTAATCACTAATTTATTCATTATAAAAGTTAGACATATGCTCTCTATAGATATGGTCCTTTCTCACCATGACTATAAATTTAGTTGTGCAAAATTAGGTTTTATTTTTTAGTGTGATTGATGCGCATCACAGAGCCATATGAAGGAAAACATGTGTTGGAATTATTATGTAATGAAATTGTGATAAAGAGTTAAACAACACTTACATCTCCTTAGTGCCTAAAACCCAAATCAAAGCGATTTAAGTTAATATAGACCTATATTTTGCAGCACCTTGATATAAAAGTCATTTCTATGTTAATAGCTAACATATTTAAAAAAGTACTCACCAAATTCAAAGGGAAACTAGATTTATATAACACTATAAATATAATGAGTTAAAGATTGGTAGCCATTCTTTTATAGATGACTTACTACTTTTATATGAAGTTGAGACTTCCCCTTTAATGACTCTCATGAATTTTGTTCAAGTGTCTAACCTAGTTTGAGGCTTGCTATTAATATAACAAAGAGCATCTTATTTTATCAGCAGACTCAAAACACCAAGCTTAGTGGTTCAGCTTAATCTTAAGCTTGAATGTTGCGGAATCTCTATTTAAGTATTTAGGCACACTTATAAACATAAAGAGACTTGCATTTAAGGACTATAAACCTCTCTTTGATACAATATAAAAAAGAATTAGTGGTTGAGAAATAAATGGCTTTCATATACAAGAAGACTCTAGTTAATTACTCCGTCTTAAACAATCTAAAGTATACTAGATGTCCTATTTATACTACCGAAAATCCTAACCAAGGAGATTGACAAGCTGATGGAAAACTTCTCATATTCAAGGAGGATCCAAAACTACTACGGAGCTAAAGTTAAATGATAAGAGGTACGTTTTCCAAAAGAAGGAGGGTCAGCTATAAAATCCATTAAAACCAACAATAAGGTTCTAATAGTAAAAAGATATAGACAATAATCATAAATAAGGAAGCAACTTAAGTTAAATGTATCTTCAAGTACCTCGTAAAGAAGAATGGATAAAGAAGTCTACATAAGATGCATCTTAGACATTGATTCATACCCTAAAATTCAAGTGCAACCTAAGGAGAGACTAAGTCTAATGTAGGGAACAGAGAATCGATATAATTCTGGTATAACAATTGGAATGCATTAGGCCCCTTGAATTGCTCTTGATTCTTAATAAATAAGATAATTGATTTAGGATAAAGACTTGATAGAGGAAGTTATCCTTGATAGGGAATTATTTTATAGAGTAGAAGGACTTAGTTTGTTAATCGTTAGAAGCTAGAATATCCCTTACAACCCATTAGTGCTTATATTTAGAAACCTTAATCCATTAGGAACAGTCTTGAAGGAACTCAAAGTGGCATAAATCAACCAACCAGTTATAATTCAGTAACATAATATATTTAAGCTTAATCAGGTAACAAGTTAAGGTTAAGTGATTTTGAGAAGTATAGATGTTGGTGCTTAGGATTAAAGGGTGATGGAAAGCTTTAAATTCCATACATTAGAGTATCAAGAACTATTTTTTAATGGTTAGCAATAACTACATTCATATTTTTAAAAAAGTAAAAATTTCTTTATAAATGCAAAATGGGAGTTAAAATGATCCTAACAATTAGATGGTATATAGGAATGCTACAAGCCATTTCATCTCCCTAAGTGAAAAATAATTAGTAAAATAAGACACTCAAAAGGAAGCCATCTTCAATTACAAGAAAATGACCGATTTTTAAAGAAAACTTACCGGTGGAAATAATACTGTTAAAAATTAGCGACAAAGAATCACATTTTGTCAGTAAGATTATCATAATATATGGTAATTTACGAAGGACAGAATATCCGTCAACAAAGATGGATGGGAAATTATTTCGCTGATTTTTGCGATGAAATATAGAGACAGAATAGGAATCACCATCAGTAAAAAATGCGTGAATGATAGGCGGCAAAATAAGCATCTTTGTTTGCCGATGAAATTGTATTCTGTCAGTAAAGTTGAAAGTTAAACATCGTCGTTTGCTTCAACTGCAATGTATTTAATAAAACCTAATCAAATCGGGGTGTACTGATGGAAGGGTTATTTTGTCGGTAAATTTAAAATTTAAACGCCACCATTAGCTTCCTCTTCAACATTTTTAATAAATAAAAAATGATGTCGTTACTAGAAGATGTCGTTTTTGTGAACACTTGCTGCTTACCTATGAACCAACACCACCACAGTCACTAGCAATACTTAACCAACCAAGGACAAGTTTGAGATTAAGTCAACAATTTAGGAAAATGATTAGCAGAATAATGTTTAATCTAATCATATATGTTTTCTTTTTTTTTAATTAGATTAGAGTTTATCAAATCTTTGTAGTGAGTGGATAGTGATTATCTTGTAAAAGAGATTTAATACGTTTGGTTATATATTGATTTTGCTACCTTTAACCGTAAGGAGAAAAGAATAGAGAAACAATTACCTACATCTATTATTACATCTACTACTATTACAATGGGTAAGGCTATGAGATTAGGCTTTGGAATTGCCAGTGCAAGTGTCGTAAAGGCTCCTTCAAAATTCTGTGAGATTAGGATAGCAATGAGTGGGACATAAACACATATATGATCCAAAAAAATCACTAAATTATCAAACAAGTTTTTGTTTGTCAAGATAGCTTCCTGTCTCTAGCATAACAATCAAAACTGAAACTTTCTTTGATTTAGCAATTTATCTATTTTAACAAAAAGCCATAAAAATAAAAAAGATATTAGCTTTTCAAATAGATTAAAATGAATAAATTTCCTAAGGACTTCATTTGTTGACAGCAACGTCCTCTGATTCCTTGAGTGTCACCTCAAGATGGACTCGTAGTAATCCTTATTTACATCTATGCACCTCCTCAAATCTGCAGTAACCTCGAAGCACTTCTCCACTATATCATCCTTGTTCTTCTCCCCCTGCTTGATGCAATTTTCCTACTCTAACTAAGTCTCTCTGCAACCACCCTCCTTCATGAACAAGCACAACCCTCATTCTCCCTCCTCTTCCTCTTTAGCCTCCCCCTTAATATTTATTCCCATTCTCTTTAATTATTGATCCAATTCTACTAGTGGTTTTTAATGGATGGAAGAGGATGACAGAGGACATTGCTTCATGATGAAATTATAACTTCTTAGAATTTAAACATAAACTCCCAAGAGAACAAAGAGTCACTTTCTTTTAGTTTCTTTCTTCATCAATGAATTAATTACCCATATTGAGAAATAGGTTTCAAATTGGAACCTAGTTCCTATCAGGGTACTACTAAGTTCTAACTAGGGGTCACCCTTCATTATCATCAATCTGTCCTCAGCAATATTGAAATGCTTCTCTATCATCACTAATAACTCCCAAGTCCCAATTGTACCTTCGCATATTCTTGGATCAATTTGCTAGGGCCTTTCTTTCATTTAAAATGAAGTGTAAAACTATCTACAATCCAACTCATAAATAAAGTCAAGATTCAAGTGAGCTCAGTGAATACCAATCCCATCAAATGAAATTTGACCATGTAAGGAAGGGGAAAAGAAAAAGAATAATAAATATGCCTATCCAAATCTATCAGGAAGATACTAAAGAAAAGATGCTTGAAAGTGTCCTCAAGGTAATGTTTGTAAACTTAAATGCGTCCTATTTTTCAAAGCTTACCTACATTTTCCCTTCCAATGACAATAGAATGGACTATGTGCTAGCCTTTTTAAAAACCTTTTACCTCCGATACCACTAAAACATGCCCTGCCAGAACTATGGTCTTCATGGCAAGATCTTTATCTTCCAAACTCAGTCAATTATGTTGTTGTTCTTAGATCACAGAATAGAATCACTACTTTAAAGGACAAAAACCCAAAGGAGATTAGCTAAACACCGAGTATCTGGTTTAGAAAGATGAACCAGGGCAATTCTAAAAATGGTGATCAATCTTCAAAGTCATCTTAAGCTCATCTTCTTACACCTCAAAATGGATGTCATAAAGGTTGATATTGAACTATACGAGTTATAGAGTTAAGACCCCTAAACATGGTTTCCAACGACTTACATCATGGGCTTAGATGCCTGATGATAGCATATGATGCCCTATGATTAGCAGCTAAATGAAGAGAAGATTATTGTTTTCCTATGAACAAGTTTTAATAGTTCCATCACTTAAAAACAAGTAAAAAACAAGTAACCAAGTGCATTTAAACTCTTTGTCACTGCAGAATTTTCACCAAGATAAATAACTTTAATATAAGATTAACAGAAAATATAAGTAACAAACAACAATAGGATAGCAATTCACAAGAGACAAATTAGTATTTGCTCTTCCCACAGAAAGCACAAATAAGTATACGTAACTAAACAACTTCAATTTCTCAAGATGGTCACAAACAATAGGTTCATAAATTTCCAATTTTGGACTACTTTTCTTGTGTGTTAATATCATAAAGATTTATGTTTTGCACATTGCAACTTATAGCATGAAACAAGAGTTGGGTCTTGTATGGGATACATTTGTAATTTTATTATCCAAAATCTTATTGATTATTGTTTGGTTGTAGGAACTCATTTGTTGGACCACAAATTTTTTTTGAAAGTTAGAACTATTATATGTAGAATGTTGGAAGTTAAAAGCTGGAAAATGTAGTTAAAAAATGTTCATTGTGTATGATGTATTGAATTAACAAAGATGTCTTAGATTCACAATGTGTTATATGTAAGTATGCTAAGAAATATCGATATGATATAATATTGGTGTTATCAATCAGGAAGTGGAAAGATTGTAAATAATCTGAAGCATGTTGAGGAATTAGTTAAGAAAATGAATGACTAAATGAGTGATTGAAAGATTGAGTGAGTCTATTGACTATGGTCATTTGAAAAAAAAATGATTCCAGTAAAGAAGTTACTTGGGAGACTGAGGAAAACATAAGACAGCATTACCTCCATTTGTTTGATCACTCAAGTAAGAATTTCAAGGACTAAATTCTTTAAGGGGAGGAGAATTGTTGGACCCCAAACTTTTCTTGGAAGTTAGAACTATTATATATGGAATGTTAGAAGTTAAAAGCCGGAAAATGTAGTTGAAACATGTTCATGTTCATTGAGTATGCTTCCGTGTTTTAGCCATAACTTTTTCCCTAGTTATCCAAATGAGGTGATTCTTAATTTGGATTAAACTAGAGAAATAGACTACAACTTGTATGATGAAATCGAGTTCTAATTCAGTCTTCAAGAATTCCAAGTTTTGGATGGAATTTGAGGACAGAATATTGTTTCAGTATAAGAATAGTTCGGAAATTTTTGGGATATAACTTTCAGATTTCTAAACCAAATTGAATGATTTTGTTGTCATTAGAAAATTAAGACAATGAGGAAAATTTTTGGAGAAGTAACTGTTATCAAATTCCTTCAATTTTTCCATGATCATTATTTAAGGAGTTAGAAGTATAAGATGTTAGTTTTAATAGACATAAGGGGTAAAATGGGGATGACCAAGTAAATGATGGGTAAAATGGGAAAAAGACCAAATAAAAAGGGGCTGAAACAAGAAAGAAGAGGGAGAAGTCGTGAGAAGCCAAAAGGAAGAAGAAAAAAAAGTGAGAGAAAGAAGAGAAGAGGAGAAAATTCTAAGAAGCTAGGGAAAAAGGATGAAAATCGTGGGAAGGAAAAGAAGGAAGTCATCTTGTCAAGGTAAGTTCATCTTTTTCTTCTTGTTTTGGTAGAGAAGGAGTTAGAGTGAGAAAGGGTTTTGTGTAGAGAATGAAGGGTTTATATTGGAAGAAGATGATTTAAGAGAGACCCATTTGATTTTAGGGTTTCTAAACTAGGTTTTGGCTTTTCTAACCTAAATGGACTATGGGTAGGTTAGATTTGAGCTTAATTTGTGTTGATTGCATTTTTATGATTATGAAAGTTTTAGGGGGAATTCCATTTGAATTTGGATTGAATGAGATTACTGGTTTATTTTAAGGGAATCAAGAAAACCCTATTCAAGAGTAAGAGCAAGGGTACAATTGAGTTTAGATTTTTAAGCGAAATAAGGTGGGTAATTTATTTATAGTTATTATGTAATGAGCAAAATGCCTTGTGTGTGTATTGTGTGCTAAAATGACTTGCTTTGAAATGTTGTGATGTGAAAATTGCTTTATGATGTATGACATTTGATAAAATTGAATTGTGAGTATGATTATGCTATGCCTTAGAATTGTAACATGGCATTTTGATTAAACGAAAAGAACAAAAAGCATGAAAGTATGAGAATTTGATAAAATGAACTGAGCATGATTATATGCTTTTGTTTGGACGAGAGTGGAACCATTATGTTTGTCATGTACACGTTGACAAGAGCCTTCTTCCGACTGCTCGCTTATGGCATATGAGCTCCGAAAATGGACTCATTCTATTTATGGTGCAAACTTCGATTTCTCCATTCTGTATCCATGGAACCCTCGAGCCATTTGTTTGTGCATTTGCATTTTGATGTGTTAAGTTATGATGAAGTTGAGTATTATGCTTTGATGTTAAATTACATCCAATATGTTTTATATGATGATGTATTGAATTAGGAGTTGTAAATTAGAATTATGAATGTTGAACTTACAATGCTAGATTAAGATAAGGCGTGTATGTCTAAATGAATATTCGCATATATGTTTGATTGTGTGGCTCATCACCAATGGCTATAAATATATTAGCCACTGAGTTGTATAGCTCAACCCATCATTTTCCCTCCTCAAGCATAAAACGAGAAGATTAGCAATCATTGCAAGGCAATTGGACAAACTCCAAGATAATTAGCTTTTGTACTAAGCTAGTTCGAACACTTTGTATAGCTTATTAAGCATGCCAAACATTAAGCATCCATTTGTATTTGTTTTAAGTTTGTGATGTGTATATTAATATGTAAATAAAGTTTTTTCAAATATTGATTTTGCTTAATGATGAGAATTAGAAATTGAGGATTTCCTTTTGTGTATGATTATGTTATTTTACAGGTTGAGTATGATGGTTGTGGAAGTGGAGTGTGTGTATGCATATGCTCCTTTGTTGAGATTACAAATTGTTTCTTATTTTAGAATAGCATGTTAAAGATTGGAAAGGTTGTATGGGATGAACCATTTGAAGTGAGATTCAAGAGTTTAACGAAAAGTAGTTAGTAGTTAAATTGATATGAAGAGATATTGCATTTTACAAGTTCATAGGTGTGGAAATTGTGTTATGAACTCAAGGGAAAAACTAGATTAATATAGGCTGAATTGGACAAAGTAGTCTTTTTGAAAGTTGTAGTTTATCCTCTTAGCTTTCCAACGGTATAAAGCATGTAAATTGTGGATATCAGAGATGAGAGATATGAGCATTATAAGTGGAGATGCTGCATGGGATGTATACTTAGGACAACTATGGTAAATGAGGTGAATTAGTGGTTTGGATGAATCAAATGAGTAGGGATTAGGGGATTTAATGGAACAAAGTTGATTTTAGAATTGATATGAAGTGGTATTGCACTAGAAGGGATGAATTTGAGAAGATTATGAGTGAAAGTAATGTTAGAAAGGATGTAAGAATCATTGGAGAGGCTTTGGAGGGGTTTGGGAATCCCCTATGTCCGTTTAAACAGACCTTCTTAGGTTTATGAGGACCCCTTACCTTGCCAATGTCCGTTTCACTACAAGAAAAATTAGTTTCAGTAACCATTATTAATTGTTGCTAAAAATAAGAAAATGGTCGTTAAAAGTTATAGCGACCAAAATCGGGTTGGTCACAGGTGGTTACAACAGGG
>JANIPM010000008.1:31889803-31905155 GCA_027478405.1 Erythroxylum cassinoides | reverse complement strand
ATAACACTATAAACTCTTTATTTGAGTGAATGTTCCCTGATACATGTTTCAATTAATAATTCCAACATGCAGACACTAGATTAATACTCTGTAAAAATCTATTCCGATCATATCAAGAATTATAATGAAACACATACGAGTTCACCACTCATCAAGGTTGTGGTTCATAATAAGCGAAAGCTTAAGTTGTATGTTTTAAGATTAAAGTAACAACCCATTTTATTATTGAAAACATACTTGATTCCAGATTCATTTAATAGTACCATTATTGATAGTCAACTACTATCATGATATGAAACTCATCATTCCCTTGAAGTAAAATCCTTTACTTACACGGAGATAAATCGCAACAATATAGTCTAAACCATAATCAAGCAACCAATTTGATTATTCAACTATAAAACCATTAATTTAGATTTTAATAATATACATGTTTCCCATACATCTCTACGTATATGTCTATTACTTACAAAAAAATCTTGGTATCTTATGACTACATACATAATGCTCATTAAAACCAAACTCTTTTATTTTATTAATAATAAATATTTCCATTACAAAATTGTAACTGAAGAAGATTAAGGTACATGTAAATACACTTGCTTTCCAGGGCACTATATTTACAAAACTCCAACACTTGTTTGTTAATCACCATATAATATAAAACGGGAGATCTAGAAGGAAAAACTAACATAAGAGCAAAGCGATAATTTTACCCTTTGTTGTACGGATGACTATAATATGGTTCATGATAGGGTTTGCAATTGGACATATTATTTGAAATATGTATTCTCATAATATTTAGTAATTCAAGAGTTCAACTAATTGCCTTTAGTGGAATGACATTTAGTTAATAAACTAGAATTTGTTCTGATGAGATTAAATTAATTTTGGGCTTAATGGAGCTTGAACTATCTAAGTCTAATAAGATTCCTCACTTGGCTTCAAGAAAGGTTATCAATCAAAGTAAGAAATATAAATAGAGATTTTAGAGGCCCATAAGTGAATGTTAGGCTTGCACTAATTAATGGTTAATTTAAAGCCCAAATGTACATTTAGAAATGGGCTAGACTTTAGTTTAATTTGATTAATTGGATTAATTAAATTAAAACAAAATTTTTAAGAAAGTAAACTGCAATTTGGTTTTTCATTCGGGCTAAATGTGTGGCTGCACATTTAACATTAAATTGCTAAATAAAGATGGTCTTTATTATTGTTTATCATCATTAAATGGAGTTATGAACTTACCATTAAATGGTTTAATAGTTACCTTGTAATGTTAGTATATAACCTATTAGCATTCATTGGATTAAAGAAGAAAGATGTGCATTGGATGGACCATCTTCTTTCCTTTGTTGTTAACCGAAAGTGTGAGGGAGTAATAAGGTGTTCTTAAATTTTTTATCACTCTCTCCCCTATCTTGCATGAAAAAATCAAAAATTGCATAAGATTGTCTCATTCTTGGTCTTTTTTCTTCTAAGAAAATTCTCCTTAAAAGTTTTCTTCATCTTTCCCACCAAAGGATCTTGTTAACCCAGTTATCCATGAAGAACAATTGGTAGATCGGATTGGTTGAGGATACAATATCGAGAAAAGGAAACAATAACAAAAAGAAGAGGATACATCACTTAGGAGAGGATATATTGTCGAGGATATGATAGCGAAACGAGGAGTTAAAGTTGTAACGAAGGAGTCGGTAATATAATTTATAGCTTGTTTATGTTTATTATTATCCTTACACCATATCATGTATAGATTGGCATGATGATTTGGATATATTGCTTCTGCTGCAATTTATATTTCTAAAAAGTTTTGAAATCTACCATTTCTCCAAATATGATATGCTTTTTTTTTCGATCCAATATTTGAGTTATTTCTTGTTCCACAATACTAGATTTCAATTAGATTGCTTTAGAAGCTAAATCTCCTTTCAATACCTACAAAATCAACGTTTCAATTTTCATGAGTTTTACGAACTCAGTAAGCGAACCATCATCGATGTGCTCACTCAAACAGAACGTAAACATCTTATGTATAAAACACAGTTCAATCAGTATAACACGTCATCCAAATTCAGATCTCATAAATTTCACATTACTCAACATATTTCAATAAGCATATTATGAATACAAAGACTTCATATAGTCATTTCAGAATAATCCAATCATTTATCTCAATTCTTCATATCATCAATATGTACACAAGCATTACACATCATTATATCAACACATTTCAACATTTATTTGTAATCAATTTCATGAACATGTGTAAAGATATATATGTAAATGCACATGAGATTCACTTTTATTTTCATTTTTTTGTGATCGAGTGCCTATTTAACTATCCCATATCTGTTGTGGATTCCAGACTCATTTCAGATATTGTCTGGTATCCATTGTGGATATCTGGCTCGTTAATCGTCGAGCTTATGACTCTTTTTGCCCATTATGAGCTTTAAGCTCTTTTTATGTTGGTCACTTCAGTCACAACTCCTTTATCTGATCATACATATTCATGTGATGGAGTGCAACATTCCATATAATATGCTATCAATCACTTTCTTTCAATGTACACAGTTAGTTATCATAATCATCGGATCTAAGTCTGACATTCAATATTTAGTTAAGCACACATTTCCTTATTCACATACAATCAATAAGCCCTACCAATAAATACCCAAATATCAAGCTTTTCGGACCAATAATGCTTGTAATATCACAATTATATAAGTAGCAATTTAGTAATTGAAATTTATGCAAAAATAATTTAGTTGTAGTGAAGATCATCTAGGTCAACTCACAGTAAGCTCTAGATAGCTATTACCTCGATAATAGGGTAATTTTTGGATGATGTCTATCAATTTATGCTTCCATATCATGCAATACACACATATGTACACATTACTAATTTGATTACTCAAATAAGTACTCAATCATATATACATATCTATGTTATGCTTAATGCATGCTCAGTTGACTATCCCGGGTATGTAATCTTATTCACAAATCTTGCTTATTCATTCATCATAGCTTGTATATAACTTGTTTGCAGTTAGGTTATGCTTTAGGTAAGTTTCATTACCCTAAATTCATCAATCATACACTCATTAATTCTTTTGAAGCATTAAATATTCACACAATTTCCCAATTCTCATTCAATCGCACCTACTTCATTTCTTATATCCTTTGAATCACATTTGCATTCACATAAACATCTTTATACCATTAACAACTCATACTTCTCAAATTCATATACATTGATATCAATCATTCCATTCCTTAATTTATAACCACAATTAACACCTTAAACTTATCAAATACTTAATCAAGCAACTTTCTAGGTTCATTTCAAGTCCTAATTAAGTCCAATTACATCATTATAAAATGTCTTAACCTTGAATAGTCCAACAATTACCCAAAACTAACCTTTTCTCCATCCAAAGGACTTCCCACGACTGTGGGAAGGAGCCTTATAAATCCCACGATCGTGGGATGAGTGAATCGAAGGTTCACTCACCCATAACCTTCATTTTGCTTCCAATTTTTACTCCTTCATACTCTATCCAACACACCTTCACCAAAGTCCATACATTTCACTTCAATTCTACCTTATTCATGCTTCCATCCCTTATCAAATTCATGTCCAAAACTAATTCAAAAATAATTCATTAGATAACTCACAAATCATTATCTTTTACACATCAAATTAAAACATAAACTATTATTCACTATCAATCATGTATCCTAGTTCTGTTGTCATTTCAAGATCACTATATTAGCACATTTCTTTAACATAAATTCACCTTCATTATACCTCAAAACCTAATCTAATTCATCCATAAAACAATCCATAACCTATTGTTCATACATCAAGAACACAATAGAAAAGAATCCAAGTTTATGAAAAAATTTCTAGCACAATTCATCATCAACATCATATACAATCCATCCCAATTCAATCATCATAATCCTTCTATTATAACATGCCATAAAGAACAATACTTTACTTACTTATGTAGCCCCAATTCTAGCTCAATTCATCAAGTCTAACTTAGCTCTCCATACATGCAAGATCATCCAAAAACAAAGTGGAAGTAGAGTGGTTCTAGTAAAGGCAAGGAGATGACAACAAATTATAACTATCTTTGAGCATAATCTTATATGAATCTTAAAGTGAATATGAATAGAAGCAAAGCAGAATTTCAAAGCTATAGGGTTCTTAGTGTATTTCAGGAAAGTGAGGAAGGAGGAAGAATGAATTCTAACAGAAACATATAAGGAAAGCCTTTGCCATATACATGTGTCACTAGTTGAGTTAAGATAAGTGTCTCCTTATTTAAGGACACTTGTCCTACAAGGAAGCAAGCTACATGTCTTCCCCTTAAATGGTACACATGCCCTCTTCTTAAGCTGCCATATGTCCTCTTCTTAAGCTACCATATATCACTTAATCTTTATGCCAAATGTCAATCATTTTACAGGCTTTGTAATCCTAATTTTTCAGGTATCCACTTGTCTTGCCACTTGGCATTTTAACTAGACTAAATGTACATTTTAATTCATCAATTTCTCAATTGTAACAATAAATTCTAGGTTACCAATTATAGTCCATCAATTCTTGTCATTGGTAATCCAAAGTACAAGACACTAGAATTGCACATTCATGTCATATTCATTTTAGTTTCATACCTCGGAATATGTCAATTAAGTGCAATTTGTCTAAATCACAATTTATGTTTGTATGCTAATATTATACATATGAATACAATCATAAAATCATATCACAAATATACCAAATTCATTCTATATGATGTCATTCATGTGACTCAATAATCTAACATTTTAGATCCTTACAACCATATAAGAGATGGGACATTACAATTATAATAAAAATATTAATATAAAGGAAAGAAGAGAAAGAGAGCTATTA
This sequence comes from Erythroxylum cassinoides, assembly GCA_027478405.1. NCBI lineage: Eukaryota > Viridiplantae > Streptophyta > Magnoliopsida > Malpighiales > Erythroxylaceae > Erythroxylum > Erythroxylum cassinoides. The sequence goes on along the minus strand of JANIPM010000008.1, from coordinate 31,900,225 downwards.
CTAGATCTTGTTAATCTTGTTCTAAGTCTTCCTTGAAGCATAGAAGCCCTAAAACAAAAAGCTTAGTGACAATGAGGTTGTCACAAGCCTCCAACGTCCTTTAGAATGATCACTAATGAAAGTATTTATATGATAGGGTTACATAAAAGAGTTTTAAAGTGATTAAACTTATAATTTCATATATCTTTAAAGTGTTTATTACTAGAATCAATGCCTCTTACACTTCAAGCTTGGTGTCAATCTTGTTCTGAAAGTTTTCAAATACAAATTTTCATAAATCTAGCTAGATATGCTTCACATCTAACACCAGTTTTGTTGTAAGTCTTCTATAAAGTTGTAGATCTTTGAGTTATCTTTCCAATGCATCTAAAATCACCTCAATTGAAAATTTATGGAAAAAACTATTTTCAAATCTATGTTTGATCCTCAAAATCATCACCTCCACAACAATGAATCAAGCATAAGAGAATGTCATATAGTTTAATATAAAATATGTAATAAAATTTCTAAATGACAACTAACTTAGCCCTTACAAATATGAAACATTTAGACCTACGAAATAGATTTTTGTTGTATTAGTTAATGAATATCATCTTATAATAAACACCAATAACAACAAACAAAATATGTAAAGAAAAAGCACTTAAAAACTAAAGATTTTTACAATCAACTATGAAAAATGCATGATTCTTCGTAATTACGTCATTGAATTTGATATATTACAAGTGTATCAAATGATCATACATAAGAACCAAGTCATAAAGATTATTATGGATATCAATAAATTACAAAAATACTAAAGATACCAAAAAATTTACTAACATTTACGTTTATATGAAAATGTGATACATTTTAATTGATTATCATCCATCATACCCGCCCATATTTGAAAAGGAATTATTTATTTATCTTTTTTATTGTTATTCCTCAACAAACTAACCTTTGAACAATTTTAATTTTTAGTTTCAATAAATTGTAGACCTAAAAATAACTATTTAAGACTTGATTAATCGTCCTTTTCATATACTCAAAAAAAAATCCATATATCTAGTCTTCTTTTTAATATGAAACTGGACATACACATCACATATTAGACTGAAACCCTCACTACATCACAATAAACTTAATCTTAGCAAAACTAAACATTAAAAACACATTATTTCATAAGTATGAAATAGTTTTTCCAAACTTTAAATTCTATTTAGACTTTAAAAATTAAAATCAAAATTAATTCACTTCAACAACTTATATTATGCACTAAGACAAATATTAAAATTTTTTGGGCCTCAGATTTTTTGGAGCACTTTTTTCTCGTGATTATAACGTCGAAGAAATCCTCTTCATGAATAGTGTAGCTCTAGGTAGTTCAGTTATCAAATACATCTTCATATGATCCTTTTCCTTTTTCACAAGTTTCAGCTTTCTCCCATTAGTACTCAACTTCTCTGTCACTTCATCTTCTTTATTGAACGTTAATTATTCTCCTATCTTTCAATACGTTAATTGCACCATTTTGTTTGTTAATCTTCACTACAATTCCTATGGCGCAAAACAGAGAACCACTCGTTGCCTCGTACCCAAAGAATAGCGAAAAAGTTCACATACCTCACAGACTTTCAATGGAAAGTTTACAACGAACCATCTCCGACATCTCATCGGAGCTAAGCAAGGAAACGACGGACACAAGCCTTGCTTCCATAGCAGAGGTGGAGAATGCAAAGTGCGAGTGCTGTGGCATGTCTGAAGAGTGCACTCATGAGTACATAAAGCGAGTGCGTGACAAGTTCTGGGGGAAATTGGTTTGTGGGCTATGTGCAGAGGCTGTCAACCGAGAAATGGAGAAAAATGGAGGCAAGAGAAAGGAAGCCCTGAACGATCACATAAGTGCATGTTTAAGGTTTAATAAAGTTGGTAGGGCATATCCGGTGCTGTGCCAGGCGGAGACCATGCGAGAGATCTTAAAGAAAAGCTCAGTTATTAGAGGAAAGTCCACGAGTCCAAGGGATAGAGATGCTCAAAGGAAGGGCAGTATAGCAAGGAGTTCCAGTTGTATTCCAGCAATCATAAAGGAGACAGGTGACCGGAGAGTGGTCAATTGAGATCCAATGTTCGTGGTAAGGTATTTTTGCATGGTTTTTGTATTTTCAGTGTTCTTTGTTCTCTAATATTTCGCTACTGTGTAAGTGTTCGGCAACCGGTCTTAATTGCAGATTTCCAGACAGGAACGTTCTTCTCTAGCTTTTACCGTAAGATATGAATCCATGACCACAAGGAGCTCCCAGTTTATTTATGTTCTTGCTTTCTAATATTGTATCTATTAGAAAAACAAAAACATTTCCCTTCCGAGTTCATGTAACACGCATGTGTAATATGCCTCCTAAGAGTTCAATTTCAGTATCTTTTTGTTTCCAGTTGGCAATTCATTCTCCTGAATCTATAAATTCATAATTTTTTAATAATAAAAACGAAAATATGGTATGTATATATATATATATATATATATGTATATGTATGTATGTATAATTAACTAATTCATTTAAATAAATTAGTGAACTGATATATTATGCAAATTAATATTTAGTTGATTTAAAACTTGGTTACCAATTAAGTTAAACGATTTGGTTAGTGTTAATTTGAAGGTATCAAAACAATGGGAGCGAATTGGAAGAATTGTCGAATTAGAAATGGGCCTCACAGCTTTTAAATATATCAAAGACGTTTGTCGGTAATAGGAGTAATTATAAATAAAATTAAGTGTTAAAAGTTTTATTTGGAAGACTCAAAACTTGTATTAAATGAAAAAATATTTAATAATCTATAAATTTAGAATTTTCGTAAATCAGGTTAATGAGTTTTTATATTTACCTACTTGAGTTTAGTTACACATTCAAAATAAGGATTCATTTATATTTGGAGTTACAAATTGATCCATTTGAGTGTAATAATGTTTAGAACCTAATTATTAGTGAAATATAATGAAAATATTTAAAAAGTAACATAACAAGTTATTGACAAATAAAGTCAAATAATATAGTATAGCCAACATAGATACAAGGGGAAGTTCAAATAGAAAAAGAAGAATGTTAAGGGCAGTATATTTTAAAATGGGAACGAAGGAAATTGAATAAAAAAAGACAAAATTACAGATCAATTTCCACCCATTTTAAGAGCAACTCCTCATAAAAAAATATTTTTAAGCAAAATTTTTCATTAACAAAAATTATGTTGTTATTCCTTAATTAATGAAAAATATATAATCATTGACTATCTTTTATTTTCATAATGCGATATATCCTGTCATTTTTTACGAATTAAAGAATGCATATTAATAGAAATTATTTGTATATAAATAATGTCATGTTAATTTATCATTACTAAGTTAATTAAAAAATTAAACTTCAAAAAAATCAAAACATTGTTTTATGAAAATAATTAGCTATATCAATTAATTTGATGAAATTAATATTGAAGACAATATTCAATTCAAAATAGATATAATTTATTAACATCATTTCAAAGTGGCTTCAAACTCTATAAATGATAGGTATAAAAAGTAATTATATCTTCTAAAATATCCTGTAATAACCTGTTCTCCATATTGAGGGTTAGAGCTTTAGTTGTCATTGGGAATTTATGAAATACATTTCATTCACATGCATATCATTAGCATACACACATGAATTATGAATTATAGATTATGATTTTGTATACATTGCAAGGAATGTATATGTACTCAATTGACTCATTTTAGGGTATGAAAAGATTAAAACGTTCATGATGTGAATTGTGAAATGTTTATGCCTTGAATTTTGGTTTGATTGATTACAAGTAGTGAATTTGGAATTAATTGATATGATTGAAAAATTGAGGAATTAAATGTAAATTTGGTATAGGAAAATTTTCAAATGGTAAAAAAAGTTGATACATGAAAATTAGAATGATTAAGCCTATAATTGAGTGACATTTGGCATTGATTATTTTGTGACAAATGGATTAGTAAGTTGATGACAATTGACAGCTGTGATTACATGACATATGACCTAGCTTTATTGGTGACATATGGCAACATATTTACCTGATAAATGGAGGACATGCTTTTAGACATATGGAAAATTAATTGGATGACACGTAGCACCTTAGGAGTAAGGTTTCTGAAGTGTTGTTGCAGCTTAGCTCATTCTTCATCTATTCTCATCTCTCACCATTGAAACTTGCTTCTATCTCCCCTTCTTGTGTTTTTCTTAAAGCTATGCTAAATTACCACACCAAATACATGCTTTTACACTTCACAAAATAGCTAAAGAACCAGATGATTGTTGTTGTTTTATCATAGCCGAAAGTCATCTAATCCCACCTTAAATTTGTGATGATCATGCATACATGGAGGGCTAGGTTAACTTGATGAATTGAATTGGAATTGGAGGCCAAAATAAGTAAGTAAAGTGTTGTTCTTTATGGCATGTTATAATAGAAAAATTATGATGATTGAATTAAGATATATTGTGTCTGATGTTGATGTCGAAGATGTGCTGAAAAATGGAAAATGAATGGATACTTTTCTAGTCTATTTTTACATATACGAAAATGGTAGTCTACGGATTGTTGTATGGATGATTTATGGACTGTAGTATGGATGAATTAAGTTGGGATTTGAAGTATAAATGAAGTTAGATTCATCGTAAAGATAGGTGTTATTGAAGTGTTTTTGAATATGGAAAATCAAAGTTGTAAGTCGAAATTCTGGTTTCAATTTTATCTTCCTATTTTACATATATTTAGGGAATGAATTTGAGGAAAATCAAAGAATGAAAGTTGTAGATATAGGATTAGCTTGACCTTTGTGAAAGTTTTTTGATAAAATAGTGACTAGAGCTTGAGTTATAATTATTTTCCTAATACTGCCTGTGACAGGCCCCTGGGCAAGAACCTTATATTATTTCCTGATTTTTTGGGACCTTAGAGCTCGAATTAGTCAAACTATAAAACATGAAGAATGATGACTGATGTCTTATTAATGATTCTCTGAAATAGTTTGGCTAGAATATATCTTCATAAGTTTATGTAGTTAATTGATACCATTATCTAAGGAATGAATTGTTTTGATGTGTTAAGTTTAAATCCGAAAACTCTGATTTGTTAAAGGAATAAATGAGTTATTTTAATGTAAGCATGATCTTAAAGGACATGAGAAATGTGTATAAGGTATGGATGAATGAACATTGAAGAACATGGGGTAATTATGAATGAGAATTTAGTAAATGTATGAAAATATATTGCTGAAAAAAGTTTAGTGAACGTATAGATTTATCTTACTGAAATTCTAGATTTAAAGTAACAATTGTGTGTGTGATATAAGAGATTTTTTATCATGAAAATGTTCAAGGATAAGTGTAAAATATGAGTTCTTAATAGTATAAAGACGTTTTTATGAATGCAAATGAGATATAAAGAATATGAGTATGGTGAATTAGGTATGATTGAATATGAATTGAGGAAATTGTGTGAATGTATAATACTAGGAAAAGATTTATGAATTTATGAATAGAAAGTGATCGAGTTTACTTAAGGCATAAACCTAATTGCAAACTAAAATGATGTACAATTTATGATGTATAAATGATTAAGATTTGTGAATAAGGTTATATACTTGGAATGATCAATTGAGCATGATTGAACATAACACATATAAATGTGTATGATTGAGTACTTATTTGATTAAACAAGTTAGTAATGTGCACATATATGTGTATTGCATGATTTAGAAGCACAAATTGACCGATAACTTCCAAACATTGCTAGATTGTCGAGGCATTAGCTATCTGGAGCATACTGTGAGTTGACCTAGATGATCCTCACTATCATAGAATTGTTTTTTTCTAAATTTCAGTTACTGAATTGTTACTTATATAATTGTAATATTCCGTACATTGTTGATCCGAGGAGTGTGATATTCGGGAATGTTTTGGAAGTGCTTACTGATTGTATATGATGGGGAATCGTGTACTTAACTATATGTTGAATGCCAAACTTAGATCCGATGATTTTGATAACTGACTGTGTACATGGAAGGAAGTGATTGATAGCATATTATAAGGAATGTTGTACTCCATCATATGAATATGCATGATCAAATAAAGGAGTTGTAACCAGAGTGACCAACGTGAAAAGAGCTTAAAGCTCAGAATGTGCACAAGGAGCCACAGACTTAACGATTAATGTTCTTTGTATCCACAATGGATACGGGACCATATCTGAAATGAGCTCGATATCTACAATAGATATGGAACAGTTAAGTAGGTGCTTGGTCACAATAAAATAAAAATGGAAGTGAGTCTCACGTGCATTTGCATCTATATCTTTACTTGTTTTCTTGAGATTGATTGCAAATAAATGTTGAATTGTGTTGTTATAATGATGTGTAATGCTTGTGTACATGTTGATGATATGAAGAATTGAGATAAATGATTGCATTATTCTGAAATGACTATATGAAGATTTTGTTTTCATAATATGCTTGTTGAATATGATGAATAAGGTGATACATATGGGATTGGATTTAGGATGAGGTGTTATATTGAATGAACTGTGTTTTATACATAAGATGTTTATGTTCTATTTAAGTGAGCACATCAATGATAGTTCACTCACTGAGTTCACAAAACTCCTCAAAATTGCAACGTTAATTTTGTAGGTATTGAGAGGAGACTTAGCTTCTAAGGCAATCTAGTTAAAGTCTAGTATTGTCCATGTAGAACTTGTTGTATCAAACTGACATATGAGGAGTTTAGATAGAATGTTTTTGTTTAGTAACTCATATCATGTAGAACTTGTTGTATCAAACTCTAAACTCACAAATGGTTTTATAATATAAATATATGGTTAGTGTGTAATGAAATGACAATGTAAATTATGTTTTATTAATGAAATGGGATGAGTTGAACTTAAAATATTTATGTTCTTTATGATTCCATAATAAGCTGATGTGTTTGCTCTAACATGTCATTCTTATAGGTATGTTCTTGATTTTCCTCTTAATGTTCGGGTATATACTCTATGATAGTGGGGTGTTACATTATTTGATAGCTAGGTTTAATTAACAATTGTATCTTAATGAAATTTAACCACTTTACATTTTTTCTTTAAATTGTTTTTCTTACTTTAGTTTTGTTTATTTTCTTATTTCAAACCAACCAAAACCCCCTTAACCTAAACACCGATTAATTTCATTTTAAAAGCTAACTGAACACTCTCTATGGGATTGACCTAGACTCACTACTACTATAATAGTAGGTCTAGTTTATTTTGGCTAGCGTTACGACATGCTATCAAAAAGGAATAGTTTTGGGACAAGTAATTTCATCTAGAGGGATTGTGGTGGATACAGTTAAGTTAGAAATTGTGTAAAACTTACCTTATCCTATAATGTGTAGGAGGTTTTTATTGGTCATGTAGGTTTTTATTGTAGGTTTATTAAAGATTCCAATAAGATTTCAACAAATCTCTATTATTTATTACAAAAGGACATGCCATTTGAATTTAATGAGGGATGTAAGGAAGATTTTAACAAATTAAAGGAACTATTAACTTAAACATCAATCATTCAACCACCTAATTGGACTCAACCCTTTGAGATTATATGTGATACTAGTAATTTTGTTGTGAGTGTTATCCTCGGTTAAAAATGTGGCTAGATGACTCATTCCCTTTACTACGCTTCAAGAACTCTCAATCTAGCACAATGCAGCTACTCCACCATAGAGAAGGAGCTTTTAGCTATTTCGTTTACTTTAGTTAAATTTATACCTTATTTGCTTGGTTCTAAAGTTATTATATATTCTGATCATGCGACATTAAGATATCTTTTATCAAAGAAGGAATCAAAGACAAGGCTTATTAGATGGATGCTCCTACTCTAAGAATTTGATTTAGAGATCAAAGATAAGAAAGGTGTAGAGAACTCAATTGCAGGCCACTTGAGTCGAGTTGTAAAGGAAGAGAATTCAATACCATTGCAAGAGCTATTTCTAGATGAGCAATTACGAACGCTTTAAGCTAAGATTCCATGGTATGCTGATATTGTAAACTATCTAGTAAATCATGAGATACCTAATGATTTGATTAAAGCTAGATGGAATAGAATAAAGAGTGATTCAAAATATTATATTTGGGATGATCCTTAATTAAGGAAATGTTGTTCTAACTAAGTAAATAGGATATGTGTGCCCTAGTATAAATGTGAATCTATTTTAAAATTTTGTCGTTCGCATGCCTATGGTGGTCATTTTGGGCCTAAAATAACTACTAGGAAAATACTTGAATGTGACTTTTATTGGCCAAATATATTTTGAGATTCCTATATGTTCTGTAAGGCATGTGAACAATGCTAAAAACAAGGTATTTTATTCCATAGGGATCAAATGCCTTTATCTCTAATCCTTGTGTTTGAAATTTTTTATGTATGAGGCATTGACTTTATGGGATCATTTCCTTCTTCTTTTGGTCTTGTTTACATTTTATTGTTTGTGGCTTATATTTATAAATGAGTGGAAGTTAATGTCACAAGGACTAATGATTCTAAAATTGTTGTAAAATTTGTCAAGTCTAAAATTTTTACTAGGTTCGGAACATCACGAGCATTAATTAGCGACAAGGGTACTAATTTTTGCATTCAATTGGTGAGAAATTTTTTAAAGAAGTATCATGTCACTTATAAGGTATCTACGTCCTATCATACACAAACAAATGGGCAAGTAGAAGTGTCAAATAGAGAAATCAAGTCAATCCTTGAGAAAATGGTGAGCCCAAATCGTAAAGATTGGAGCCAACAACTTGATGATGCTCTTTGGGCATATGGAACTGCATATAAAACACCGATTGACTTGTCTCCATATCAAATGATTTACAAAAAGCCATGTCATCTTCTAATGGAAATTAAGCGCAAAGAGTTTTGGGTAATCAAGCAACACAATATAAAAATGGACTAGGTGGGTGAAAAAAGGAAATTGCAACTGCAAGAATTGGAAGAGCTTAGGCTTTACTCTTACGAGAATGCAAAAATTTACAAGGAAAAGACAAGGCTATTTCATGATAAGATGATTGCAAGAAAAAATTTTATTGTTGAAGAAAAGGTTCTTCTCTATCATTCACGACTTAAATTTTTCCCAGATAAATTATGTTTGGAATGGACCTTTTGTTGTTACTAATGTGTTTTTGCATGGTGCAATTAAAATTAAAAGCCTATAGATGAACAAGTAGTTTAAGGTCAATGGTCATTGATTGAAACATTTTTATGAAGGATACGAAGTGGAAAATATGGAAGTGATAGGGTTAGAAAACCCTCATTATAAAGATCAAGTGACTTTTATATCGAGCCAATGACATGAAACAAAGGCACTACTTGGGAGGAAACCTAAGGGAAGTTTATTTTTTTTCAATTACATTATTGCATTTGTTGTTTATATTAAATGCTCAATTTCCTACATTTGATGTTACATTGGAGACAATGTAAGTTTTAACTATGGAGGTGGGGATCTTAGTTTTTTTTAACCAAAGGTAGTACCTTGGAGGGCATCTTTGTTTTCATGCAAGTTTTTAATCTTATTTGTTGTTTATGTATGTTTCTTAGGTGTTTTAAAAATCAATCAAACAAACATTTTCCTATTTTTATGTCGCTTTTAATACTATATACTCATAATTAAAAAGTCAATTGACTAGAGAAATTCATGGTAACCTGAATATGTACCTTTACTCTTGTGATTGGTCAATATATGTTATTTTTATAAGAGTAGTGGCTAGTGGTAGACACAAGTTAATGAGATTTTGAGCCATTATAGATTGACACATACACATCAGTCTAATTGTCTGTTTTTTATTAGTGAATTTCATGACATGTACATCATGAATTTACTTTGATTTTCTATTCAAGACCATATTTTTATCACATGCATTAACATGAAAATAATATAGGCACTTTTTTGTTTTTACAAACTACATTAGCTAAATAGCCTACCTATCTATATGATTTTTCCTTCTAATAAGCCCCTTTGAGCTTTATTAGCCTTTCTTTTTATGCTAACCATGTTAAATGCTTTTAACCTAACTAAAAGTCCTACCCAAGCTTTAAAGCTAGTGGAGAATTTGTTGATTTTTAATGTTTGTTGATGTTAGTGCGTCATAACACTTCATAAAATAAACTATACCTACAACTATAGCAGTGGCAAGTCTAGTTTAATCCTATAGAGAGTGCTTAGAAAATAAACGATTGTTAGGTTATGAAACTTTTATGAAATCCAAATCATCATGCTAATCCATACATGTTTATTTAAGTGAATGTTCCCAGATACATGTTTCAATTAATAATTCCAACATGCAGACATTGGATTAATACTCTGTAAAAATCCATTCTGATCATATCAAGAATTA
>JANIPM010000008.1:31851718-31864525 GCA_027478405.1 Erythroxylum cassinoides | reverse complement strand
TCAATGAATGCAGTGCAATCCTATCAGTCTGTCCCAATTTACCAGAATGCCCTCGCTAACAGTAACGGGATGTTACAGACGATCCTAAGTATTTTATCAAAATTCATATCTTATGCTCATCCTCATTTTATAATACAATTACTTGTCATTTCATTTTAGCATTATTTGTTCTAATAAAAATCAAATTCTCATTCACTTTTATTAGATACACTTTACTCACACTTTACTCCTCTTCTTGAATCACAACTTTAATAATATGAACCCCTTCATCTCCATTATACATACGTATTTGGCACTTTAAAACTAACAATTCATTCACTATTGTCTTAAGTTTTTAATAACACTAAGATCATTCAATTTGGTTTAATACTTTAAAAGTTATACTCCAAATAATTTAGACCATTCCTTAACTGTAACGGTCTTCTATACCTAATTTCAATACAAATTCTAGAACCATGGAAATAGAATTGGAATTTGATTTCTTTAGAACAATTATAGCCCTATTTCTCTATTTAAATCTAGGTTAAGAATCATTCCATTTGGATAATTACATAACAAGTTATGCCTAAAATACTGAAGCATGTTCAATGATAATACTCCAGTTATCAATTTCTAGAACTCTTCATCAATTCCGTTCCAATTATATCAATCAATCTCTTCCAAATGATTTCAGATGATTATAATTTCTTGTGGCAATGAAGATCAGTGTGTTTCGAATCCAATGGTTCAATTCCCATGTCATTTGGAGGTCATAAGAAGAAGTTATAGCCAAAAGAGTAAAGGATGTTCGCATCAGTCCACTTTCACTGCTCCCACGATCATGCAAATTCCAATTGCTTCTCCATTGTCACCCTCGTGCTTGTGCACGATGTTGAGATTCCTTGTGACCTTTAAAAGTCACGATCGTGCACTCCCATCTTTTCAAACTTCACTCTGGCCTTTCTAAAAATAGACCTTCAAATCAATGTTTCATGGTAATTTTGACAAGGAAAATGAAGGATTTAGGCAAAATACTCCTCTAAAAAGTTGTTCCTTTATGTTTAAATTTTCAAATGAAACAAATTTCATCCAATATGGTTTGATATTCTGTAAGTTATGTTAAAAACACCACAAATAGTTCCAAATCAAGACAGAATCCACAAACTCAATTTCGAGCTAAATTTTGAAATTCTTATAGAAAAAATTCAATTTATATTCCTTCATGAAAAATATAGTCATACGTCTGTAGTTTAACATGAACTTAAAATCATCCCATTTGGATGTCTATAGACCAAGATATGGTAAAAATACAGATACACTTTCAGTGAAAACACTGCATCTGTACATTTTCTAGCACTCTTCATCGTCATTTCATCTTAGTTCCTCTCTTTTGCTTAGTCTATCACTTCTAGCTTATTTCCTCAATATTTTCTCTTCATTCCTACTTCCATTTCAGTTTAATTTCAATCACAACAAATCATGATCTATATTTGATCATTAACCTAAAACAAAACATATATATGTACCCAATCATCATCAATTTTCTACACACATGTTTTACTCCAATATCACCGTCTATCATCATATATGCTTCTATTTAACAAATCAAGAAGAGTTAATGCTTATACTTACTTAGTTTAGCTTCAATTCTTCAAAAACAACACTTAGCCCTAGCTCCCAAACATCACACGATCATATCTTGAAGGAGGTAAGGATAGGTTTTTCTTGTGGCAAATTGAAGAAATGATAAGATGGAAGTAGCAATTGAAAGATGGAAGCAAGATGTAACTTGATGGAGGTTTGGGTGAGTCAAGAATCATAAAGGAGAAGAAGAGAAGAAGAAGCCACGAAATTATGAGGAAAGCAAGAGTTAAAATGAAAGACAAAACATTTATTTGGTCTTTAAAGTGAAAAGTGTCGTGAGAGGGAGAGAGGAGTGGTGAGTGGCAAGTGCGGTGACATGTATCACTTGCCACTTGTCATCTTTTTATGGATCCATTTGGTCCCCTTTGATATCTAGTGCATTTAACTCCAATTTCTACTCCAATTGTCTCCCAAATTTTCCATGACATTTGTCATTAAATCCTAAAGTCATTTATTAAAATTTCCATTTCCATTGGACAGTAATTTCTATTATCATTTAACAATTGCTTTGCTACTTGGCAATTTTCCTAGTTCAAAAATGCCCAACAATTTTTAGAAATTTCTCCAAAAATTTCCAAAAATTCTAAATCAATTTATACACTCCCTAAATCAATTTTCAACATATAAAAACCACATTTCCCAATATATTCGCATATATAAACAATTATACTAGGAAATTGTCAATGAATGCATGTACAATTATCTTTATGTGTAAAGATTCAATATTCATGTGTATGTGCATCTTGTGAATGCATGACCATGAGATGTGTTTTCCTAATTTCTCAGTAATCTGTCACATTTACTATTTTAGCCTTAATATGGGTAACGGAATGTTATAATGTGAACAGTTATAACTAGAACCACTAGATTCTAAAGGGCTATAAAAGTGGCCTATAGATTTTTTTTTCCTCTTTAAATGTATATCAAATTTCATTTAAGTAGAAGTGAACATTTGAATCTTAGAAGATAAGCCATCATCTCATTGTCTATTGTAAAAAATTCTCTATAACTTTTTGTTTTACTTCCTCTTATGATCTTCCATGTCTCTTATCTTGAATATCTTAGCCCTATCTATGATCTCAGCTAAATATTTAAAAAAAAAAAGAATTGCCAACATTATATAGAAAGAACCATGAAAACCTCTAAAAAGCCTCTTAATAAAGGTGAGAGACCAACAAAAGTCCAATATGGATCTTTATTAGACCTATGTTGGCAGTTATATCTTGTATTTTTAAGTTTTTTACAATATAAATGATAGTGAGACTATTATGATAGGTAAATTATCAAATATAGGACAGAAAAACAAACTAGAGAAAATTTTAAGAGAAAGAAGGGATTTTCATAGAGATTTAAGTGAAGCAATTCAAGATTTTACGAGTTCTTTTCTTTTGTATTCTTTCTTAATTTTTTTAACCTTTTTAATATAAACTAAATTAGGATAGATCTAGATGGGCTAAATCTTATAACTATTTTTAAAGATTGATTCATTAATTTAGTGTAAGACCTAAGTTTTCTTGTAAATTATTCATGACAACTTCTTTTGTTTGAATCAAAATTTACTAGTGATTTTATTCAATTTCAAATTTCATATGTAAAGGATGTATCTATAGATTGTGACAAGAATAATCAGAGTTGCACAAATTATAGAGATAAGACCATATAAATCTACTGGGTTATATTCAAATGTAATAAAGAAATTTGTAGAATAAGTTGATGCCACCTAGGGGTTTTGATTGCAAGGAGATTTGATAAGAATCAAGAATCTAATCAAGTTACATAAGATAATAAGCTATTGAGAGATAAAGAGGGGGTTTAGATGGATTAGAAATAGTTTAAATTGTTTACCAAAAGTTATTGGAGAATTACGAAACATGACACCTGCTTAGATTTGTATTGGATCTGTATCCCAAAAGACAATACCATATTAATGTCATTTGTTTGTATTTGTCTTTGGAAGAAGTTCTAAAAACAAATAGGTGACAAAGTTAAAATTATAATCGATTCTAGACTTATCAATAATTTTATGTGTTGTGTTTTTCTTAGGTTACTATAAATTCTCAAGTAGAGACTTTGAGTTAGAATTTTAGGGAGGAGGGTTTGAACAATTTTGATTGGAAACTAGGTGTTTATCTAATGTTATTATGAGGGAGAGGGTTAAACTTGTTCCTATAGAGAGGTTAAGATGATTTCTCTAAGTTTGTAGGTTCTAGCAAAAGGATTTTTTTTGTTGGGATTATTAACATACAAACTTATTAAATAGATTAATTATAAAATTGAATTCCTTAATTGAAATTTAGTAGCTAAATGTATTGAAGATCCACAGATATCATATGTAATGGTTTGATCTATTTTATCGATTAAATTATATGCTTGATCCATGGTCTTATTCATAGGAGCACCACCAACAATAACATCCATTAATATCTTGGTGTTATAGGTCATCCTATTGTAGAATGTCTAAATGATGATTCATTTCTCTAGCCTATGATGGGGACATGAACTTAATAGATCCTCATATCTATCCTAAGCTTTATATAATAACTTGCCTTCCTTTTAAACAAAATTTGTAATATGATTTCTAGTTTGAGTAGCCTTGCCTAGGGGAAGTATTTGATAAGAAAATTTTTAAGTAGTAATAGATCCTATTAGCAAGTTTTGTAGCAATGCTCTTGCCTTATCCCTTAATAAAAATGGAATAGCCTTAGAATGATGGCATCTAGTGAGACACCATTAAGCTTTAGTGTATTACAATACTCCAAGAACATAGAGAGGTGTAGGTTTAGATCTTCAATAGGGGGCCTCTAAATTGATCATATTAGATCGTAAAGATAAGAAAGGGATTTAGATCAAAGCTATTTACTTTGATATGTGGCCTTGTAAGTTTCAATTGATCCCTTGAGGACCTTGATGTGGCAAAATTATTCAAAGATCTCATACTTTCTACAACCATCTTTACTTCTTTAACCTTTATCCATCTATGGGTCTTCTTATTATGTATAGAAGTAATTCATTCTTAGGTTCTAGTTTAATAAGATTCATAAGATATTTAGACTTTTGCAAGCAATAAGTGAACTATAAACCCAAAATAAAAAGGCATATGCTAACTAGTTTATAAATTAAATCATTAGTAACTACGCCTTGTCCCTAACAATGAAGTCAAAAACTTGATTTGTCTATTTTATGCCATAAGCACACGGTGTAGTTATACCTAACATTGGAGAGTATGGGTTGACCTTATAAGGACTAGTTGTTCATTACCAATTATCTAGACTATCAAATACATTTCATTTATAAAGGAGACAACTAAAAAATTATAAACACCAAACAAAAGCAATGGTCAAGTAGAAAGAAATCTATGAATTTGTTAGATCTAAGAAAGATGTTCTTTAAAAATACCTTAAATTTTAGCTTGGCTCTAATTTAATGAAAAACTCTAATTTTTCATTTTAAGTAACGTAACCTTTTTTCATTGGTCAAGTCAATTAAAATCTCTTTCTGATCAAAACAACCTAACAATTAATTAATCTAATTTATGAATTCTTATTATAGGTTATATTCTAAACCAGAAATCTTGTAAAGTTCTCTCTTGGGTAACTTACTTAACCCTCATCATCTATGTTATAATCTAATTATACACATCATATCTCAATCTTAATGTATAAATCTAATTATTAAACCATAAACTATTGTTCCTTCAATTCAATCAATATAAGAACATAGATAAATATCAAGAAAATAGACATTTTATTAAATCAAAAGATCATTTTAAAAAGTTACATCCTAAAATCAATCCCACCTAAATCTATATCCTAATTAGTTTATAAATAGATAAGAATGAACAACTTATACCAAAGAAAGAACAAAAATAAGGAAATCATCATAATAAATCTTGAAATCTTGTTAAGATCCTTATTTCGCTTCCAAGATTTTTTTTCTCAATCTCTCACTATCGTATTTGGCATCTAATTGATTCTTTTTTATTTGAAACTCCTCAATGATTAAAAGCTCATTTTCCCACTAACTTTTCTTTTAATAAATAAAAACCTAATTTTTAATGCCTAACATGGCTCTAATACAAAGTCGTATATATGCCATACTACTCTACACCATATTCTATAATATTTTTATATGGGAGTAAACATGAGAATATGTATACCCAGATTAGTGAACATAGGTTAAATAAGGGGTATATTAGGTGTACAAGGAGAAACATAATGCCCCTTCAAAACATGATCTAAACAAAGTGGCATATAGGTGCTATATTCTTTAGATGATAGATTTCTATAGGAAACAGAATAAGGTATAATGGAACATGGCCTGTAATACAGTTTTGTGACAAATTAACCTCAATATTTTCCCAATCCTCTTAATCAAGACATATTCTTCTGGCATAATCGACCTACTAACCATCTGTAAATAAATTCACGAGAGACCTCTTAAGGTTAAAGAAACTAACAGTAGAGTGGTATAGAATTATACAAACCATGAAATAATTATGCAATATTTGAGCCCCTAATCAATTTAAATGGTTAAGAAAATGTTACTAAAAAGATGACCATGATTTAGTACAAATGAAAAGGCTCCATTTTTCTTATTTTAGTCCACTTGACTTAAATTGCCTAGAAGTTCTTTTAAATTGTATATGCACTTCGCTCTTTTCATTTTATTCATCCTTTTATTTATCAATTCAATCAATTAGCTCACTTACTCATTTTTTTCCTTCCACTGAATTGGATTTCTTAACATATTGCATGATTTTATTAAATATCATTACTAACATCACAAAAAATAAATTCATTAATAGTAATATATTTTACTATCATTAAAATTATAGGTTACGTCTCACTTGGTCCTCCATTATATATCATTTTTGTATGCATTAAATTAATTGATATCCACATGTAAGATTTTATTACTAATTATTTTTTATTACTCATGAAATATTTTTTTAAAGGCACTAATCGAGCAATGTCTCAATAATTGACCAATATATGTATAAAATGCACAAATCACTTTAAAATCTTAACGTATATCCACTTAAATTAATTGTAGGTCTACCAAACCTCTCCTAAAAAAAGTTTTGCAACATTGTTCTCGTTTTTTAAAAGATCAAAACATATTCATTTGATAAAAACTTGACGTAAAAATATTTTAGAAATCCTCTCAATGTATTTTGATTCATCAAGAAGGATTTCATTAAACTCAAACCAAATTTCTTAATTATAAAAAATTTTTGGTTATGCTTACCATGAAATGATTATGCACTATTTAAGCCCTTAAATAATTGAACTGACTAAGAAAATGTTACTAAAAAAGATGATAATGATTTGTTACGCATAAAAAGGTTCCAATTTTTTTCTTAGTCCACTTAATTTGAACTATCATGAAGTTCTTTTCAATTGCATATGTACTTTATTTTACTCGTTTTATTCATCCTTTGATTTATTTATTTATTCAATTCACTCATTTACTTATTTTGTCCTTCCATTGGATTGGATTGTTTACATATTGAATGATTTCATTCTAATATAAGTACTAATATATATCACCAAAAAAATAAATTTACTAAGTAATATATTTTATTATTATTAAATTATAGAATAGGATCTCACTTGTTCCAATGTTTTTATTATGAATTAAATTAACAAATACTCACATATAAGATTTTACTGCCAATTATTATTTATTGCGACTCATGAAAACTCTAAAGAAATTTAAAACTTTAAGGAAAATATTCTTGCCATTATTTATCCTTCATTATTGGACTATTTGATAGCAAAATTTTAAATTATATTTGATTGACATATTGAAATGATTAAACTACAAATACGTGCATCATTGTTAAAGAACAAATTATGAGAATCCTAATCATGAATCGTTTTCACATGCAAACTTACTTCCAAATACACATAATCATACATTTATTATACATTCAATAGAATTTGTATAAAGGAATAAGCTAACAATTTTTCATATAAACATTATTACATGTGTATGGAAGAATTTTAATTATATAGAGGTATTATATATAAGTAATAAAATTTTAAGAAAGAAAAAGTGAAGAAGGAATATTTATTTAGTTATTGATTATGAATGAATACAACACTAATTTTTAAGCCAATTTGTTTGTATAAAAATCTCAAAAGTTTTTGTCAAGCTATAAGGAGTAATTAAGGGATTGTTTAGCTCCAGGGTAAGATTGGTGCATGCTTTTATGCACTAGGCATTTCACCAACCCTAATTCAGCTCTTCCAAACTATACTCTCCTCATTCTCTTTGCTTTTGCACATCTCTCTTCAACGTTAACGTTGGTTCTATTACCTACATCATTCTACATGGATTTATGACAAACCAATCAAATTATAGTCTCCGTAGTCAAATTGGTTTTCCTTCACTACATTTCACTCTTAATTGATATCTTTTTCGATGAAATTTGCCTCTTAAGACAATTTGAATTTCTAAATCCATCTTTTTTCACAATTAAAGGTATTGAACTTGTACAATTTTATCTACAATTATCTTCGACAATCCTAATTGAGGTTTATGTTGTTACATTTGTTTGTTAAATTTACAATGAGCCACTGGCTCATATGAGGAAAAAAGTTAGATTACATACAAATCCAAGTAAAGTTCTATCCTAAAATCAATTGATAATAGGTAGAATTGCTCACTAAGCTTATATGTTAGTCATCTTTCTCTTTTTTCTTCGATGTGAGATACTCACATGTAAGTATTCTCAACTTTTCCCCTCACATGTGAGTTCCTTTTTACTTGGACAATCTAAAGAGGTACATAAACAATCCTCATCAAGGCTGGACTTCTGATTGAGGTAAAATAGGTCCCCTCTTGGGGAAAATAATACTGCTGGGTCACTTGCTCCATGAAGGCTTCAAATCTTTCTTTAGTTGCTTAAATGATGAACTCCCTTCTGAGGCAAAAAATAGGCCAAAATTTTCATTGACTCTAATACTATGTTAAATTTGCAATGGGTCTATAGGCTCACATAGGTACTAAAGTTAGATCACACACAAACTCAAGTAAGGTTTCAATCTAAAATCAATTGACAATAGGTGGAGTAGCTCACTAAGCTTACCTCTTAGTCTTCTTTCCCTTCTTTCTTTGATTCGAGATACTCACATGTGGGTAATCTCAACATTATTGTATTGATGATAGGTTTTGACGTGAAACTAAACTGGGCTGGGCTCAAGTTCATGTAATTATTGTAATAGAGCAAGGTTGGGCGATTGAGTCATAGTTAACTGGTATTCTTATGTGAAAGCCATTCAAAACATATGGTCACAAAAAATGGTGTTGCAACTGTGAATTTGATTCACAACTCTAATATTGTGGCTGCCATAACGAACCTAAGTCGAGACCTATTTTGGTACAACAAAAAACTTGTCATAGGGAAGAGGATTTCTAGCACCTCATGAACCTTCATCAAGTAAGCAGCTAGAATGGTCTATTCCGAAGTATACAAAAATCAATGCGTATGGCTCATGACACGACCAAGATCGCAAGTCAGGTTGTAGTGTTATTATTAGAGATTGAGGATGAACTATCTTGGCTGTTTCAACCCCAAAATCCTTTTTATTTTATCACTTTTAATTGTGAAAGTTCAAGCTGCCTTGGAAGGATTTCTCTTGACAAAATGGGGCCAATATCAGAAAATGCATCATTGAAGCGAATTCTGCCCATGTTTTTGATAAGGATATCTATTATCTAATACTTGATAATCTTGATAAGGATCTCATCTGCTGTAATCTCTTATAATCATCTACTGTAATCTCTATCTGTTGTAATCTCTTATATCTGTTCATACTTATCTCTATAGCTTGTATCTGCATATATATTGTACAGAAGTCTGCTGTAAATAATATCTCTTTAATAGTTTATACTACTCTCATATGGTATCAGAGCATAGGTAAAGCCTCACAGCTCTCCTGGTCTCATCGTTTCCTTTTCACCATGTCCACAACTCCACACCAAACAATTGTTTCTTCTTGTACCTCTGAACTCTCGATGTCCTCTTTACTAAATGTTGTTACCCAATTGCCTATCAAACTCAACTCCACGAATTATTTGTCGTGGCAAGCTTAACTTATGCCTTTACTTCATAGCTATGACTTGGCAAAACATGTTGATGGGACTGCCATAGCTCTTTCACGTACCCTTGACAATGATTTGCCCAATCTTGACTTTTTATCCTAGTTTCAACTAGACCAACTTGTTCTTAGTTGGATTATTACCTCTATTCTAAAAAGTTTTATTCCATAAGTTATTGGTGCTTCTATTGTACAACAAGTATGGCAGAAACTGTCTTTCGCTTATACATTCAGTTCTAAAGCACAAATTAGAACCATTAAGTCCAATTTTTATAGGCTGAAAAAGGACCACACAGAGACTATTGCTACCTATACTCAACGTGCCAAGGCAATGTTTGACCAGCTAGTTGCATTACAAAGTTCTGTCTCTAAGGATGATCTTGTTCAGGTTATCACAAATGGCCTTGGCCCTATCTATCGTCCATTTGTTCGGTCTCTTGAAAACCGACTTGATGCTGTTTCATTTGATGATCTATACGGACTTCTCTTAAGTGAAAAGGCTTCACTTTCCGTTGAGTCCTCCATCTCTGACATTGCACCAATAAGGCTTCTTGCATCTGGTACTTCTAAAGGAACACGTACTGGCTGTGGTGGTCATGGTGGCCACTCGTCCCGTGGTGGCACTTGTACCACTTTCACTTCTCGCTCATCAACTGATTATAGTCATTTGACCTGTCATAATTGCAATAGTCCTGGTCACATTGCTCCTTAATGCCCTTCACCAAAGTTCCAACGTAATACCAACATTTTACATCCTAAGCCCTCTACCAACCTAGCTACCTCTACATCCCAATCAAATGCTCCCTAGATCTTGGACACAGGCACCACTCATCACCTCACCCCTAATCTAGAAAATTTAACTATCCACAATCCTTACACTAGTGGTGATGAGATCAAGATTGGAAACGGTAAAACACTCCCAATTACTTATATTGGAAGCTCTCTTTGTCAAAATGACTCTCTTAATTTTTCTTTACATGATTTATTGCATGTTCCTACTGCAAGTAATAATCTCTTATCTATTTCAGCTTTTACTCGTACTAACGATGTTTCCATTGAATTTTCCCTCATCATTTTGACATCAAGGATATCCGCACGAAGGAGTTACTTCTTAACGGACCGACTAATAATGGCTTGTATCCCATGCTTCTTCAACCAATTTCTCCTTCTTCACTCCCTAAGGCAGCAAATTTAGCCAGCCTTTCTCTTTGACATTCTCGTTAAGGACATGCAAATTTGCGTTGTGTTCGTCAAGCTCTCACTCAAACTAAAATTTTAGTGTCTTCCAATAAAATATCGGGCCTTTGTCACGTATGCTCGATTAGTAAAAGTCATAAGTTACCTTTTCCTCAGACTAGTTACAAAGTTGATGGCCCTTTAGATTTGATTTGTTGTGATTTGTGGGGGACATCTCCTACTGTATCCATTGATGGAAAGCATTTTTATGTTTTATTTTATGATCATTTCAGCAAATACTGTTGGATTTATTTTTTTTCTCACAAATATGAAGTCTTGAATGCTTTCGTCAAATTTAAACATGTGGAAAAATTCTTTGGTAGATCTATTAAACAGTTTCAGGTTGACTGGGGTGGTGAATTTTAAGCACTTACTAAATTTCTCAGTGGCAACGGCATTATTCATTGTAGTTCTTACCCAAAAACACCAGAACAAAATGGGTGTGCTAAACGTAAACATAAACATATTGTTGAAACTGGTTTGTCACTTTTACATCATTCTTCTGTTCCCTAGCAATATTGGAATTATGCTTTTGATACTGCGATCTATATTATAAACATATTACCTACCCCAATCTTACAAAATTGTGGTCCATATTACTTTTTATTCCACACTCATCCAAATCTTAATGAGTTAAAGGTTTTTGGCTCTCTTTGCTACCTTTGGTTACATCCATATGCTGCAAATAAATTAGCTCCCCGATCCTCCAAATGTGTTTTTATTAGCTTTAGTAAAATTCATAAAGGATATTTTTGTTTGGAGTTATCTACTAGAAAAATTTATTCTTCACGACATGTTTTATTTGATGAGCAGGTGTTTCCCTTCAAAGAATCTTCAGCTGGTCTAAATACTACCGTCCAGGAGCCATCATCACTAGTGCCCATTTTTTTGCCCACCAACCATCCTACATCTCTTCCTATTAGACCCACCTCCAATTCTACTTCCCATCACATACCCGTATCTCCATTACAACACCAACCATCCTCTTCTCCACTTTTGCCATCTATTGGTGTTCCACCAACCTTACCCATATCTCCAGCTTCTTCCCTTTCAACTGACACTTCACCTGTTAGTCACTCACACGATACACCACCACTTCCTGCATCATCTCATACCGGCTTTTCTAGCCTTCCTTTGGTTGTTGATCCCACACAGTACCCTTTGATTTCCTCCTCATCCTCTCCTCCAGTCCATAGATGGCACCATATGGTAAATAGATCCATGAGTAGTTCTTTGAAACCAAAGGCTTTGACTGCTAAATATTCTCACCCAATTGAGCCTAGTTGCTTCTCCAAAGCTTATAAACACCATAAATGGCGACAGGAAATGGCCGAAGAATATGCGGCATTAATGGACAATCACACATGGGATCTTGTTCCTTCTACCAATAATCAAAATCTCATTGGCTACAAATGGGTCTACCATATTAAATACACGACAGATGGAAAACATGATCGATACAAAACCAGACTCGTGGAAAAAGGCTACAACCAACGACCTGGAATCGATTTTCATGAAACATATAGTCCCATCATTAAACCAACAACAGTTCGACTTATTGTATCTCTTACTGTGACGAATGACGAATGATTGGTCAGTTAAACAACTTGATGTGTCAAATGCTTTTCTTCATGGTACGCTAGATGAGGATATTTTTGTGAAACAACCCCAAGGATTTGTCAATCCAGATTTTCCACATCATGTTTGTAGCCTACACAAGCCAATGTATGGATTACGGCAAGCACCACGACAGTGGTTCTCATGTCTGAAAAATTCTCTTTTATAACTTGGTTTTTAAGGTTCCAAAACAAATGCATCACTGTTCTTCCTCAATCAAAATGGT
>JANIPM010000008.1:31838494-31848919 GCA_027478405.1 Erythroxylum cassinoides | reverse complement strand
CTAGTGCCCATTTTTTTGCCCACCAACCATCCTACATCTCTTCCTATTAGACCCACCTCCAATTCTACTTCCCATCATAGACTCGTATCTCCATTACAACACCAACCATCCTCTTCTCCACTTTTGCCATCTACTGGTGTTCCACCAACCTTACCCATATCTCCAGCTTCTTCCCTTCCAACTGACACTTCACCTGTTAGTCACTCACACGATACACCACCACTTCCTGCATCATCTCATACTGGCTTTTCTGGCCTTCCTTTGATTGTTGATCTCACACAGTACCCTTTGATTTCCTCCTCATCCTCTCCTCCAGTCCATAGATGGCACCATATGGTAACTAGATCCATGAGTAGTTCTTTGAAACCAAAGGCTTTGATTGCTAAACATTCTCACCCAATTGAGCCTAGTTGCTTCTCCAAAGCTTATAAACACCATAAATGGCGACAGGTAATGGCCGAAGAATGTGCGGCATTAATGGACAATCACACATGGGATCTTGTTCCTTCTACCAATAATCAAAATCCCATCGGCTGCAAATGGGTCTACCATATTAAATATACGACAGATGGAAAACTTGATCGATACAAAACCAAACTCGTGGAAAAAGGCTACAACCAACTACCTGGAATCGATTTTCATGAAACATATAGTCCTATCATTAAACCAGCAACAGTTCGACTTATTGTATCTCTTATTGTGACGAATGACGAATGATTAGTGAGTTAAACAACTTGAAGTGTCGAATGCTTTTCTTCATGGTACTCTAGATGAGGAAATTTTTGTGAAATAACCCCAACGATTTGTCAATCCAGATTTCCACACCATGTTTGTAGCCTACACAAGTCAATATACGGATTACGGCAAGCACCACGACAGTGGTTCTCATGTTTGAAAAATTCTCTTTTATAACTTGGTTTTTAAGGTTCCAAAACAAATGCATCACTGTTCTTCCTCAATCAAAATGGTAATAAGTTATTCTGTCTCATTTACATTGATGATATTCTTTTTACTGGAAACAATATAGCAGCCATACAACGGATTCTTATGCAGCTTAGTTCTGAGTTCAAACTTGAAGATCTTGGTCACCTCTTATATTTTCTTGGTGTTGAAGCTAAGTGGACGTTTGAGGGCCTGCTCTTAACCCATCGAAAGTACATTCATGATCTGTTACAAAAAGCTCATATGCAGGATGTCAATACTATGTTAACACCTGCTTGCACTAACCTCAAACTTTCAGCTTTTTCTGGTACTTCCGTTTAAGATCCAACACTGTATAGATTCATCGTTGGTAGTCTTCAATATTTGTATATGACAAGACCTGATATCTCCTTTTTCTGTGAATAAGGCTTCACAATTCATGCATGATCCTCGAGATCAACATTGGCAAGTCGTTAAATGTATTTTATGTTATTTGAAAGCCACTTCTGATCATGGCTTACTTATAAAGAAGTCCTCCTCAACTCAACTTTTTGCCTACAGTGACAGTGATTGAGCTGGCTCCATTGATAACAGAAAATCAACTAGTAGTTATGCTCCGTCTGTGGGATGTAATATGATATCATGGTCCTCCAAGAAGCAACGCACAATGGCACAATCCTCCATAGAAGCTGAGTATCGAACTCTTGTATCTGTTATCCAAGAACTTCAGTGGTTACAATCTCTACTTCATGAAATTGGATAATCTTGTTCACAGACTCCCTTATTTTTTTGTGACAACTTTAGTGCCACATATTTAACAACTACACCAATTTTCCATTCCCGTTCCAAGCATTTGGAGATTGATTTGCACTTTGTGCGCGATAAATGTGCTCAGAAAGAACTACAAGTCTGCTACATATCTACCACAGATCAACTTGCTGATGGTTTCACAAAACCTTTGCCCAAAACTCGCTTTCTTCATTTATAGGACAAGTTATCTATCGTTTCACCCTACAGTCAACTTGTAGGAGGGTGATAAGGATATCTATTATCTGATACTTGATAAGCTTGATAAGGATCTCATCTGCTGTAATCTCTTATAATCATCTGCTGTAATTTCTTATATCTTTTCATACTTATCTCTATAGCTTGTATTTGCATATATACTATACAGAAGTCTGCATGTAAATAATATCTCTTCAATAGTTTATACTACTCTCATAATTTCAAGTTTTCAACCCTTACAAGCATAGGACCTTCGGAAGAATCTGACATGTATAAGAGTATGCAGTCAGTTTTCTCTTCAATCCGTATATATTACACGCCAACTTACTAATCAACGTATGAGAACAGTTGTTAATTGGTTTCTAGTGCGGGTAATAAAGTGAAATGAATTAATGTAATTCAGTTGCCTTTTGAAAAGATGTAATGACAATGTATGTTGGTATTAATCGTGAAACTAGCTAGTAAAACCATGCGACATACTCAGTCTGGCTCAAGCTAACGAGCTAACGTGTTATTATACCATGCTAATTAGAATCTTAGTGGACCATTACGCCCGACATTCCAAGATCATAATTCATAATAAACTATTTCTATATAAAAGAGAAAGAATTAAAAAAAGAGCACGCAGCGAAGTGCATGTCAATGTTCTTGCTTAAGTATTTAATAGTTCTCATCTAAACAAAGTATCGATCGGTAAAGTTTCTACTAAGTGATCAGGCTGGACCACTAACTAATTAAGAACTTGGAAACCTACCAATTGCGAGGGAGATAGCTTGAAACCCTTATTCAAGGGAAATGGGTCGGCTCGACGTCAGGCCTACCTCAATCAATTAAGGGGGAAAAAATAAAGTGACTTCTTGGAAGAACCAAAAAGAAAGCATGGACAGTGAGGACAGTGTTATATTGATAAGTACGAATATAGCACTAAAACTATTTTCGGACGGTAATGCCCTTTACAGCGTTACTTATTTGGTTCCCCTTAACTAAAACTAAAGGGTCACAGTACTACATAACAAATTCTTGCAATAAGATGAACTTTAGCCAGCTAGAGGTCTTGTATTTTGTATCTTCGGATGTCTTCCTTAATAAAATTGCTTTTTGTGATGTTAGAATCAGCCATGTAGAGGCTTTCATAGGAGTTTAACTTAGACTTGCTCTCTAAATGGGTATTGAAGTATTGAATGCGAGCTTCTTCTGAAATTAAAACTACGCGGGTTTGAAATGCAATATCTACTTCCCCTTTTCAAAGGTTAGTAATAAGCCAACCAACTTAATCGTTCAAATGAAATGCTAGTACTCCGATTAGAATTTGGAAAAAAAAAAAAAAAGATTGATCAATTTATACATGAAGTCTCTGCATGGAAATGTCCTCTAATGAAGTGTGCTTTGGTTGCTTACATGTAATGGAAGTTATTTGAAACAAAGTAACTATTTAGTTTAGAAGGCAAAATATGGCAAACTTAGTAAATAACCCATAGGCTCTACCCCATATGGATATGAATATATGCATATGGTCCTTACCTCCCGCCATGTCAGTTTATAAAAATCTTGATCGTTCCTACAAAGAAATGGTGTGATTAATTCAACTTAATGACGATTCAGCATTTGAGTTAATGAAATTAGGGCTAAACTTGATTTTGCTAACTAAGTTCATCACTGAATTAATCATTCTCTTTAGTTCTTTAAGTTAGATATGAGCCCATATTCTTAATTATCCGACAACTGTATGCGTGCTCAGCTAGTGGATATCCTTTCTGTTAGTTATCAGTAACTAAGTCCATACGTAGCGTGAAGCACAAATTAAAACAGAATGTGATCAGATACTGGACGGCGGTGGTAACTGACGTAAACATGTAATAAAGAAATGCAAAAGGTAGAGTTTGAAGAGGTAGTAGTGGAGATAGGCGTGAAGTGGTGGAAGGAGAGAAGAGACAGAGAAGAAGAAGAAGTGTAAAACCCTAGAAAATGGTGACGAGCACAGGCTGCCGGGTATGACAAAGACCACACAATTCCTTCCAGAAAGACATTTGTGGGGTCTTCAATTACGGTAAACGATAGCACACGAGCATTACTCTTAACGTAAAGACATCTAACTTTTTCTCCTTCTTTTCTCTTTTATCTTCTTTTCATTCTTTCGCACTGTCTTCTGACTTTGTTTGCCTCATATTGTAACTCCTATCTATCTCTACCCGGAAAGAGAATCCAAGATAATCATGAAGAGTCCAAACGAAAGAGGTTCAAGACTGCCTGCTTTTAGCCTTTGTAAAATTACATTCCCCAACTTGCCCTCGTTCCCGCACCACATTTACCCTTGAAGAAACACGTCCGGACATATATGTGTATTTACATGAGTAAACCGATCTGGTCAAATCCTGTCCATGCTTGCTCTTTGTCCCAGAGAATCTAGCAACCCCTTTGAATCAATGAAATACAGGTCTAATGCAATGAATGTCCTCACATGAGACCACAGAGCCTTTAAAGTGTCTCAAACATTTCATTAGGCTTTGTTGATTGAGTGTCCAGTCCACCGAAGCCATAATTAGAATGGTAAGGGACTGCAAGTTACCTTTGAAGAACGTTGAAAATAAGTACAACAAAGGGCATGTTCACATGCCCCCGTAAAGAACTTTGAAGCTTTTCAACGGTCACAGAAACCCTTGTCAATACATATACGTGTATGAAAATGAGCGAGTCGGTCAAAAAAGAGCATTTGGGTATGTCCGACAAAATCAAAGCGCTTTTCCAACATCTGTCCCTGTTGTGCTTCCCTTTCAATCCCTAGTGTTCAAACCTTCAACGAAAGTCAAGGTGCATTTTTGTAATTATTTCTCATTTCAGTGCTCTTCCTGCTTTTCTCTCTCACCTCTTATCTATTTATACGTCGTGTATCCAATCATTCTCTCTACGGACAACACGCCATTCCTTCTCTTTCAATAAATCTTCCTTGAATTGCACAGTTCTCAAATAAACTATGGGTTTTAGATAGGTGCGTTCCTGGACTTCTTTGCAGCGCAAGTTAAATTATGCAATTCTGGTTTTTATATAATTACATGATGTCAGTTTATAATTCTGCATATTATAACATTGGAATAGGATATGCAAGCTGCTTGGTTCAAGTGCAACCATTGTCAGTTCATTCTCCATTATTTTATTCTGGCACCTTTAGTTTAACATGATTGTTTATTATCCTAATTTCTGCTTTTTCTCGCCCATCTAACAGCTTCAGATCCGAGGGATTAAAATGATACCAGCACGTTCGTAGTGAGGAAAAGGGAAAGCTTTTATCATATTAATTAGCTGAAAGAGCTCCTAAAGTTACTGCTATCATTTTCTTTGCTCCCCAAGTCATTGCTACGTAGATGTTATTTCAGTACTAGACAGAGATGGCCATGAAAGAAACTCAGCCATGTCCGTCGTTGTGCTGGTTAGTGTTAATGTTCTTGAGCCCTTGCTTCCGCATGTTGCATGCAGACGAAGTTGAGCTTCTCTGGTCCTTCAAATCCTCAGTTAATGATCCCTTTCAACATCTCTCCAACTGGAATCCATCCCTCACTTTTTGCAAGTGGCAAGGTATCAGTTGCGGCAACAATTCTCGAGTTAATGTCATAGATCTTTCCAGCAAAAACATCTCCGGGAAACTTTCTTCCTCAATCTTTCAACTGCCATTTATTGAAACCATCAACCTCTCTAGCAATCAACTCGCCGGCGAGATTCCTCATGACATGTTTTCTGCCTCTAAGTCCTCCCTCCGATACCTCAATCTTAGTAATAACAATCTCACTGGTTCCATACCAGCTGGTCCAAACCCCAGCCTGGAAATATTCGATCTTTCCAACAACATGCTTTCGGGAAAAATTCCAGAGGAAATTGGATCACTTTCAAGCCTGAAGTTTCTTGATCTTGGTGGAAATGTTCTGGTGGGAAGAATTCCAATCTCCATTACAAACATCACAGGTTTGCAGGTATTAACTTTGGCCTCAAATCAATTAGTTGGTGTAATCCCTGCAGAATTAGGCCGACTTAAGAGCTTGAAGTGGATTTATATGGGATACAACAATCTTTCTGGGGAGATACCAAACGAGATAGGCCAGTTAACATCTCTGAATCATCTTGATCTTGTCTACAACAATCTCACAGGAGAAATCCCATCCTCTTTGGGAAACCTCTCCAATCTTCAATACCTATTTCTTTATCAAAACAAGCTTAAGGGTTTGATTCCAAGATCCATATTTGACCTCAAAAACTTGGTTTCTCTCGATCTTAGTGATAATTCACTTTCAGGACAGATTCCAGAACTCATAATCCAGATGCAAAACTTGGAGATTCTTCATCTTTTCTCCAACAACTTCACTGGGAAAATCCCTACAGCTTTAAGTTCCTTACCCCGTCTTCAAGTCCTTCAGCTTTGGTCTAATAAATTGTCCGGTGAGATACCTAAAGATCTTGGGAAACTAAACAACCTCACCGTACTAGACCTTTCCACCAATTCTCTCACTGGAAAAATACCTGGAGGCCTATGCAATTCTGGCTACCTATTTAAACTCATTTTGTTCTCGAATTCACTTGAAGGTGAAATTCCTAAGAGTTTGGGTGCTTGCAGAAGTTTACAGAGAGTACGTCTGCAGGACAACGGGCTATCCGGTGAGCTACCACCGGAATTCACTAAACTGTCACTTGTGTACTTCTTGGATATCTCAAGCAATCATCTTTCAGGGAGGATTGACCGGAGAAAATGGGAGATGTATTCTCTTAAAATGTTGAATTTGGCTCGGAACAGATTTTCTGGGCACTTACCGAATTCATTTGGCAGCAACAAGCTAGAGAACTTGGATTTGTCTCACAATGGATTTTCAGGTCCTATTCCACATAGTTTTGGGAACTTACTTGAGCTGATGCAATTGAAGCTAAATGAAAACAAGCTCTTTGGTAATATCCCAGAAAATTTATGTTCATGCAATAAGCTTGTTAGTCTAGACCTTAGCCACAATCACCTCAGTGGTCAACTCCCTTCCGGATTTTCTAACATACCGGTTCTGAGTCAGCTGGATGTGTCACAGAATCAATTATCAGGCGAAGTGCCCAGGAATTTGGGAACAGTGGAATCGCTTGTTGAAGTGAACATCTCTCACAATCATTTCCACGGTAGTCTACCGTCAACAGGAGCTTTTTTAGCTATAAATGCGAGTGCAGTTGCTGGCAACGACTTATGCGGTGGTGACGCTAGTAGTGGTTTAGCTCCATGCAGAAGGGCAAGGAGCTTAACGTGGTGGTTAGTTGTTGTTTATTTTCTTGCAGGATTTATTTTATTAGCTATTACTGCTTTTAGCATTATCTTCCTTCGGAGAAGAAAGCACATGGAGCTAAAAAAAGTTGAGAATGAAGATGGAGTTTGGGAGTTGCAGTTTTTCCATAAAAAAGTATCACAATCCATGACAATAGATGATATTTTCTCGTCCACCAAACAAGAAAATGTCATTTCTAGCGGCAAGGAAGGGATTTTATACAATGGGCTTGCCATCATGAGTAACATGCAGTTTGTGGTAAAGGAAATAAGGGTTGTGCACTCAATTCCACCGAGCGTTTGGGCTGAAATCTCAGAATTTGGTATGCTGCAGCATCCAAATATAGTCAAGCTGACTGGAGTATGTCGTTCCGATAAGGTAGCTTATCTGGTTTACGAGTACATAGACGGCAGCAAAACCTTGAATGAAGTTCTTAGACATTTAAGTTGGGAAAGGCGGAGAAAGATAGCAGTGGGGATTGCAAGAGCTCTCCGATACTTACATTGCTACTGTTTTCCGAGTGTTACTGTCGGTAACATGTCACCGGAGAATGTAACGATCGACGGAAGCGACGAACCTCGACTGAGGGTGAACCTTCCTTATGAACTGCTTCCGACCGTCCCCGAGTATTTGATCTCTTCAACCTACGTTGCGCCAGGTATTTTACCCTCGGTAAATCAAATACGAAAGGTTCTTGTACATATATATATTAAAAAGTTATCTTTCTTAAATTACTTAAACCCTGCATTAGATTGGAGCATGATCGTTTGGCCGATTAACATGTGGTAAGTTGCACGTGTGTCATCGATTGACACCGTTAGTTTGTGAAATGCAGAAACTAGAAAAACCAAAGAGGTAACGGAAAAGAGCGACATGTATGGATTTGGACTCATCCTCATCCAATTATTAACGGGCAAGAGCCCGGACGATCCTGAATTTGGTGCGCAGGAGAACATTGTTGAGTGGGCCAGATACTGCTACTCCGATTGTCATCTGGACTTGTGGGTGGATCCAGGAATCAGATCGCACCCATCATCATCATCTCTTCAGCAAAATCACATTGTGGAAGCCATGAATTTGGCTCTCTATTGCACTGCAACTGACCCCACCGCACGTCCAGGGGCTAGCCACGTTTACACCACCCTACACACTGCTTTCAAGACCACTTCTTGTGTTTCAGCCCTAAACTGCTCTTCGCCTTCTTAGGTTGGTTAATTTTTGTTCAAGTTCCTAAATCTTTTTTGTTTCCCCTTTTATTTGGGTTTCAGTTTCTGTTATGATGAAGGTGTTAGTTTTGGAGACGATTATTACTAGAAATGTTTTGCTTGATGGATATGTTTTGACATACTACTACTCGAGTGTAAAATTTAAAAATCTGTATATGTTTTGACATTACTACTTACTCGAGTGTAAAATTTAAATATCTTTTTTGATAAATTGTATCATATAACGTGCATCTTATATGGCCCAACTTAGGTGACTGGTTCCATTATCTTGGATCTTTTCCTTTTTTCTGCTTGGTTCAACGTGAACATCATTGCTCCTACTTTTATCGCTCATGATTTAGACTCGTGGTCCAAGCCAGATTTTAGTAACACTCCTAAGATAAAAGCATCACACACACTGCCTTGTGCGATTCCCGAGACGAAGAATCTTTATGACTTTAGACTTTCAATTCTAATGATTAGGGGAGAGTGATGGTGATAGTAATAGTGCTAGCATCTCCCACGCATTGCCTAAACTAGAATTGCTTTAATGTTAGCCAATGATGTGTGTTTTTTACCAAATCGGCGATATCCCACCAAACTTTTCCGTCTTTTTAGCTGGACGGCATATTTGAGACGATTAATACGTAATTTTTAGCGCAAATGCATCATTTATCCCTTTCATCAATTTGAATTTAAAACCATATATACTTCCAATCCCAAATGTTATTTTATTTTTAAGCCACTCAAACTATTTCACTAATATTATATTAATTACTGTATTTAATTTAAATTTTTTTATCTTCACATTTTTTAACACTTTGTTTAGATAAGAAAAACAATTCAATTTAAACTTTTAAATTAATGTAACTTCGAACTAAACTTTGCTGCTTTGAATTAAACTTGGATTATTAATATAATTAATGGCTTCAGTTTAAAAATATACTATGAAGCTATAATAAAAACAAATGGACCAATTTAGACTAGAGAAGCTATTTAATTAGCTATGGCTAAGTATTGAGGACATTTATTTACAAAGTGTTCACGTTATCTACAGAGAAAACATCGAGTAAGTTTTCGTCAATGTGATAACTTTTTGAAGAATTACTTAACTGAGGGAATTCAATAATTTGGCCTTAGACAGTTAGACTATAAAAACCAAATTTTAGTTTATTTTGAATATTCTTAAAAAACGGAAAACAAATGAAAAAGAGTTACATGACCGATGTGAATAAAAAATCTAAAAATTATAATAAAATAAATTTTATTTTTTAAACTAATAAAAGTAAAAATGAAATTGATTAGTATTTAATCTAATGAATCAGGTACTATTTTTTAAGAAACATTAATTTAGAATGAAATTTACAAGAATAGAAAAATATGTATTAGCAAAGGATATTTGTCGATTTCAATGAATGCATCATGTAATGTTATAAGAGATTTTTTTCAATATATTATGTCTTCGAATATATGTAAAACAATCAAACAAAAAAAGAATAAAGAGTGAAATAGATGGTGTTCTTTGTTGCAGAAAAAGTCTGTTCTATTGCATTGTACTCTCTTTTTATACAGTTTTCATATCCTAATTATGAGTGACTACATTCAACCTACATTTTCTCCCGATAATTTTTCAAATTTAAGTTATACCATAATGTTTTACATTGTACAAAAAATACCCTAAATTTTTCAAAAGATATTTAAAATAGCTCTTCAATTTACATAACTATTAGATTTTGTTTAGTAACAAGTAATGAAGGAATTGGAATAAAAAAATAGGAATGAAAATGAAAAGTAAGAATCAAAATATGAATGAAATTAATAATTATGCATGATTAATATAGTATTATACAATGTTAATATTTGGTACGATTTAAATGTCTATAGACTTTATAATTCATTTGAAATTTCTACTTGTCGGAACCCGACCCGGAGACCGGACTCCAACTGCTCATAACTTAACATTCACTCTTCTCTGATACCATAGACGTCGGACCCCGATCCCGAAGCCCGAC
>JANIPM010000008.1:31785074-31798667 GCA_027478405.1 Erythroxylum cassinoides | reverse complement strand
GTCAATGGATGCAATGCAACCTATCAGTCTGTCCCAATTACCAATTTACCCTTGCTAACAGTAACGGGATGTTACATAGGATCTATAAGATGTCATAACCAAAATGATGTGTTTATATATATGCATTGGAGAATGCATGGTTAGGAGAATGTGAGGGCTTGCATGATGGATGGTTATAGGCTTAGGCAGAACCAGAGTCCTTTTAAAGTTAGGGTTGTTGGGCAAACCTAAGCCTACTTTGCATGGATATTTTTGAACCATGGAAATAGGATTTTCATATTAATAGGTTGATTTTAACTAGAAGCATTGGTTTATTGGGCAAACCCAAAATCAGCGTGGATAGAGGCAAAGTTGGGTAGTGTACGTTAGATGTATACATGTCAAGAGTTGATAGCCCAATGAGTGTGCACACATCAACAGTTGATTGCAATTGGTATGATCGATACCTACCAGTTAAACTAAAGTGGCTTGTTGGGCAAACCTAAATTCATTCTTAGGGGTATTAGATATCGACCTACTAGGAGAATTTCTCTACAAGTTCTCTCAGATTTATATTAAGGGTTATAAATTTGTGAAAAATAGTAGGAGCCATAATGCGTGTTATTAAAGTCCTTATAGACATACATTTAAGTACATTTTAATTTTTCTCTCTTTAACAAAAGGTTGTTATTGCCCGAGTCAACACCATAAGTACTAGTGTTAATCTAAGATCATTGATGGAAGCTAACAAGTTGACTAGACCAAACTTCCTTGACTGGCTCATGAACTTGAGAATAGTTCTCAAGTTCAAGAAGCTTCGTTATGTCTTGGAAGAACCACTTCCCGATTCCCTGGATGCTAATGCCTCTGATGATGATCAGAGGGCATATAGGAAGCATCTCGATGATAGCAATAAGGCTAGTTGTATTATGCTAGCCACTATGTCAATAGAGCTGCAAAAGTAGCATGAAGCTATGAATGCTCATACCATAATCTATCATCTTAAAGAGCTCTTTGATGAGCAAGCAAGGTCCAAAAGGTTTGAGACTTCATGATTGCTCTTCCACTTCAAGATGGTTAAGGGAACATCTCCAATACAATATACACTATAGATGAATGGTTACATCAAGCAGTTGGCCTCCTTGGGTTTTGTTTTGGATCATGAATTAAGTATCGACTTAATGCTAATCGGTTGAACCGATAGCTCCTTACAATTTGTGTTTAAATATTGTATGAACGATATATGCAATACAATTCTCGAGTTGGTCAATATGCTTAAGACAGTTGAGCCATCTGTTTGCAAGGACAAGGTTGTGATGTTGGTGGACTCTTCTAGTTCGAAGGAAAAGAGTCAAAAGAATAAGAATTCTGTAGGTCCTAAGGGAGGTGTCAATAAAGCAAAGTAGACTACCTCGAAGGGAACTTACTTCCACTATGGCAAGGATGGCCACTGGAAGAGAAACCGTAAGGCCTATATGGAATCCTTTAAGCAGAAGAAGGCATCTGATGACTTTTAGACCTAATAAATACTGATGTATATGGTCTGATGTGGTTTCGTATACTTCATTACCCTTATCGGTGATCATTCTCAATATGGGTATATGTATCTTATGAGATACAAGTTTGAAGCCTTTGAAAGGTTCAAAGAATTCAGAAATGAAGTTAAGAAACAACTTGGAAGAAGTAATAAATTACTTCAATTGGATCAAGGTGGTGAATACTTAAGTCAAAAATTTTGGATTATCTCAAGGATAATGGAATATTTTCCCAGTGGACTCTACCTTACATGCCACAACACAATGGTGTGACTGAGAGGAGAAACTGAACCTTGTTAGACATGGTGAGGTCTGTGATGGGTTTAGTGAATTTACTAAAATCCTTTTAGGAGTATGCACTCGAAACTTCTATTTATGCATTAAATAGAGTCCCATCTAAGTCAGTTGATGTTACTCCATATGAGATATGGACTAATAAGAAATCATATCTTTCTCATATGAAAGTTTGGGGTTATCCTGCATATGTGAAGCGAATTCAACAGATAAGCTTGAAGCTAAATCTGACAAGTTTCTATTTGTAGGATATCCTAAGGAAACTATAGGATATCAGTTCTACCATGTTTTGGAACAAAAGGTGTTTGTTTCAAAACATGTTTTCTTTTTAGAGAAAGAGTTTCTTCTAAAAGAAGACAGTGGACGCAAAATTGAACTTGTGAAATTTCAAGATACTCAAACATACGTAGATCAATTGCCTAGACCTGAGACTATTGTTTATGAAGATGAAACAATAGTTCAACCTTCTGACACACAAGAAGTTCATAGGTTAGGTAGGATATGTCATGTTCCTGAGAGATATGGATTTCTCTTAAGTGAACTTAATGACGTATTGTTCTTAAAAGATGATGAGCCTACTACCTATGAAGAGGTTCTGAAGAGTTCAGAATCTGACAAATGGCTTCAAGCTATGAAATGCACAGTGGATTATATGTGTAAAAACTAAGTATTGACTTTGGTTGACCCTCTTGAAGGGATAAAACCAATAGGGTGCAAATAGGTTTTCAAGAAGAAAACTGACATGGAGGGTAATGTCATCACCCATAAAGCTAGGTTTATAAATAAAGGTTATTGTCAAAGAAAAGGTGTTGACTATGACAAAACATTTAACCTAGTAGCTATGCTTAATCCATTAGGATATTCCTCGCCATTGCTGTTCATTATGATTATGAGATATGACAAAAGGATGTAAAGATGACTTTCCTTAATGGAAACCTAACCGAGGATGTGTATATCACACAACCTGATGGTTTCATATCCATGAAAGGAGAAAGGTTTGCAAGATTTAGAAATCCATTTATGGATTGACACAAGCATCCAGGATTTGAAATATCACATTTGATGAGACAATCAAAGAGTTTGATTTCTCAAAAAATTTGGATGGGTTGTGTGTGTATAAGAAGGTTATTGGGAGTGCAATTGTGTTCCTTGTACTGTATGTAGATGACATATTGCTAATAGGAAACAATGTCTCTATTTTGCAATAAGTCAAATTTTGGTTAGCTAAGAACATCTCTATGAAAGATCTTGGAGAAGTAACTTATATTTCGTGGATAAAGATCTATAGAGATAGATTTAAGTGATTACTTGGTCTTTCTCAAACTACATACATAGACAAGATATTAAGAGGTTTAGGATGGAGTAGTCCAAGAGAGGTTATCTTCCCATGGTATATGGGATTTCACTCTCTAAATATATGTGTCCAAAGACACAAGAAGAGAGGACTCACATGAGTTTGATTCCTTATGCTTCAACTGTAGAATCAATCATGTACACTATGTTATGTACTAGAGCTGATGTATTGTGTGCTATAAGTGTTACGAGCAAATATCAGTCAGACCCTGGTGAGCACCATTAGGTGTTTGTCAAAAATATCCTTAAGTCCTTGAGAAGAACTAAAGATGTATTCTTGGTATATGGAGAAGGTGATCTTGTGGTAAGTGGGTATACTAATGCCAGCTTCCAATCCAATAGGGATGACTCCAGATCCCAATCTAGATATGTATTCACACAAAATGGTGGTACAGTCAGTTGGAAAAGTTCCAAACAAGAGACGAGTATTGATTAGATGATAGAGGTAGAGTACATTGCAGCTTCAAAAGCAGTAAAGGAAATAATTTGGATCAAGAAATTCATCATGAAACTTGGTGTGGTTCTAAGCATCGCTAACCCAGTGTAGTTGTATTGTGACAACAACGGGACTATAGCATGGGCAAAGGAATCGAGGTCTCATCAGAAGTCCAAACATATGCTCAAGTGCTACCATTTGATTAGAGAAATCATTGGTAGAAATGATGTCAAGATAGAGAGAGTTCCCACCAATCAAAATATAGTTGATCTGTTGACTAAGCCTATTTCTCAAAAGAGTTTTGTGTCATATGTACACACCTATGGTATTATATATCAAGGCAATTGGCTTTAGTGAAAGTGGGATTTTGTTAGAGTAGTACTCTAAAGGCAATCACCTTTAACACTTATTGTACAAATCATTTTATGAATAATATAGACATTTTCATTATTTTGATGTTGATACATTTATGGATTTTTTGTTGATCTTAAATTGATTGAGTGAAGTTCTTGATACAAAACATAGCATGGAGGAAATCATGATGAGATCATGATAATAAGATTCCTATTATGTGTAATTATGTTAGTATATAAACTTTCCCTAGTCATAGGATTAATGAGATGGGATATCATTAATCTGGATAGACTAGCATATGTTATACTCCTTGATTGGATCAAGCAGTAGATCTCATAAGCTGCTACATGTGGATGCTTACTAAGGGTAGTAAGTACATTGGATTGACCTACTATGAGATAATCATATAGATATTCTATTATAATCTAAATGATAGTCTCATCGTAGCAATGATGCAAGTAACCTCTGACTTGAGGTGCTCAAGGATATCTCAAATACTGATCCTGTGCTTTGATTACATTCATCGGTGCCTTTCAAGGGTTACTGATAGGTTGGTGACTGGGTACAGCTTGAGATATTCAAAGGTAATTGAGAACCAATAAAGGATTCTTGATAGAAGGAGATGATACCCACAACCTTTTGTCAAGGTCATTACTGGAGAGTCTCTGGCTAGAGCAGATATGTGTCATAAATAGAATTTTCAATGATAGATAGAGTAATGAGATCCTTAGCACATGATCTAATATCACTTGGACTAGATGTGACGTACTCAGTCTAATGGGAGTTAACACTTTGATCATACTTTGAATCAAGTGAGGTATAGATGGTGAAAGGACGAATTGCATGGAAACATTACGTATGGAAGGGTTTATAGTCAAACCACTAACTTTCTGATCAATTGGGGATCATAACTTATTGTTAGATACCGCTCTTGACTTACTTAAATTAAGTGTTAATTAAAGTTAACAACATAACCGGAAACCTAATGGGTCACACACATAGGAGATCCTAAGGATGAGTAAAATGGTCGTGAATGGTGATTTAAGATATGAGAGACTATTTTGGGATTGTATGCTATTCATGGTTGTTAACTTCCCATGATTTCCATTGATGTATGCTATTCATGACCATTAACTTTCCATAACTTCCCATTAATAATGGGGGTTATGGGAGGCCAAAGAGGGCAGAAAATAATCATCATTTTCGTGCATCTTATATAAGACATAGGGTAAAAAAAAGATTATTTTTTACATAGACACTCTTTTCTGTCTAACTCTCACAAGAGTTCCTATCTTTGCTAGCATAAAGAAAAAACTCTAGCCATCTCCTAGTGAGGTTTCATCCTTCTATCTTTGTGTGGACTTTTATTAGAGACGGTCTATGCTGATCATGTAGTTTATGACAACCCAACATGGACAAGATTAAAGAACGAAGGAGATCATCGAAAAGGTATGTAAACATCTTACATTTCATGTTTTTGTTTTCTTTATCTATATGCATGAGTAGATCTAGTTTTTGAGGTTCCGTTTTATTTTCTGCTGTGTATATTTGATATATATTATATATGAGATGCATAATCGGAACCTTACAATATGTTTTGTAATTGTTGAAATATTCAAGTTGAATGAATTTGTATATTATTTACACACATATAGACCCAATTTTTTCATGAGTTTTTAAGCCTAAAGAGAATTTTTAAAATTTTGTAAAGCTCTTGTTATTCTTTCATATGTGTTATCATTGCATAGTATGATAATTCTAGAACTAGCTTTTATTATGCATGTTGAGACCATATTTGTTAAATTAGATGCAATGACATGATAAAGGCACTTGGATTCAACAATTTGTTTTAGCTTGTTTCTTTGAAATTACCATACCCTTAAAGTTACCCTTAGGAAAAACCAAGTTGAGCTTCAACTTCTTTCATTAATTAAACCCACATATGAACCTTTATCATATTTTTCTTTACAAACCTTTTTTATTTTTTTGAACCTTGAAAGTTATTTACATTATTTACTTGTTGAGACTTGAAATTTGTGAAAGGTCCAATATTTCTTAAATTATGGTACTTAATGTTTAGTGTGAAAAAAGAAAAAGAGAAAAAAAAGAAAAAAGGAAAGCATAAACAAAAAACAAAGAGAAAAAATGAAAGGAAGGAAAAAAAGTATATAGTACCATTAGTTTTGCATGAAAAGACCTATATGTACTTGTAAACAAGTCTTGAGTTATATGGTGTAGTAAATTTCCTTCAATTTAATCCTTTTTATTTTCCTAATCATACCTTATCTAAGCTCGTTACAACCTCATAAGACCTTTAGATTGGTGTTTCTAGTTTGTACATAAATGGTGGAGATGTGATTTTATTGCAAATATGGTAAGAGTTTTGTTATGCATTGATTGAGAATTTTGATACTTTTCACCCGAAACACTTGAGTGCATTGACTGAAATCTTTGTGAGGGTGTAACGATATATGCTTTTGATTTTAATGTAATTTTAAAGGTGGTTACTATTAATATTGCTTAGGAAGTCAATTTTAGGATAACTTGAATGTTAATTTAACTCAATAATATATATGATTGACTTAAAACGTGTTATTCAATTTTTGATACCACAAGTGCACGACGTTGTTGTAGCTAATACTAGCAATTACAAGCCGATCCTAAAAGAATGATGAGTACTAATAATTACTGTTGTTCTATTATCTAGCATATAAATTGATTGTGGTTTAATTCAAGAAACTAAAATTTATACAATTAAACTAAATAAGCAATATGAATTAGGTAAAGAATTGGTGACACTAGATTAATTACCGATATCAAATAATTAGTATCTAGGCATCAAATCCCCCTAAACCTTTAACCGATTAATTATTTGTCATGCAATTATGATGTTGATTTGTTGGACTGTGGAGATTCCTAAAGTATGCTAGTAGTTGACCTTGAGTCTACTAACAACTAATTCTAAGGTCTTTAACTGAATTACTCAAGTTAAAACTTATAGAATTGTGTTACCATATTATGAATCCCTCTATTATGTTTAACCCTAATCTAGAAGGTTTATGCATTCCTATCTCTAGGATTGCAATCAACTCTTTTCAATTATCATGGATCTATTCAACTAGGATTCATCAATCACTTAGTATGAAATCATATTAAAGTCTAATAAATCAGATTAATAGATAATCATAAAACAGATCATTGGATCGAAACAATCAATCAATTCAATTACATTCATAAAATAATCAAAACATGTTAAAGTATTCAACTAAGGTTCATCTAACCTAAATACTAACAGAAAAATTAGTTATACATCGGTGAACATTAAACACGAAA
This sequence comes from Erythroxylum cassinoides, assembly GCA_027478405.1. Classification (NCBI taxonomy): domain Eukaryota; kingdom Viridiplantae; phylum Streptophyta; class Magnoliopsida; order Malpighiales; family Erythroxylaceae; genus Erythroxylum; species Erythroxylum cassinoides. Next base: position 31,791,383 of record JANIPM010000008.1, on the reverse strand, counting down.
TTATATCCATATATATAGGAAAAATAATAGAAAACATAGAAATCATAACTTTAAATCTCCTTTATTGTTCTTTATCATGTATTCTAAAAATGTAAACATCTGATCTTGTGTTATGATGGATTTGTTGATAAAAGTCCCGTGTCTTCAACTCCTTAAGCTTTAAATTGCCTTTGGAATCACCTCCAAACGTCTAAGAGCAGTGACAGACACTTCCTCCTTTCCTTTGCCTTTAAAACGTCTAATTTATATGAAAACCTAGAATTTTAGGTTATGGACAGTCTTGTGCACGATTGTGCATCGAATCGTGCATAATCAGAATCCATCAAGTATCAAGAAAGTGCATAGGCGTGCAAAAGTGCACAGTTATGCACTCTTTTCAAATTGCTAATTTTTGTTTTACGTTGTGTTTTCGCTCGAATTCTTCTCCTTTAAGTCTATAAGGAAATTATCATATGTAAATATACTTGAAGCACATTAAATACCAAATATACAAAAAAATATATAATATCAAGCAAGAATACATTAAATATGGGGTAAAACTATAGTCAATTCACCATTTATCAATATGATGATATATAGTGTGAATAAAAAGGTTAAGATTGATGATGGATTGATGTTGTAAAATTTATAATTTTGATTATAGTTTGCTTGAGGATAAGCAAAAACTTAAGTGTGGGGATATTTGATAGATGGATATTTGACTATATTTTACCACCCATATTTGATGTATTTTGCTTGATATTTTACACTTTTATTGTATATTTGGTACTTGATTTGCTCCAAGTGTGTTTATAGAGTATAATTGCCTTCATGGACTTAAAGGAGAAGAATTTGGAGAAAAACACTGTATAAAATGAAGAATCAACAAATCTGAAGGAATGTACGGCCGTGCATATTTTCCTGTGGCTATGCACTTTCATGATACATACATTTCTAGAATTTGTCCAAAGTTACAAAGAGATTTAGAGGGTATCCAATAATTCAAAACCAAATATGAGTCTTAAAGTAGCTTTTAAGGTTTTACCCAAAGTTAAGAAGGATCTAGAGGGTTATCTAAGTATTTAAAACTAATTGAGGAAGTTAGAGTAGTTTCTATAGTTTTACCCAAATTAAGAAAAGAGACCTAGATGGCTAAGATGTCTTAAACTAGATTCTAAAACATTTCTGAAGTAGATATGAATGGAGATGAGCTAAAATATATAAATTCTAGATAAAGCCATTAAAGTTCTTCATGTAAATTAAAAATGTTTTCTTTAAAACTGAAATGAATTATTAAAAAAAAGCGCTATAAGGTGAATACTTAGTCATAAGAGCTAGTTAAGATGTTGTACAAAGTAAGCTTAAAATCTTATTTTTAAAACATAAAAAAACTTCAAAAAGATAAAACAATAGCCAAAATTGAGAGATCTTGTTAACACAACTATTCTAAGAATGAAACACAAGCATCTTAAAAAAATAAACACATAAAAGTCAAAAAGGAAACACGTGCATGTTATAAAGAAATTATAGACTTTATAAGAAGGAAACATGTGTGTCAAAAAGGAAACACGGGTGAAGGAATATACTAAAAGAATAATAAGTAGTGGAAATGCTCTAATTAGATGCATCCGTGTTTTTAGATTTTTATTCTAAAAGTTAATCCAAGTTCTAGTTTCGTGCCTAAAAGGGATTAGTCTTTGTTTCCTTAACTTCGATAAGAGTTGCCTCTTTAACCTGAGTAATGGTTCTTTAGTAGAATGTATGCTCATTCTACTTTGTACCTTAAAATACTTTATAATTCCTTTCCTTCCAAACTGCATAGACATTATAATTGAAACCCAATCTAATATAACAATATCATTTTTATCAAACACTGAATTTTTCATATCCATTCAACTATATCATATCATTCACAATTCATGTTACATAGAACATAGATGTTTTTCTATAATGTATAAGTGAAAGAGTTGTTTAAATATGGTCTATAAATTCTTCTTCCTAACTTCAAAGGGAGCACGAGGGATCAAAAAAATTGAATTTAATATTTTCTTTTATTTATAACCTCTGTTAGATTTCTAACCAAATAATGAAAGAGGTTTTGAGGATATTGCACTCTTTTTAAACTAGTTTATACCGGGTAACTTTCTACTGTGGGGTAACAAAAATTTCCAAACAAAAGTCATTAATAAAGATCTTTGACTTCTGCCTAGCTAATTTAATCCATCATCTACCTAAATATTGAGATTTTGAATTGGTAAGCTCTTCCTTAGACCTAAAAACTTCTAAATGCACAAAACTCCAATTATCTTACCTTGTTCGTAGCCTCAACTTGGTTTGATTAATTATGGAAGCTATAAGGGAGTTATAATTATGAGACAAATATAAAAGGCCTAATTCATGTTAATTATCAAACTAAAACTAGTTTTCTTTATCGTTAAATGGTCCATTAAAGTTCTTTGTAGAAATATACACTTAATCGTAACATTTACCTTAGTTTCTAAGAGATGTTAGACCTATATTATACTTCTAAGAAGTTATGTCTTTTAATAAAATGGCCATGAATCCATCTTATCAAAAGTGATTCATTATTAGTTTATAATTTCCATATTCTTTTAAATAATAAAACCTTGTCCATTGCTTTTATAAAAATGATGACTAGATTAACGTACCTTTTAGGATAATATAAATCAAACCATTTAACTTGATACTAGTGAATTTGTTGTGTTGTCCTAACCAAGGATATTTTCTAAGCATTCTTTCAATATTTTTTTAATGGTTTGTTGGGGTAAAGAAAGATGGGAACTCCAAAGTATATCAAAATCATTAGCATAAGACAAATACATGTTACACTAACTACCCAATCTTCTCTATATGATGTCTATTAGAAGCTAGCATTTCATAAAAGTCAACTTCTTTATGGTTATTAGAATTCCCAAGTAATTAAAAGTTAGCTCTTCTTATTTGAAATAAGTGATGATACCAATTTTCTTTACAAATCTATTATAACATGGGGAAATAAAGAAATTGACGTATAAATATGTTCCTAAATTCTTGCAAAGGTTTACAGAGCACCTTGATTGATTCAAAATTAACTCCATATAGAATAATTATATCATATACAAATAACCAATTAAAAATCCTTAATTTATCTCATTTATGAAACTTAAATTTGCTCCCCTTTTTAATGTTAAAAGCAGTAAATCTGGTTAAGGTTTCAATGCATAGGATAAGTAGATAAGTTAATAAAAGGCCCCTTGCCTAATTTATTTAGCCCCTTTGAATGATTGAGTTAATGCCCCATTAATAAGGACACTATATAAAGAAGTGGTTACATAATGAATTAGCCACCTTAAGAATTAATTTAGAAACCTTTAAACCCCTATGACACTGAATAAGAAGTTTTAATTCATATAGTCAAAATATTTATTAAAATCTATTTTAAAGAAAAACTCCTTCTTCTCCTTTTTTCCTATAATAATTATTAAAGATCCCTATGGAATATGTATAATGTCCCCAATAATTATGTTGCACACAAATGTATTTTAGAAAGGGGTAATGATATATCAAAGGATTGATTTGAGATGAGCAATAAGAAGCTTTGAGATTGTTTTTATATAATACATTAAAACAAGTTACTAACATATAATAAAATAAACTTTAAGGATTTAGAGTCTTTGAGATTAGGAAGATACAAGTATTATTGATCTTAGATATAAGCTTCCTATGGGAAAATAATTTATGAGCTGAATTGATGATAGAGGTACCTTTATGAATCTAAATTCTAGAACAAAAATAAGTATTGAATTTGCGCAGGCCTAGAGCTTTATTGGGTCACAAGCTAAACAGAGCCTCCTTGATATCCAAACTTGAAAAAGGTATGGCTAAATAGTCAACTAGCCTACTAGTAATGACCTAGGGAATAAAAATCTTTGCTTTATGAGGAAAAAGAAATTTTATCAACAATACTCAAGTTCAATGTAAAAGTTTTCATCTCTTATTAGTTTTTTCCTAAGAATCCCTCTAGTTTTTATAAAGAGACCATCATGCTGAGATTCCTTCTTACAATCACAACATTATGAAAATACTTTGTATTCCTACATCTATCTCTTAGCTAATTATTCCTAGACTTTTGTTTTAATAGAGTGGTAGACTCCCAAAGCATCAATGTACTTTTTTTGAAAACTTCTCTTATATTGCTTAAGCAATTCATCCATTGGGTTTAACCTTAACTGCTCCTAAATATAGTTGAAATTGAGAAGTTCGAATTTCTTCAAAAGCTCAATGTTATTGTATTTTCCTCTATTGAGAATTTTAAGCTCTTCAATTTTCCTATTTTTAAATGAATTTAAAGGCTTTAAAGCCATAATCTAGAGAATTTATTCCCCTTAAAACCACTTAATCAAAGTTTGGGGTATTAACAAAAAATTGATAAATTTAAAATGGAATTTCTTTTAATTATGCGTTCTCTAATTTGTATCTTAACTAAAGTATGATCTGAATAAGAATATTGTTAAAGTGGAAAAAAAATATAAGAAAATTTTGATACCCAACTAGTATTCACCATCTTAATAAAACACTTCTTGCTTTATTTATTATTCCACATAAAAGATCTTCTCGTGTACCTGAGATAAGGTCCCTCGAATTGACTCAAAACTTCTAAAAAGTCCTTATTTTTTTAACTTAAGTCTACTCTTTTTCCCTTCACTCTTGAGTTAATAAGGTACAACTGAAGTCTTTATGTAAAAATATTAAGGAGAGAGAATTAGATGATACTACCACTTCCACAACTTATCCTTTTGCTAAATTAAGGAGTTTCTATCACTAATATATAATCATTGATATTATCTGTTTGAACAAAATCAATTAAATTATTATTATTACAATAATTATAAATTTATAGGCTACTACATTTTGACCTATGTTATTGATAATAAAAAAGGATAATCTTTTTTTGCACATACTATTTTAGAAAGAGGAGCATTGGGCTTTTATAATTGCTCAAGTTCTCTTAAGTGTTTCATTTTCCTAATCTCATCTATGTAATTCAAAATCTAACATTCAGCAAATGTACAAAATTTAATTCAAAATTGTTTTTGATATAAGATCAATTCTTATATAAACAATAATTTTTATCATTTGCAACATTTCAAATAATGAAGACGACAAATGATATTCAAAATAATTGAATTAAATTTTAGGATTGCTAACTCGAACCATATGCCCTATGATTGAATTCCAAAGAAAAGATAGGATGTCAAATAATCATATTAATTGTAAGGTATGACACAGTTTGAGTCATTAATTTAGTCAATCTTTGATCAAGCTCTCTTTCTTATAAATCAACCTTCCAAGTAGAACATGATAGATGATCACAAACTCCTATGAATAAAAAATTATAAACATCTCGTAAATTGATTTTTATAGGTTTTTCTTCCCTCGCAGGAAAAGGGAGGGTCTTCATTTGTTATACATAATATTCTTCTTTTTATGTTTGATTTTCTTACACTGACGTTCATCGATTTCTAACCTAGATAGTTTTTTATTCTTCTTTTTCTTGATATATAAAGGTTTTAGTTTTTGTTTAGGCCTCTATGTGCTGATTTTTTACCTTACAAGTTTTCTCTCTTTTGTGTGTAAATTTTCTATCAAGGAGCTATGCCTTTACCAATGTACAACCTATTAATTCTTTAGTGGTTTTAATTTTTCCTATCTTATCAACTTTAAGACATGACAAGCTATTGTTTACCACGTCGCCCCTAGAAGAAATTGTCTTAACCTTCTTTCACTCTTTTTGCTTCTTCTTCTCTTTTCTTTAATTTTGATTTTGATTTTTCTTTTTTTATAAATTAATTTCTCTCCTTTTATTTTTTTAAATGATTAAATTTTTTTACAAGAACAAAGTTCTAAAAAATTTTTACAATGGCTAAAATTCTTATTGATCAAAATTGACAATCAATCCATTAAGGAATACCTTTCTCCAAAATATAAGTAGTGCTCACTTGAAGCTACATTTTTGGCGTTGCAATCCCATTTTATGAAGTATTGGAGTTTGATCCATTGTCATTGTGAATCCAAAGAATTTTTTTCAAGTGTTTTACCCATTTTCTCATTATCTTTGCATTTTGAGAGAGGTAAGTAAAATGGCACTTATATCCAACAGTTTCTGAATTTAATTAGGATAAAACTTCATTTATTTAAAAGAATAAGGAAGGAATCAAAAGGCTTGGAGTCGTATGAATGAAGGAAGGTCACTAATTTTACAAGGAAAAGAAGAGAGGATAGTGAAACTACGTAGTTTTAGGCTTAGGCTTTAAGTTAAGAAACAAAATT
>JANIPM010000008.1:31736497-31763156 GCA_027478405.1 Erythroxylum cassinoides | reverse complement strand
AAACAATAATGGATTCAATGTTTCCGCAATTTCCAGGTATTTATCAATCCAATTATTGTATATAGTATGTTGCAATTCTAGGGTTAATTATTTGTGTTGATTAATTATGAAATTAATCTGTTTTTTCGGGTTTATTTTCTTTCATTGTTAAGTTGTTTAACTTTAGATACTAATTAAGTATCTTATATGTTAATTATGGATGCTTTCGTCAACTCTTTAGATGAGTTTGTATTAACCTTATTAAACAAATTTATAAAGAGGAATATAATTTAAGGTCTTTCAAAAAATAATATTAAACACTATAAAAAGTCATAATTATCCTTTAATTTAATTTAGTGATAGATGCAATTATTAATTAAAAATTGCAATTTTCTTTAAAATCAAATCACTAGATTGAGAGCATCAATTGCATATTCATATATGATATTGTCCTTGAAATAAATATAGTCAACGTAGATTCCAAATTGTTTCGTGCTTATTAAATATAATTTAAGATTTTATGTAGCTATTAGCCACTATACTATTTCTTCTATTTTTAGAATTTTTATTATTATATATCATTTCCATCATCTTTTTTTTTCATTTTATGTATATATCACTAATGTTCTAAATATTCAATTTTTGATGTAACTAGTACCCGTTAGAAAGTTCATAATCTAAAAACTTTCATTTTTGATAAAAATAATCTAATTTTTCATTGATAATTAAAAGTAATCTCGTATCTTAATAAAAATTAAAAAATAATTTACTTATAAAATAAAATAAAATTAGAATTTCTTCTGAACCCAGAATACACAATTTATCCTCATGAACACAATATAGTATGCAAATCTATAACACAATACATATGCAAAAACGCTCATTTCATACATTTGATATTTCTAAATTCCATTAAAAGATCGGGGTCCAACAACACGACAGTTTATAGGGACCATGTAAGTCACTGTAAATGTGTGAAGCATTGAAGATGATGTTCATATCTGTGTGAAGATATACACCCATGAAATTACATACAAAACTATGTATGTTGTCTGTGTAAGCTTCTACGACCATGTAAAGTCACGATTTAGAGGATATTTTGAGATCCATGGTCATTTACATGAACATGTAAGTTACCATGTATATTCCAAAAACCCTGGTTTTGACTATAAAAGGAAATTATTGAAGGCTAAAGAAACAGAAAAGAGACTGGAGATAAGTTAGACAATAGAAAAGGAATAAAGAAGTAGTTTTAAATTAAGGACAAACAATACTAAGATTACATCATAGGATTTGATGAAGAGCAACCTTTGATCCACATTTCAAGAATAGTTTATTAGAGATAAAAAAAGGGATATAGATTATGGATTCTGTTATTTATATTTATTCTTCTAAATATTGATGGTGGATTTGTTTTCTATGTTTATGAACTAAACTTAGCACCTAGGTGTGGTGAACCCTAAGTCGGGATGAATAGTATGATATAGTTTTTTATTCAATGCAATTTTATTGATTGATTTTTTACGATTCAATTATACATTTTTATTCTTAAATTGATATGTCCAAGATATTAGTCCAATGTTTGATTTCACATAATTGAGATTGAGAAATTCTTTTGTGTAAATATATCTACTATAGTTGGAAGGAATTTTATGCAAACATAGAGAAAGGTTAAATTCACGAATCAAGTAATGCAATCTTAGGGGTTTTAACTGAAACGAGAATTTAGTTAATCAACTTAGGGTTAGTTATTAATAGTTTTGAGAAAGATATTAACATAAGATAGTAATTTCCATTTTCAAGTAATTTATAATTTAATTGCATGATAAAGAGTTAGTGGTTAAGAAATCTTAGGGGTTTCATCACCTAGGTACTACTTATTTGATATTATCTATATAGTACTTTCTTTATCCTAGTTCATTATTGTGTTAAATTTATTTTAATTTTTAATTAAATTATAACCTAATTCGGTGATTAGATAATAGAAAACAGGCTAATACTAATACTTACAATTCTCGTGGGATCGACTTGTATTTGCCAGTCCTAGATACAACTACACTATACACTTATAGTTAAAACTTATAATTCTTATAAGCACATAAACAATCGACCAAGTTTTTTACGTTATTTTTAGGGACTATAATATAAGGAAAGCCTAGCTTTTATTAATCTAACCATTATTTATGCTTTTATTTTTATTGTATTTTAATTTATTTACTTATTTATTTAGGTGTCTATTTATTTATCCTTTGAACTTCTCTATTTTGACTTTATGTTTGTGGCTTATTTTTAGGATTTAAGATTTATTGTTATAGCTAAAAACCATAATGGAAGGATGAAGAGGACAATATTACGATGGAAATTATATTATGACATTACATATTGCAACATCACAAAATTGGTATGATAGGTATGGTGACATGTATTTAAAAGCTTAACTGATATCCATGTTGTATTATGACATTTATGTACGTAAACATTACAATCATGAATGTCGGGAACCAAGCTATATGTGGGAGCATCCATATTGCATGTGTAACTAGCCTCATAATACACCATATGAGAATACTTATAATTTAGAGTGGAGCAACCCTTACGCTAATGCATGGAATGATTACGCTTAAATAAAATCTTTACAATAACAACAATAAGAAGAATGTCTTATAGATACATTAATGGATCACCTTCCAAAATTGAAGATTACCACCATAAATTCAAAGGGAGATTTTCTTCGTTTGAACACATTAAGTTGAATTCAACATATTATTTGAGCTTATTAATTCCTCAAAGAGGAGAAAAGGTTGACTTCATAAATGAAGTTACAATTCAAGAAGCAATAGTAGAAGAGATGACAAAAAAGATAAAGAAGATGAGTAGGTAAATGATGTTTTAAAAGAGAAAGAAGAACAGATAATAGAGAAAATAGAGGTTAAAGAAGAGGAGGAAATCTCTATCCAAGAAGAGAAAGTTGAAGAGTGGACAAAGGTGATTAAGGAAGAAAAAGAGGATGAGCCAAGTAAGGAAAATATTGATGAGTTATTGGTAATCACGTTAAGTACAGATGAATTCCACTTCCTATAAGCAAACTGAAGATTTTGGGAGTTTTATTATTTCTTATATTCTTAATAGTTTTTTATTGAAAAGGTCATTAAAAGAGTTAATTAAATTTATTAATTTGATGCATTTTATCTTTATTATTGCCTTAAAACATGTGGCTTATTCACAGGCTACTAAACCACTATGTGGAGAAAAAAAGTGGAAGCAAGCCATTAATTATAGACCTAGATTGATGGTAAACATGAAGGGCACATAGAGCTAATAATGTTAAACAAGCACTACTTGGAAGGCAACCTAAGAATTATGATAGATTTCATTTTCATTTTATTTTGTTTTCCATTTTAGTGTTAATATAGGATATTTTGGTGTTTTTATGTTAGGATATAGAGCATCCTCATTTGATTGTGTGTAAATTTTATGTTATGGTATGAGTTTTGAATTTTATGACTTTGAGTGAACATTTTTTAAGGCTTTAAATAAGTTTTGTGGTATACACGGTTATACACACTCCCACATATATACCAATATCTACCTATTTTTGATTTCAATATGTTCAAACATTCACAAAAACCTACATAGTCTAGGGACACACCCATGCATAACTTACACAGTCTCAGTTACTTGACCATGGATCTAATTATGTAAGTTGGTGATCTTTTACATGCCTTTACATGTTCATAAAGATCTACGTGGTCATGATACATAACCATGTAAGACTTACAATGTTACTTATATGACTGTATATCTAATCATGCAATTCCTTAATAGTCACACGCCCATGTCCCTTCAAAATTCACACATATGTGACTTACACGAGCAATTACAAGGAGAGAAAATGAAGAGGAATAGGTTTTTAAGCTACTAAAAAATGACTACAAATCAAGTGCATATTTTGTGCCATTTTATGCTCTCTGATAAATTGTATTATAGAATTAAGGCAATTTAGCTCATAAGTAGTACTTTCTTGGAAAGTTTTCTATTCCTTTCCATCCACAGAATATAGATAGAGCTACGTACTAATATCTTGTATATTTTCCGTTCAACTTCTTTATTCTTTCGATTCTTGCAACCCCACTCTATAAAGTTGTGCCAGTTATAGCCTACATTACACAGGCATAAGACATTACTCTAGATAAATGAAGAGAGTTTTCATTTGAATAATAGGTGCTTTAATGATTCTAGTTTTTGGTTACAAAATATTCAAGTATTTGCAATGTTCATATAAGTATTTATCCTTCTCAACATTTCTTTGAGAGCCATCCAAAAATGTGAATAAGGAACAGGGACGTACTTATGGGTACCATACCAGTATATAGCATGAAACTTTAAAGGAACAAGGTTTTAATAGATTCCTATGTGAATTATTAGTAAAGATTCTAGAGCTATTTCTTTTCCATTTAGTTGTCATTTTGACCGAGAGGAGCTAGAGGTTCAAACCTAGTAATGTTAAGGAGCTGGTGATTAAATTCCTATATTTATTAAGAACTTCATTAATTGAATCACTATTTACAATCATATTGTGAAGGGGTAGGAGCTCCTTAACTTAAGGGTCTGCCCTTGACTAGTTATCATATCAGAAAAGAGGTAGTTATTCCATCCTTAATCTCCTAATAAAAATACAATCTAATTATTTATATGTGTTTTAGGATGTTGTATATTGATTATGATTTATTTCTCTTTGGTTTCATAAGCTAGAAATTGTGGCCTTTTATAAAGAAGGATTGAACACACTTTACCCAAAGTGAGTTGGGTTCCTTAAGAATCCTCTATTTTCTTAATAAAATAAACCAGGTTAATGATCTTGATCAGTAAGATTCCTAGTCCTCCCTTATCTTTAAGTAAGCATAGGTCTTTTAGTTTAGCCTAGCTAAGTAAGAGCCTGTATTATTACCTAACTATATAAACCTTCTTGTAATCTATTCAATAGTCTTGTTGATGAATTTAGGGAACCAAACATATAAGGATCAAAATACATGGATACAATTAAGCATAGAGTTCGCCAATTAGACTTTTCCAACTAAAGAAAGACTTTTATTGCACCAGTTTTCTCAATCAATGTCTAAATCAATGAAAGTTGATCTTTTGGTTGAAATTGGTATGCTAAGGTCAGTAAGAGAGGGTTTTGAACCTCCCATCCTTGTGATTCATTTTATGCAATTTGTGATTGAGCTACCTCCTAAGGCAATGTAGAGTTGGCTTTTGTCTAAGTTGATGGAAAGTCAAGAAAGAGACTTGAATGTGTTTAAAGAAGTCATAAAATCACTGATTAAGTTAGGGTCAGCTTTAGAGAAGAGGATTAGATCATCTACAAAAGAGAGACTTGTAATTTGTATGATATTACATTTAGAGTGAAACTTGAAGTTCTTGTCCTATCTAATTACCACCGTAACAAGTCTTACTAGGATTTCCATACTCAAGGTGAGCAGGTAAGGGGAAAAAGGATCCCCTAGCCTCAGGCCTCTAACTCCCTTTATAAGGTTTGCAAGATCTTTATTAAATAAGATGTTATATTAAACTTAGAGGAAAATCACAAAGCTTACAATGCATTAAACACAAACCCCCAATCAAGTGAATCGAATACCTTATAAAAGTCCACCTTATTGACATAATATGTACCTGAGAATTTCCAATTCTAATTCTTGATGAACTCCTAAACAAGAAGTATATTATCATCAATTGATCTACCTTATATAAAGGATACCTGATAGTTGTAGATTACATTGTATTTTTTTGGGTAGTGTAGATTGTATTTGGTTGTCAATTTGATTGTTTAGTGTGAGTTTACGTTAGAATTGTGTTAGTTAGTAGATAGTTGTGTTTTAAGCATTTTATGGGTTAGAGCATGCTTTTAAGCTTCAATTTTATATCTTTGAGGTGCCTTGATATGTTTGCTAGTATTTCAAGGCAAATAGTAGAAAATAGAGAAGATTTAGAGAAGACCTAGGAGCTAACCTAGGGCCACGATCATGACAGAAGGATGATGGAGGTGCCACGATCATGGATCATGCCACTAAAGGCCATGATTGTAGCCTGCGTGTGGACAAACAAGGGGATGCTTTTAGTTTTAAGTTTTCGACGGACTTTTTTAGACCTTTCAGACCCAAAAAAGACCCTAGGGTTACTTTAATTGAAAAGACTATATAAAGGAAAGAGATGTAACCCTAAAAAAAACTTCATTTTCTGCCACTTTTGGAAAACAGAGAAAGAGGAGGAAGGAGTGAGTCTTCATGACTGCTACTCTCCTAAGGCATCCAGATCTCCATTCTATTGTGTATTTCTTTCATCCTATTGTTCTTTGCTTTGAATATGAAGATGAATATGAATAAATGTATGGATTTAGATTTCATTAATATGTTTTAACTTTCCTTTAGGATTTGACCTTGATTTAATGTTAATCTAGTTATTATTGTGTTATTGTGATTGCTTATTGTGATTGATTTTGGTATTTTCATATTTTAGTAATAAACCGAGAGGGTGAACTGGATAAAATGATTAGATCAGGTTAACGAGAATTAGATGATCTAATTAACCACGCAATCAATCTAGTCAGTTATTATATAGAGAGAGATCCAGTGTGCAACCTGATTGTTTATTAGAAGGCTTAAGATCTAATTAGAATTATGGGTGATGTGAGCACAACCATGGGACTTTGTAAGCAAAATCGCACTAAAGATGATCTAGTAATACCGGAGGGACCAATAGCAAAAGCTAAGAAGTTCAAAGAAGCGCTTTAATCTTATATGGGTCGAATTGTAGATGGCATGGAATCTCAAGAAACAATAAGGGTTAATGACAAGATAACTAATCAAGTTAGGCAAAATGAGCAAGAAGACTTTCATTCTTATTTAATTAATGATTTTACATTAGAAGCATAACTTTCGACAGCCCACTACTTGTTTCTTGGGCTTGTTTAAAACTTTTAAGTTTAATGGGTTGTATTTTAGAAATATTAGTTTGGACTTTAATTATTTTGGTGAAAGAACCATGTTTAAAGGCCTTTTATGTAGTTAGGGTTTCTTTCTTTTCAATAGGTATAAATAAGTCATAATAAGCATTTTTTAGGGTTAGATTGGTTGAATAACAAATTCTATAACGTAGGATTTCTTGTCTTCTTCTATTGCATCATAAATATAGTTCTTATAATAGTAAACACTTGTAGCGAATTTCTATTCTTTTTTTCAAATCAACCTTATTATATGTGGTTCCTTTCATTTGATTGATTGGACGTTCATTAGGGTTAGGGATTTTGTCTTATTCATGTTCTATCCAAAGTGTGCATTTAAGGGGTTTCGAGTTCTTTAGACTTGGGGTTCCGCATAAATGGGTCTTTTGTTAATAGAGAGATTACAAATTCCGTAATTTAATTAGGGTTAATGAATTAGGGTGCTTGATTTTAACTCGAGAGAGTGTGATCCCCCTTTAATAGTCTAGAACCATCAACCCGTTATCACATAAATGGCTAGTTTAGCATTAATGATAGGAAGAATCCCTCTCCCATAATCTAGTAATTTTCCTTGATTGATTTCCATAATGAATTTTGTGTTAATTTTAATTCCTTTTGTCTTAAATTCCTGAATTACATTCCCACTAATCAAATTCTCGTGTTTAATTTCTTATTCAATTTTATTTTCATTTTAATAATTTTCTAGCCTTAGATAACTTAGGATTAGATTAGTTCATCCTCCTCGTGGGTTCAACCCTTCACGTACGATAAATCATGACCCATGCACTTGTGATATTTGAGGGCTATAAATTGTAACTTTGTGAAGCAGATAACAAGTTTTTGATATCGTTATTGGGGAAGTGTAGGATTACTATAATTCTTTTAGTCTAAGGATTAAGAAATTATTTATAAAAAAAAGATGAAAGTTTGCACGTAAGATATAAGACACATCAATTCGGACATCCCAAGGTAAAAATAGGGAATCTCAAAAGTTGAACGCTAAGAAGAGATGGAAAGAACAATGGTGGAGGAAATACATCATAAAGAACAACGATCCATTATGGACTTCATGAGGCACACAACTCAATGCTTATCGTCAAAGGATTACACAACCACCATTGCAAGAGAGTACATTCGAGATTAAACCATTATTGCTAAACATATTGCGAACCAACGTGCAATTCTACAGGTTAGCCATTGAGGACCCTAATGCTCATTTTGCTAATTTCTTAGAGATTTGTGACACCTTTTGATATATTGAGACGTCGAAAGAGGTTGTTAGGATGAGGCTCTTTCCCTTTACACTCAAGGATAGAGCTAAAGCGTAATTGATTCTCTTAACCTAGTCAATGTTACAACTTGGACCGGTACGAGATTTTCTAAATAAGTACTTCCCTCTAAACAAGACAATAAGACTAATAAAAAAATTATCAATTTCGAGCAAAATGACAGGGAGTCTTTCTATGAAGTGTGGGAGTGGTATAAGGAGTTACAAAGTAGTTGTCCTCGTCATAACCTACCAATGAATTCCTTCTACAAATCTTTTATAATGGAGTTAATCCATCCATGAGGGGCACCATAGATGCAGCTACTGGAGGATCATTCAAAAAAAATAGTTAAAGCAACAAACGATCTATTAGAAGAGATAATGTACAATAGTTATCTTTGGACATCAGAACAAAGTAGGCAACAACCAGCCTTTTAGGATCCAAAAGGAATTATTACTGCAAATTCAGTGACAACATTGTAAGATGAGATCGACAACCTAACCAAACAACTGAATAGCCTGAAAGCCACTTTTTCCTCTCCATTCAAAGAAAGCAATTCAGCGCGAATGTAAGTTATACAATCAAAAAGTCATATCACAGCTGATTGCTTCCTTGGGGAAAATAGCAATGTGGAGCAATTCAACTTTAATGGAGCACAAGTTGGTCAGGAGATAACAATCTTTATTTAAACACATATAATTTGGGATAACAGAACCACCCAAATTTTCATTGGTCTAACAACACTAAGATTAAGTTTAGAAATCAAGAGTCACATGGACTTCAAGAGGATGAATACAATGACTATAATTCCAAACTAGAAAAGATCATGGACAAGCTCACAAGTATGGATGAGGCCCAGAAGAGGTTAGAAGGGCAAATCGCCCAAGTAATAAGGACTCATGCCTCTTCTATCCTCTACCTGGAGGTTTAAGTGGAACAACTTTTCGTTGCGTTATCTACGAGAAGTGTGGGAAGTCTCTCGAGTAGCATGGAAGTATATCCAAAATAGCAAGTTAAGGTTATCACACTTGGAAGTGGGAAAAAGTTAGAAGAACCATAGAAAACCTAGTAGAAACCCACCTTGTAGAGGACCAAGAAAAGCTTAAAAAGGATTTTAAAAAAAGGATGAGGACCCTCCCTATATTCCTCCTCCCTCTTACCTGTTAAGCATACCATTCATGTAAATTGATGTAGTCTCATCTTTAAAGGAGCAAGAGCAGGACAAACAGATGACAGCGGTGGTAGAGGTTCAAAAAGATATAGACATCTCTGTTCGTGAAACGGAAGAAGTAAAGGAGATGAAGGTGATTAAGGAAGAAAGCGAATAGTTCACCTTCTTATCGAAAACTGTTGGATTCGATGGAAGATTCAGGGAGTTTTGTTATTCCCTATTTTGTTGACAAATTGTCGTTGAAAAGGACATTACTAAGCTTATTAGGTTTCCTTACTTTGATAGATTATGTGCTTTTCATTATCGTACAATTTGTAACTTACTCACAAGCTACAAAATTGATGTTGAATAAGAAGGGTGGAACCAAGCCACTCATAATTGATCCAAGCTTGAGCTTCCAAGGATCCAAGGTCAAGCTAATGGCCCTAAATTAGCATGTTTAGTTGTTAGATTTAAATTCTGTATAGTTAGATTTGCTTTAAATTTGAGCAAATAAGTTTTCATGATTTGGAATGGTTGATGATCACTAACTCTCTTTCGCTCTTTGAATCAAGTATAAGATAGGAAAGCAAACTTAAAGCGTTCAACTTCCACCTCCAACACCATCACCACCTCAATAATCTTGACTGTTTTTTGCTCTAACCCTTTCTATTTTCAATTTTTTCTTTATATTGTTCTTATGTTTTCATGTTTTTTATGTTATGTTTATTCCTATCTTATGCGTTTTTGTTTATTCCTCACATTGAGGACAATGTATTGTCCAAGTACAAGGAGGGTTGCATTGTGTGCATGTGTGCTTTTATTTTGAATGTGAACTTTGCACGTTAGTTTGTTTTAGGGTGCATTATGTGATTTATGTAAATGTGTCAATGGCTAGGACTTAACAGAATCAATTTAACATTGAAAATAGTCTTTTAGGTTGTGAAGATTTATTAGCTTATGAAATTAGTGACCTAGGTTACTTTGGTTAAATATACTTGTAATTAGGATATGATGTTAGTTTATTCACCCTAAGAATTTGTCACATTCAATTATAATTTTAGGCCAATCACATAATTAGCCTCGTTAGTACCTTTTCATGATAATTATTAGCTAAAGAAATGAGGTAGATAATAAGAATAATATAAAAAATTGTGTGTGTAAATCATAAGCAAATAACTATTCTGCTGGCCTTCGAGTTAAGAATAGAGCAGTTGAGTATGTGATGTAGCTGAGTAACCGGATCGACACACATCACAAATATGTCCCTTCGCATCAAAAGGCTATAATGATATTCCAACCAAGCCGCTTAATAAAAACATGACCTAGTTGAGTAATTGAATTGACATTCATCATAAATGTTTGCCTTCGTATAAAAGGTTAGGTTCATGTCAACCAAAATTAACAAAAGTAGTGTTTTGTCAAAAAAAATCTACCAATCATGGTGAACAACTTGAATTTTCATGAAAACATACTTAGGGATAGTTACATTTTTATTGACCGAATAAATATTAATGTGTAAGTGCAAGTGATAGGGGTGAATAAACTTAACATTAAGGTCTGGATTAGTTGTATATTTAGTCTAAGGTATTCAGACGCAAGTTTTGTAAGTTAATAAGTTAGAACAACTTGAAGGATTTTGTTTATAGTTAAATTTGTTTCATTAAGTTGAAATCATTGTCTCATTATTGCATATGCATGTTTTGTGTTTTGTTTGTCTAAGGATAAGCAAATGTTCAAGTGTAGGGATGTTGATAGATGTAGATTGCATCGTATTTTTTTAGGTTTTTTAGTTTGTATTAGTTGTCAATTTGATTGTTTAGAGTATGTTTAGGTTAGAAGTGTGTTAGTTAGTAGATATTTGTGTTTTAAGTGTTTTATGGTTAGAGCATGCTTTTGAGCTTCAATTTTATACTTTTGAGGTGCCTTGATGTGTTTGCTAGTGTTTCAGGGCAAATAGTGAAAAACATAGAAGATCCAAGAGCTAGCCACTATCGTAACAGAAGGATGATGGAGGGGTCACGATCGTGGCATAATCTCCCACGATGGTGTCACTAAAGGCCATGATGGTGTCAATAAAGGCCACGATCGTGGTCTACACGCAGACAGATGCAAGGATGCTTCCAGTTTTTAGTTTTGAGCGACTTTTAGGACAGTTCAGACCCAAAAAAGACCCTATGGTTACCCTAATTGAAAAGACTATTTAAAGGAAAGAGATGTGAACCCAAAAAAGCTTCATTTTCTACCACTTTTGGAAAACCCATAAGGAGAGAGAAAGAAGAGAGAGACAAGAAGAGAAAGGGGAGAAAGGAGCAGGTCTTCGTGACTACTACTCTCCCTAGGGATCCGAATCCCCATTCTATTGTGTATCTTGTTGTTCTTTTCTTTGAATATGAAGATGAATATGAATATATGTATGGATTTGGGTTTGATTAAGATGTTTTACCTTTCCTTCAAGATTTGACCTTAATTTAATGTTAATATAGTTATTATTATGTGATTATGATTGGGTGTTGTGATTGATTAGGGCATTTGCATATTTCAGTAATAAACTGAGAGGGTGAACTAGATAAAAATGATTAGATCAAGTTAATGAGAGTTAGGCGATCTAATTGACTATACAATCAATCTAGTCAGTTATTATATTGAGAGAGATCTTATATGAGAACCGACTGTTTATTAGAGGGTTTAAGATCTAATTAGAATTGTGGGTCTTTTGTTAATTAAGAGATTACAAATTTCACAATTTAATTGGGGTTTAATGAATTAAGGTATGTGATTATAACTCGAGAGAGAGTGATCCCCCTTTGATAGTCTAGAATCGACACCTCATTAACACATAAATGACTAGGTTAGCATTAATGATAGGAAGAATCCCCTCTCCCAGAATCTGGTAATTTTCCTTGATTGATTTCTATAGTGAATTTTGTGTTACTCAATTTTAATTCTTTTTGTCTTAAATTCCCGAATTACATTCCCACTAATCAAATTCTTGTGTTTAATTCCTTGTTCAATTTTATTTTCATTTTAATAATTTTCTAGCCTTAGATAACCTAGGATTAGATTAGTTCACCCTCCTAATGAGATCAATAGATAACCTAGGATTAGATTAGTTCTCCCTCCTAATAAGATCAACCTTCATGTACTACAAATCACGACTCATGTATTTGCAATATTTGAGGGCTATAAATTGTAAGCTTGCAAAACAAACAACAATCCTTAATATTGATTAGTTAGATGCTCAAGGATAGTTTTCAATCTGTCTGCAAAAAGCTTAGAAATGACTTTATATATGGTATTACAATAGGAAATAAGTTAATAATCCTTCAAGAAGTTAGGGACTTGAACCTTATGAATTAGGCTAACAAAGGTCTTGTCAAATTCCTTTAACATTTTCCCTTGGATGAAGAATTTAAGCACTACCTCTGTCACCAAATCCATAGTGTGCTGCTATATTTGGTTGAAGAAATAAGCATTTAGACCATCTAGTCCAGGTGTTTTATTTGGGGTTTAAAGAAGGCATGTTAACTTCCACTTCATTATGATTGAAAGGCCTTATAAAGTTATCAACTTGTTTAATAATGATATGGTCTTTCAAGATTTATTTTAATACTTCCACAAAAGAGGTAACACTGGTTTGAACACCAATGGAATTACAAAAGGAGTGAACTACCTTTAAAATTTCATCCTTTGTATTAAACTCTCTTCCATATTAATCATATAGAGACGTTATTTTATTTGTATATTCCTTACAAGTACAAAATTATAGGAAAAAAGTTGAATTTCTATCTCCCTCTTTCAACCACAACACTTCTGAACATTTCTTGAAAAGTGAGAAGTTTACCTCAATTGCTTGGTTAAATTCCCTCTAAGCATTCTTTTCTTTGTTTAGTAGTGTGTCATCATTGTGAGAGATATATAGGGAGTTTTAAATTCTTTCTAGTTCCTCCTTATCCTCTTTGACTCTCAATTGAGTATTGTTGAATCTTTTCCTATTAAAGGATTTCAGCTCTTGCTTGACTTGCTACCACTTCCTCATACAAATGTACATTTTACGTCCTTGAAGGTTTAAAGTAGGAATTTCAGCTCATACTTGACTTTCTACAACACTTCCTTATATAAATTTACATTTTATGTCCTTGAAAATTAACTTACGCCCTTTGAGAATAGCATCCTCAAATCCTTCCACATTTACTAAATAGTTTTTTTTTTAAGATAAGTTTGCTAAATAAATTTTAAACATGAATGGATATTTCCTCTTTTGAATGTTGAAAATTTTCTAGATCAAGATAGGGGTGTGGTCAGATAGCATAGGATTTGATAACCACTATACATTCACCAATGCCTTAACTAGTTTTTTTTCCCCTAAGAACTAGTGCCCTTTTTATTTATTATTCCAAGGATAGTAGTTTCCTTCCATCCTCAGGTCAATAACTTGCAAGTTATTCACACAATTATATAAATCTTCTAGGTAATATCTTAGGTTTGTATTTGCCTCAACTTTATAAGATTATGACAAGATGTTGAAGTGCCCAGTGATCTACTAAAGCTTAGTCAATACGTTACTAATGTCTTTCAATTTATTCCACAAAGAGGTTCTTTGGAAAGCTAAGCTAAAGGCATAAAAAAAAGTGACAGGCAAACTAATCTTCATTTATTTAATCCTTAAGTGTAAATGAATGAACTTTTCACCAATAATTTATTGAGTGACTTTTATTTTATCATGCCATATGCTACTATTACCCTTCCATTGCAGTGGTAAGAGTATTTGGTGATAATTTTTGAATGTCCTTTTCAAGAAAGACAAATATTTGCCACTATTCATCTTAATCTTGGTCTTTAAAACCCCTATAAGAAAAGGGATAGTATTTTGGATACAGACAAAAAGAATTTGCTATTTATTAGGGCTATTAGGCCCTCTGATATTCCATGTAATGATTGTCATTTAGTAACTCTTTTGAAGCCCTATGAGTAACTCTTTTGAAGCTTCCATCTATTTCCATCTTCTTAGGGGTAATATTTGAATTGCTTAAGAGATTGTTCTCCAAGGTTTCAAGATCTTTATTCATATAGTCAATTTTGCCTTGTTAATGTAGATTGTTATTCCATGTGTATGCTTATGATGGCTCTATTGACTTCTTCATCATATCCTCTAGCTCTAGAATAATCATTCTTATTAAAGGGAGGATCTTGATCAAGGCAATTTGATAGAGGAGTTTGTATTTATTTTAGGCTCAATGTTTGTTTAAGCAACATCCTTAATTGGAGCTAGGTTTGGATCTAAATCATATTCCAATTCGATGAGTTTTGTATGGTCACTAGTTTTCAAAAGCCTCCATGATGGTTCTCAATATTACTTCTGTTAGCTTGATTCAGACATCCATGTATGAGAAATTGGGAATACATCCTCTATAAACTTGTCATCCTCGTCTAGCCTAAGCATGGGAATGGAATTAAGCAGTTGATAATCCTTGTTAATCAATACAAAAAGTGTTGCATAGTTAACCCTCTCCATACCAGTAGTTGCCTTGCCAAGACAAAATTAATGCTTTTTTAAGATAGAAAATAGTTTAGTTTTCAAAATTAAAAAAATATATTTTAATTGATTTTAGTTTTAGTATAACCCATCCCAAAACTAAACAAAAATTATATCATTAGAAGTTAACATTTATTTAGTTTTTAGCATTATTAACTTATTATTATTATAATTTTTCTTAAATAAGTTTTTATTATGAAAAAAAAAGCAATCTACATGTTAATAATACTATTGTTCAAGAGAATCCACGATAATCCTATATTTCAAATAAATAACTCTATATTTCTCTTTTTATTCTATTAATCTTTTTTCTTTTAGAAATAGAAAATTTTGTAGTATTTTTATTTACTTTTTTATTGATACTAAATTAATTTTACTTTAGATAACATTGGTTTTTAATTTACTAGTTTTCTAATATTATAATCTTATGTTTTAATATTTTTGTCAAAATAAAGTCAACTAAATTATAGTTTTCAATGTAATATAAAATCCTTTTTCATTCTTATATTTTAAATGTTTTGTGGACAACATTAAATTTATTTTACCATGCCAAACGTTAAAATATTCATTTTACTTAATTTTACGAGTTATCAATATTTTTATACAACATTTCAAACTGCTCAATTCAATTAAATTGGCATAACTTAATTTAAATATTTATATTATTTATTCTGACTTAAAATAAAGAACCATTACTCGGTTTATAATATTAATGAAAACCAACCTAGAGGACCCATCACTCAAACCTTAAGATAGTATTAAAATTAATTATAAAATATCTAAAGTTTTAGTTTATGCAACTATTTGTTCTTTTGTAGATTGAAGGATAAATAAAACTGTAGTAGATAAAGTATTCAAGCAGTTCTCAACCAAAAGGCCATTAGAGAAAGGAAGTTCTAGGCGGGCCATGTTTGTAAACGAAACCTATTCTTATAGAGAGGGAGCATGGACATAGAAAACGGTGATGTGACCTCTAAGATTATCAAGAACTTGGAACAAAAGGCATGCATCGAGGAAGGGGGAGACGGACTTATAAATAAAGCTTAAAAGAGAAATGGGCCACGTAACATGAAACCTCCCCTAGACATTTAAGGACACTATTATATCAAGTTGTAGACATGATAAAAGGCAGTGAGTGTTGGTCTCGATGTTTTTTGTCATACAAAAGTCCAGTTGATGAACATGAAGCAAATGCAGTAAGCTGCATCCTCTTCGTTCAAAACTTTCCATGCAACTGCTCTTTCGTACGATATTGGCCTTCCCATACTTGACATGCAGATACCACCCTGAAGGCACATAAACCCCTGCCAACATAAAATTACAGTTTTGTGAGACTAAACAAGGTGAAGCTTCATGCAGTAACAATTGACAGTAAAATCATTAGTAATTTCTCCGACGAGTTCAGAAACTTGACAAGAAATATTTCTGACAACAGTCTATGCGGGAGATACTTTTAGTAGAGGCAGTAAAGCTTCTGCATGTCTGCATAAACTTCTGCGAAGGGGATAGATTAACCCTCAAGATCCACTTTGATCTTTTTATCCAAAATCAATCAAAACCATTAACATGAGACAGCATGAAATCATCATCTAGAACCTTTTTGTAGGCAATATGAGCTCCAAAAGTGAGTCCATTTGCCAAGAAGTCTTCAAAATCAAATGGAACTCAATTTTCCAGGATAAAACAGGAAAAGCTTTTAAACTGCTTTGACGAATACCATTTGTCGCAATTTTCTTCATAGTTTCAGTTGTTTATTAACATTTAAAGCAAATATATGCAAATTTTCAGCGAAAGAAACATGAACAAACAACATAAAGACGATGTAAAACTAATTTGTTTGTCAAGCAAGGATATGTTTCTCCATATTTCTTTAAGATATTTCTCCAACCCCATATTTGTGTCGGAGAATCTTCACTTAACTGATAGATTCAAACTCCCAATCATGAGTTGCACAGACCATACCTGCTGCATTATCTGAGGGAATTCTGAGCACAAAGTCTTCCTTCCATTATCATCAAAAATCTTCTCCAGGGTGATGTCTTGAAGTGCAACAAAAGTTGTCTCCAGCATGTCAAGTCCAGCCTGGTTTGCAAATGTGAAAACCGGCAGAGCCTGTATAGATCATTACAAGAAATTATGATGAAAATGTAGTAGAATCCAAAGCATGAAACTACTCCCCAAATACCTTCAAAGAGCAGCACATAACTGCATCAGAGTGATGCCAAAGAGCTTTGAGGATGGACTCAGTTCCTTCAGTTTTGATTAGTTCTGCACCTAGACAACACCTACAAAGAAGTTCAAGCATTCAAATTACTTTCGGCAATGAACGTTACTTTTCCTTCATATTTTCCAATAAATTATTGTCATTTCGTTTCCTTCTCATTTTCCAAGAAATTATGAGTGCACGCTGCCAAGAGAAGGAATAAAACTGGTGATACCTGTAGCTTTGACATATCCAACGAGCGAGTATTTGTGCTTCAGGAGTGCCAGGTGGAGAATGAAAACCAATACTAGAACCAATACGAGAAGGGGAGAGTGCCAATGCCACCCTCTGAACGGAGGCTATGACACTACGAACATACTGCCGAGCCATGGATGCCACATTTTCTTGAAGGTGCATCTCAAATGCAAATTGGAATGCTATAGTCATCACGGATCTTGATTTAGCCGTTGAATTATCATCAGATGCTTTGCTGCCAGTAGGTCCAACATCAAGAGAAGAGGCTAGATCAAGTGTTCGGTTTGGACTAGGAGTATCCTGCATTAATTAATGTTGGAAAATTCAGAGATCCAACATACAGTTTTACAGAGAAGAAGAAATATTAATAACTAAGATATGTAAGAGCTTTATGGTACTTAGACCATTAGTGCTTACAGTTCTAGAATCAAGAGGAATGATACGGAAACCAGAAGGAATTATAGGTGCATCGTCAGAAAAGGAGGCATCAATAGGTGCAAAAATGAGCTCAGCAGATGTACCAACAGCATTTTCATCAACTCCGCTACAAAGCTGAGAGTCAATGATAATTGGAATATCAGAAACTGGTAAGGAAACAACGTTATTAACCACTTAAAATAAATAGAAAGTTGCTTAGTACAAAGTTTAATCAAAAGATAATAAAGGGAAAAAAAGAACTCTTACTTGCAAGAGGAAAATGTCACCCGGGACCATCATATCTTCTCGATAGCCCATATTTTCAAGCTTAATGACCTCCATAAGCTGGTAATGAACAGTCATGTCTTGTCAAAAAGTCATGCATTTATAGCAAATTGCAAGGACATCTCCAATAAACTTCTGCAAAGGAATGACAAAAACATGGTGACCAGAATTCAGAACTAAACAACTAACCTCTTCATGCTCAATTGTGTGAGCCAGGGGAAGAATAACCTGACCCCCAAAATTTCCAGCTCGAGATACCGGCAAGCTACAAGGACCTGCTCTAACAGAAGCAGCTGCATAAGCATCAATACCACTATCCGACCATTCTGACCGATGTTCACGCAGGAATCTGAGAAGTACTGCAGGCGGCACATTCTACAAAAAGAAAAAGGAAAACCCATGTGATTGAGTCAAACATAGAGTAAATTAAATGCATAGAAAGTAAAAGTGCATCAAGGGAGAGGACTTGGACATGCTTTGCATCATGAACATCAGAAAATTTACATTGTATATGGCCTCTGTTTGTGTTCATAAGCTGAACGGATAATAGCATCTTTGATGGCTTAGTCACATGAAACTTGCAAAGGATTTCTTTGTATTTGCATCATTATACAATTAACTTTTCACTTTGACCTTAGGAATTTCTAACTCAATACTTTTAAGTTAAATATTCATCAAAACTATAGTTTTATCATTCTCACAGTCAATCACATTGCAATTGTTCATTTGTAGGCCAGATATACAGAACCCAGAACAATAACTTAGACTTGATTTTCAACAATCTCTGTGCTTCACTGAGCTCAAATTTATTTCATGTATGATTAAGAACATTGACCGAAAAGGAATTTTATACACACAATGTAGCATAGGACTTGCACACTGTTAAACATGTATACTCAGCATCAAAATGTTTGTAGGATAGCTATATCGTACCTACAAATTCTTCCATTTGTTGGCATGTGCAAAAATATTGAAATTCTTACCTGTAGTAACATGGATGCTTTTGCACATAGCACTGCATTATTCATAGAAGGGAATCCACTGGCATACGAAATGTTTAAACCCATCATTTTGTTTGGTGATGAGTTTACAAGGACAGTGACGTCATCAACGCCATCATTTTCCAGCATAGACCATCCCTCATCAGTAAAGCCATTAACGGCTTCATTGAAGCCCCTGCAAATAATGCTTGTCAGATGCTAAAATATCACCATATTCATGCCATATGTAATCATATCTCCAAGATATTTACTTGCTCAGTCTCTGACTCAGTGCACGTAGAGCTGCAGGTCTTCTCCCCCAACCAGTGACATTTGGCTGAAAAACTTCCTGAGTAATCTGCCTCAGATGGCGTAAAGCCTACATTGCGTGCAAAGTACATCAGAGGCCAATAATTTTGCATACCACTTTGTCCCCCTATCTTGTTGGTTAATAGCTTAGATAGTGACAGGTTTATATCACCCGTATTACAACAAATGAACCATGCAAGTTATGCCGAATTGAACCACGCAAGTTATGCCAATTGTCTTCTGAACCATAAAATCTTGGATGCATATTGCTTCCAAAAATGCAGATAAAGAACAAGCATACCGCCAGTGTTGTTTTCTGAGCAAGCAATGTTGATGACTCATAAAGCGGACGCAACACCTCAGGTACACTCCAAGGCTACATTCAAGTAATAGGCATGCTTAACAGTTAGTTCTCCAAGCAACACCAAGAACATGCTTGGCAAATTGCAGAACAGCAATTGGCATACCTCCAAGTCCATGTGATCCACTATATGAATAATGGATCCCCCTCCTTCACAAGGTCTTATAAGGAATCCACTTGGTAGCATTTCTGCCCGCACAAAATGCTGCGTTGGTGGCATACTTGGACCATTCTGAGTATTATTAAGCGACCTCTCGCAGACCTAATTAGCAGTCCGATTAAGGACCCTGACTTAGCAAGGCTAGGTGAAAAAGAAGAGCACTAGCCCTTCAACTACAAGACTTAAAGCAGAAAAAGTGAAAAAGGTGCTATGACAAAATTACTTACCACAAGACTGCCATCCTCCAAAACAGAGGTGTAGCGCAATAACCAGAAGTCACGAGCTGGTGCCAAGGTTGTAGGTGCATAAAGCTGAACCAAAAGGCATAAATAATCGTTGGCAAATGACAGAATATCAATTCTAATGCAGAACCAGAAGCTCTAAAACCTACCTGCATGTAGAGCAATTCAATAGTTCCACCATTTCCTGTGGACATAGCATTCAAAACATCCACGCCTCGGCAATCACGAAACCATGATGGCCGATCTTTGAGGATCTCTGCAACCTGTAGTATACATTACCAAGATCATTCTAACACTAGAAGACATATTCAGGTATGAGACCCTTCAATACCAAGCAGGAAAAGGACGTACTCTTGTAGGATCTAGACCCACAAGACCGCATGCACGTGCTGCAACACCGGTGCAACCATGAGAAATAGCAACGATTCCAATGGAATCCGGACCAGGCTGCACGGGTAAGCAAGAGTCAGATCACGTAAAAACTATAAAATTGTGTCACTATGGATAAGAAAGAGTGAGAAACAATAGTCATTAATTTGTAACTCAACTTCAACTGTCTTGAGTAAACGAGGAATAGCCTTGAAAAGATAATTCTTTTTGGGCAAAACAAAGGTGAAAAGAAAAAAGATTAACCATGACTAAGCTGCGTTGTGTTTTAGTGAACGTTATACGAGAACTATTGTGTTTGATTGTTAGAAACTGTTTTCAGTATGTTAAAAAAAGCCACTGAAATGAAGAAATATTTTTTAAAAAACAAAAGCATGATTTTACCAACACAAGTGGACGAAAAAGAAAAGGATATCTTGGCATGCAAAAGAATGGGATAGTGGCATTCCAAGAGAAATGTACGATGTGATTTAGACTTTGCTTAGAAGTTTAGCTAGCAAGGTGTTTTGATTATTTTTCTTTTCTACTGGTTTTCCTAGATAATGACAAATAACAGAGACAAGAAGTTTTTTTTTTTTCAAGAAAAATAAATAATGAGGGCGTGAAGTGTGCAGTAACCTTCATCCCAGGCATTTGGACCCACTCCACAGCAGTTCCAGTAGCCTTTGAAAGAAACTCTGTTAAAGTCTCCTCTGCAATGGACAAAAGTCTAGAGACCATACAAAAGCACTATCTAAGTGAGACATTAAAAGAAACGGCGAGCAGAAAAGGACCAAACAAGCCGAGAAAAGATTCCACTAACCCAGCAGGGCTAGCATCCCTTGGCGGATGCTGAGGAGTCAGATGGTGCTGACCACTCGTCACCACCGATTCACAACTTGTATCTGTGGTGGCAAGGGCCGCCTGCAAAGACAAATTCGCCCAAAAACAATAAGAAATCTCTCGCACATTTTTAGAATTATTACACAAATTAAAGCTCTCTTATAAGTTTGATTGAAAAGAGACTTCTCGTTTTCGTTAGATTTTAATATGGAAGTTGCAGCTGTTTTGAGACAGAGAACAGATATTTACAGTTTGTGTCTGTTGGCGGAAATAACTATTCTCGTAGACCAACTGCGAGACCTGTTTCTGCAATCTATCATTTTCCTCCATTAGCAATTTATTCATTGCCGTCAACTTCCTATTTACAGCTTGAAGACGCGATGCCTCTTTCCGCTGCTTCTCTCTACATCTGTACAAAGTCCAAACTCAGTGTTACCGGAAAGTAAAGCTTACCAAGAGATCTCGATTACAGATGTTGAAAACATGAAATGCCAACTCAAGTTTCAATATACATACCTGTTTGGATCTTCCCTATATATATATATATATATAACTCAGACACATATCATTACCTTCTATTCTGGAACCAGACTTTGATCTGCTTGGGTTCGATGTTGGAGAGAATAGGGCACTCCCTGATCAGCTGTTGACGGCGCATGGAGCTTGGCTTTGGACATTCATGGTAAAGCCTCTCCAGAGCTTCCACTTGCTCTGGTGTATACCTCACGTACTTGCCGTTATCCATGGCCGCCGCCATCTTGTTCCCCCCATCCTTGCAGGTTGAAGTCACCGCCATCATCTCTTCCCTTCCTGAGATGATCACAGAACCCCAACCAAAATAAAAAACTTAAAAAAAAATTGTCAATCAAATCTTCGCCAAAAGAAATGACTTAGAAGCTGTTAAATGTTAAAAGTGTACCAAGTCCCAATAGCTAGAACTTAAAAGGAAATATTGCAGAAGAAGAAGAAGAGGGATTACATGTACAGTCATCAGCAGTACCTAAGGAATATTAGTTTTAGATGGACTACCGTCTTGTGGGTGCGTGGCGCCCCACACTCGTCCCGTTGCCTTAAACGCAGAAAGCTACAAGGAAACTACGAGGTTTATGCTTCAACAACAACATCAAGCTTCTGTACTTCCAACTTTTTCACTCGCATATACTTGCAAGCACCAACGCTTCCTCATCTATCCTTCACGCATATATATGTTGCTGAAAAAGCTCAGGTCTCTGTATCTCTCTTTCTTTTTCTTTTGTCTATAAATGAAGTAGCTGAGTGCCTCGACACCTGAGGGACATGTTTAGCGTGGAAGAAGAGAGCAGTTGTTGGGTTGCTTCACTTATTACAGAGGAGGAGAGGGAGTGAATTAAGACAAGTGTGTCTTTTAAAGGAATGTTTGGGTTGGGCTAGAAATGGAAAAGGGAGGGTATAGGGACTGATCAAAGCAGACATGACAAGAATATGTAACAGAAGAAGCAGCTTTGTTATTATCTGTTTTTGTCTTTGGTTTCACTTTCACGGTAACAGATTTTCTGTCGCGTGACCATATTTCAACCTGATGTATTGATTTTTGTCACATATTTATATAAGATCTACCTAGTTAAAAATTAGTGAGATAGACTTGAAACAGGCTAAACTGTACAAGTGATCCCGTACCGACTTCCACATACCATATTCATATCAAATCAAAGCCCCATAAATTGTCAGCATCAAAATTCCCTTCTATTGTTTTTCTAGTTTTATGTACATCCGTTAACTATGGGTAGGGGCGTGAATACGATTGTTACTGCCAATGCTTTTGCTGTTTTTTCTTTTTTCTTCTTCCACTTATTTTAAACAAAACAATATCCGCACTGCCTCATTCTCACTCTCATCGGCAGCGCGTCGACTTTCTCCTGTTGGACGTCCACATCCTTTCAGAGAATTTTACCAATAATGGAATGAGGGATAATCTGACAATGCCAACAAGCTAGAGCTAAAATTACCATGGATAGGAGCTGTTTTTATTTCTTTCGTTTATAGACAACATTATAATTATATTCCTTACTCCTGTTTGTATCTATGTGCATTTGAATCTGTCATGAATATTCTTGACATTGAGGCTTCTAAATCGATCTTTTGTTTTCAAGATAATAGAAACTTTAAAATAGCTCATGGTGAAGTATTCCTTTCAAACTTTGCTTTCAGTTATATTCGTACATCAAATAGTTTATCAAGAGATTGAAGAGATTTGATGGTTCTTCGTTTGTTTCCATTTGACACAAGATTTGCCTTATTTTGCGTGTCTTTTAATTTTATTGCAAAATGTATTCAATGTAAGTATATGGTTAATAATTATTTTAGTAAAATTTTACACTATAAAGAAAATAAATATATAATTTAAAATTATAAAAGTTTCTTTTAATTTTGTAAATATAAATATCATAAACAATTTGTCTATGATAATGATAATAAATCATAACAGAATAATATAAAAAGAGAATTATAATCAAATTTGATATTTTTTAATTTCATGTTTTTATTGAAAGATTATTTTTATTTTGTGTTTAACTGAACAATTTTTTCCTTCAAATTTCTTGAAATTTTATTTCTTCAAATTTTACTAATTTTCATTATCTCTCTCTTTTCCAAAATTTGTACGTTAAATAGCTTTTTAGACTATTTGATGTATCTCTTATGCAAGTAAATTGCAATTAATGTGTCGGGGTTGATTGGGCGTCGATCGGAGGGTTACTTTAGGATCGGTATGGGCAATGATGCGGAGGATTCCAACAGTGGTTAAGCCGCAGCTCCCCCTTCACGACAGAACTCTACGGGGTCCATTCCGGCCTCACGTTGACGGGGGACCTGGGTTACCATCGCCTAGTTTTTGAAGTCAATTCGTTAGAGGTCATTAATATACTTTCATCTTCCCAGCGTGTTTTGACTGAGAATCTTTTGTTGGTTGCAGATATCCGGGGGCTATTACATCGAGACTAGGAGGTTGTTCTACGACATGTCGGACGTGAGAGGAACCAGTGCACTGACAGGCTGGCGACTTGTGTCATTTTCTTAACTCCGGGCCTGCACATTCTTCGGGCACCTCCAGTGACCGTCTAGGAGCTTCTTCACCAAGACGCATGTGGAGCTTTGTACCCTCATCATATGTGATCACCTATTGTGCTCTTTCCTTTGTAATAAAAAAATGAAATGTGTATTTTAGTAATTTTTATATTCAATGAATCTCCCTGCATGTGCTCTGTTCAAGAACAATCAAATCAATTGAGCAAAAATATTTTGAAGTTTTTTATGGTCTGCGATTAATCGCTACATTTAAAGCTGAAGTTGAGAGTGAGGTTTATAAACCACTTGCAGTGGTCAAACCCTTAAAAGATTTGGAACAAAATGCTGATGGACAAAATAATTTGGGTGTTCTTCAATATGGATAAAATAGATACACACCTTGATCCTCGAGGGAGATCACTTCTGGAACATCAAGGCTAGATCACGTGATTCTTGAAACTGAAACTAGAAGAAGGTACTAAATTTCAGACATCACTTAAGGTGGGCTTTATTTTTCATGTCATTGGCAATGAAAACTCCACTAACCTATGGGTTTAGCGGTGGCATCCTTTATTAATTCTCATTTTAGAGCTTATGATATATTAAAGTTATGTTTGATTGGACGTAAGATTTTTAATGGAATGAAATGAATGTAATATTAGAAAATTATTGTTTGGAAAGAATGGAATGAATTATAATGTAATAGAAAATTATTGTTTGGAAAGAATGGAATGAATTATAATGTAATATAGTTAAATGTTGTTTAGAAGAAGAGTTTATAATGTAATATATATAATGAACGTTATTTATCGTTTCACATTTCATCATAAACTCTCCAAATCGAAGGTTTCTTATTTTTACTGATTATGATATAATGAGATATAATATGAAATCCTCCTCTTTTATCACATTTCATTCCATTCCATTCTACTGTAGTTCCTCTTCCTAAATAATAAAATAATATTACATTTTATTCCATTCTATTAATAAACATTCGAATAATATTATATTTTATTTCATTCTATTAATAAAACATCCTAGCAAACATATATTCTAAGGGATGGTAAATAGATTTTGGCCTTCTCTCAACATTAGAATTCTATCTAGCATTACATCTCGTATGCCAACTCCTCCCCCCGCTTATTGACTTGAGGATGAAGTTACATAGAATGCTTGCAAATCTAATTTTCTTGTAACAAATCAACATGAGAAGTGTTTGGGGAAGAGCTCCGTTAATTACACTAAGCAAAATGGTGTGGTCTAGATTCCATTCTTCCAAAGGTAGCTTTTACTGATTTATGTCCTACAACTAATAGCTTTGGTTGTAGTTTAGTGGCAAATTATTTAAAAGGCATTCTTTATCTTGTACATGTTTAGATGTATATGATAAAGTCTATGGGATAATTGTAGATTGCAAATGAAATTATAATGAGATTATAATTATGAGATTCATATTACATTTATGTATTATTCCTAAATATTCTTAGTATTTGTTCTATTAAGATTGGACATTAATAAAATGAAAAAAAGACTAGCACACGTTTTGTTTTTCCTTATGAAGGAAGTAGTTGATCTTATAGGTTAAAGTATAGAAATACTTAAACAAATGTATAGGTGCTTTCTAAAGAAAAAGTTTATTGAATAGACCTGATATGAAAAATTCATTTGAAATATTACTTGTATGTCTATGGAATTCTCATTGTGATGATTGTATAAGTGGTCCTTTGACTTGAAGTCATCAAAGTTATTTTGTATGGAAATTGCTATGTTTTGATATTACTTATAATTTATTTAATCATAAGTCATTTAATCGGTAGTCATTGGATGTAGCATGAATTATATGGAGATATTTGAATGATTAATATATGATTCATTATCCTAAAGTAATTAGGGAGCATGTTATGTTGTTCTCGTTTAGTATTGATTCAGGAAATCTTTGGCAAAGGTGAAAAAACGCTTTGTAAATAGTTTACAAATGTCATTAATTGAATCAATAGCTAATGGAAGAGAACTAATATGATTAGACTCAAAATAGAGAAGATATTAATTCCATGCTCTATTTCTAATTAGAACATTGTATGATAAAAGAATTAAATTATATGAAAAAATTATGCACGAAAAGGTTACTCAAAACCACTATGACATTCCTAAATATTTGGGTGATCTTGATGCGTTGCTAGACGACAATCTTGATCTATGATTACAAATTGTTTAATTGGAGAATTAAAGATAAATTAACAGGAGTTTTAATTTATCTAATTTT
>JANIPM010000008.1:31695668-31711473 GCA_027478405.1 Erythroxylum cassinoides | reverse complement strand
AGTATTGTGCAAAGCAACTTTTTTTTATTTACATTTTTCAATTTTTAGGATTTTTTTCAATTAAATTTCTTGGACTTTTTAATTCTTTCAAATGGACTATTTCAATTAATTTTTTGATGTTTTAAATTTTTTTTTTTTGGAGAAAGTAACATGATGTTTTAATTTTTATTTCAATTGCTTTGGTGTTTGTGCCATGTATATATATATATATATCTTTAAAAAAATGTAGGAAATTTACAATCATTTGCAGTCTGTAAAATAATAATTAATTAAACTCCTTTCAATTTTATCTAACAAAAACTTATTTTATCATTTGAAGTTAGAGATGATAATTAGGTCTAGGCCTGATTTAAGCCCAACAGGCCTGATACATAGAAACAAAAAGATGTCGTTTTTATATCTAAAAATACAGTTTGGGTAGACCAAGATAGGCTTGGGCTTTGGTCAGGTTGCGTTAGGTCTTGTTTGACTCGAACTTAGGCTTGATGCCTCATACTAGATTTAGCAATCTGGGCTTCGACTTGGGTGGGCTAGGGATCAGCTCGGCCCATTGCATCCCTATTTGAAGTGATATGTATTAAACACAATTTATGTTATTTCTTTAGGGTTCGAAGTGATATGTATTATATCTTTCCAATTTTTGATGTTGGGTTTTGTTTTACATTCCGATTAATTCATTCATAGAATCATGATACCCTTTATGAAGATTGGTAGTTCCAATTTTCGTAGCTGAGGATTAAGTGCTCATTCATTCTTATTCTATGTAGTTTATACTGGGTATTTACAATATCCACTAGAGCTCCAGTTTACCAATGTTATTTGTAGGCCTTAGGTTCACCAGGTATTGTGTAAAAATGTTTTCTCTTTCGTTCTAAGGTTCTTTTTTCACGATCAAATGTTATTCTGAGTGTAAGGCTTAGTATTGTCCAGAGCAAGGATTAGTATTGTGGTATTGAAAAAAGGTTTGCTAAACGATAAAAAGCAAACTACAATTATACACCTATTTTCCGATCGCCATCAGTTTTAGATTCTCTAAACAATCCTAGCTTGCTAACACCTTTTAAAAGTCAATGAATCCATTATGTGTTGACATGATAACAAATATTAGACATATTGCTCAATTCACAACTCGTGCCCATTACATCCTTTATGTTTTCAATCACTTTTTTTTTCTTTTAGAATCATAAAAGAAATTTTACTATGGACATATATTCTTATTTTTCCTCCAGGAACTACACTTAATTTTCAACTAAGTTTAAAAAGTATTCTAATTGATAAAATTTCCATTTTGTAATGTAAAAAAGTTTGAACTATATTGTTCTATCATTAAGTTTAATTATATTGTTCTATCATTCTTATATTATAATATATGGTTATACTAATCAAAGACAAAAAAAAAACTTTGATTAATTTCTTTGTTTCTTCTAACATTAAAATAGTTTTATCAAGTTTGTTGATGCTTTTGATATAGTAAAAAGTGCTTATAACTTATTTGAATTATTTTCTAAAATTATAGAATAAGTTGAAATAAAAAATAATGTCTACTTCAATACATATAATGTAGCTAATTATATATGAGTCAAGTACTCATTATAATCAAAGTATAGGTATATTTATTAATCTTTATGCATTGTATGAGCATATTTATTAGTTTCTATATATTTTTCATTATATATATATATCATTTTAAAATATATTGGTTGCATACATAATTCTAATCTTGTTTTATGTGAATCTAAGATCACAAATTTTGTGCATAATTATCCGACATTTTTACCTTTGTTAAGAAAGTATGAAGATTGGGTTGAGATTATATGTCCTCTTATAATTGGGTATGCAACTTTTATCTATAAATTAAAAAAGTGTTTGTGAATTTAAATAAATAATTCAAAATTTAATGACAAGTAACCTATTTTCAATTCATAAGCTATAAAAAAGATAGGAAAGAAAAAGAGACTTATATTATTATTCTAGATAATAAATTTTGAAATACTTGCTTGATTGTTGTGAAAATTGTGGCTTAATGTTGTCGAAGATTGTCAACTCATACGAGAATCTATCTTTAGATTAAGCATGTAATGATAGATATAGAGAGTTTACATGAAAATTGTGTATTATTTTAAAGGGAAGGAAAAATTATACAAGCCTCGTACAAATATTCTTAGTTGGCGATGAGGATAAGTATTTTACTTGGACTTACTTATATGAGCCATTTTTTATTGTGTTTGAATGCAAAGGTGAGGTTTTAGAGTTTTAATACACATATGTGAAGAGAACTTGTGAAAGAGAAAGTAACATAATGCAAATGCTTTTCGTCACATTAAAATTTAAATAGTTGACATAAAATTAACAATTCAAATTCATACTAGAATATTTTTAACTCATATCATATGGAGTTAAATCAAACTATATTAAACTTCAAAATTTGTTTATTAAATTGATCCGAGCGTCCAATTTGACGTTGGGCACATTCTAAGCATACTTCAGTAGTAATAAGCCATTTTAAGTTAAAAGTTGAAACCATACCATCAAAAGGCAACACCTTTAAACTCAAGAATTGATGAGGCTGACGTAGGTACATCCTCTACAAAAATAAGATTATGTCATATAGAGCAGTACGCACACGGTATTATTTAGTAAAAGGCGAGAGAATAGTTCGCTTTGTGCTCACTGCATGACTCGTGACTTGTTCACTGTAGTGGCCACCCTCTCTATAGTCGGGCTGCTCGTCACATTCTTGCTTTCAATCGATATGGGAGGTGGCAAGGTAGTGAAATTGGGCTTCAAATCACGTGTGCCGAAACGGCATAGATGTTTGAAATTGTCCCATTAATTAATAATCTCTAAAATTATGCCGCTGATCAATATTTTAATTAATTATTAATATATATACGAATTGATGCTATTAATATTTTTCCAGCATAAAAGAAAGATTTATAAATCTAAAGGATATGTGACTCCAAAATATATACAATTTGGCTAAAAGATGGCTTACAAAAGCTTATTTTGACTACTTAAAAAGAATATGCGCATCAAATAAGAAAAATGACCTCAATTAAATAAAACATCTTATGGATTCATCAAATTTTATAAGAAAAGATTGAAAGAAAAAAATAACGTTCATGTTTCATTCTCAACGTCACTGTTTTAATTTTAGACTTTCAAAGGCTTATAAATGTTCATAATGAGGCATTTTAATTATACTAGAGAGAAAACTTTATTCTTGTCAAATGAAATTATGCTTTTCATAAATGTGAGGGATGACAAATACTAGTAAAGCTATAAATGTTAATAACGGAACTTTTACATTTAAAGTGCATGCGTTTCAAAAACAATAAATACATATATATCTTAAAGAGAAATTGTTCTTTGGTTACTCACAAAGGATATAAGGATTTATAATTGATTGAGAATTTCAAATGAAGATTTGAAGAATACGTTATTTTGATAATTTAACAATAACCCTTTTGTATTAATCAAACAAAAATTAATTTTATTAATCTCAAAAGATAATTAAATGAACTAACTAGAAATACAATTTGATACTGGTTAGGTCGGCTGTGCTAGGTTCAGGCCCAGGTCCACGCGTCCACGGCCCAGTCGCAGGTAGAAACCTTCCATGCATACGTAAAGACCTACACAAAGACCTAAACCTAGCATCTATTCCATATATAAGGTACTACTTTGTCACGATACAGGTACGACATTAGAACCCTGACATTCTTTATTTACAGCCACCAAAACCCTCACCAAAAGACTAACTTGAGCGTCGGAAGGGCTTGCCGGCTATCAACCCCCGGCGTGCCTTATGCTGTTTTGCAGGTATTCTCTTGCTAAAGACAACCAATCTCATAGATCCAAACAGTAGCGTCATACCTCACCAGAATCAGGCAGAACCAGGATGTATAGGGTTATTCCTACTAATGTTTTTTTATTCTATATATAAGGAATGAAATGTAAGATACTTTAAGAGTGTTCATTTTTTGAGTCCATGATATCAAGATTTTGCTTGCTTTGCATATTTTCAATAGTATTTTAGGCATCCCTACTCACGAGTGATTCATTCACTAAAACTATTTGACCAAATGTTTCTCAAGCAACCCTCTACTA
The DNA here is from genome assembly GCA_027478405.1 of Erythroxylum cassinoides. Classification (NCBI taxonomy): domain Eukaryota; kingdom Viridiplantae; phylum Streptophyta; class Magnoliopsida; order Malpighiales; family Erythroxylaceae; genus Erythroxylum; species Erythroxylum cassinoides. The sequence continues at coordinate 31,707,363 of JANIPM010000008.1, read as the reverse complement.
GTTATTGTGTTCCTAAGCCCAAGAATTTTAAAGACTTCTCAGTTATAATTAAATTCTATCATCACTTCATAGAGCTAAATTTCATATCTTTTATTGAAGACCAACATTGGATTTGATGATCTCTTACGATGGGTGACTACATTTATTTAGGACATTTGATTTTGCGCAACAAATTTCAATTTGCTCAAGACAAGAAGAAGAATCATACTTTGCCTTTGCTATTACCTTAGGATTCATCTTTGAGAAATTAGCATTGTTTCTACTGTGTAAATGGATGCATGACTAGGCCTAGATAGAGACATCAACTTGCAGTTGAAAATGACAGTGAAGCAAAGGCACCAATTCACTAGGATGCCGCCCTAACTAAGCACATAATCATTCTGAGAAGCTACATTTTGATGATGAGAAAACTGATCACATAGGAGGTCCCTCTAGTAGACCTCTGTGACCTCCATATACATTAGTCGCTTCTCAATTAGCAGAGATTTCTGAGATCCAAAGGGTCATACGAAGTATATCCATTCTTAGTGAGCTGAAACATATTTTTAATGAACTAGATTTGCTTCAAAAATGTTTAGATCAATATGTTGACCATTTTGATGAGCTTCTTGACTACCTCCTTACACGATCTCATCCTCCTTCATATTTATGTAGTTTTAAGCTCCCTTTTATCCTTTTTGTATCGTCGAAAGGGAAAGATAGATGTGGATATTGATGGATATTTTTATTGTTTATTTTCTGATCCACATACTTAGGGGGATTTAGATGGATGTTGCTCTCTAAGAGATTGATTAGGATTTTTATCTTATGGGGATCATTTGATAATATTTTATGTAAATCATTATATAGTTCAAAAAATTTATTCCTATATGAGCACTTTTACTTTTAATTTGATCACATTTATATATAATGTTGCCAAATTTTGTGCTTAAATAAAGGAATTAACAAATTCCTGATCTTTGCAATATGTAAAATTAATAAAGTTGATACATAGAATAAGGGTGAGGTGAATATTGTGCAAGAGGATTTAAAATTAACACGATATATTAATTATTATATAATTGATATTACGTATCAATTGTTATGTCATTTACGTAAGTTTTAAATTACTTTTTAAATGGCAAAAAAGGGTTCTCTCTTACGTGTCACTAAAGATTAACAAATTTATTGCTCTATTTTATTACCAAGTTATTAATATTTGGTTCCACTTTTATCATGCCTTCATCAATTTTGTTCTTGATTTGTTCCAATCTAGTGATTGCTTCAATGTTGTTTTACTCTACTATTGTTTTGATCTTTAGCTTCATTTGATTTATCTTCGGGTTTGTCTTTTGCATGAGTTCGTTACATTAATATGCATGTCATATGCTAACAAAGAAACAATTAAAGATGGTTAATGGGGGAAAAAAAAAGAACATGGGAATTGATTTGATGATAATTAACTTGGTTTGGGAAATGATTATCCAATTTTAAACATCGTTAGTGGTTTTGGACAGTAAGTGGTCACTTGGTTATACTCAATTTCTTATTTAACAGTTGAAAAATACGTACACATCATTGTATATTTATGTATAGGAAATTGATGTCAATATTTTGCTATGGAATTGTCAAAGAAATGAAAAAAAAAGGAACAAAATCAATAATAAGGATATTTATAAATTAATTAAATGAAACAAAACAACATAAAAAATAAGGACATTTATAAATTAACTATGTACAAAACACTCGTATTTTAATTTTGAAATTTATTCTACTTGGGGAATATTTTTAAACACATCACACATGGCTGCCAATACATGCTTACCACTGAAAAGTTGTCGGCCACAAATTTGAATTGCTCTGCGCAGTTTCTGAGTTTTGTTACAAGACTCGCTCTCTTTTACTGACATTTTCACACACATTTTTCATACCCCAGGGAGGATGTTGACACATTTTCCATACAGTTATCTCAAGGTTTTTTTAAGCCCAATTTGTAACTCCAAAAATTCGCCATTTTTAACGCTAAACGTAGATCTGTTTGGTCTCAAGTATGGCATCAAAAGCTATGCAATATGAGGAAGATAATAGTATTTTAAGGTGTCAAAATACTAGTCCCAAGTGCAAACTTTATAGGGAACAGAAATAGTCGAGACTCACTTGGATTTCACTTTGCTTATAACCCATGCTGACCTGCAACTATAATTCGACCAATGCGTAACACCCTGATAAGCACCCGCGAAATTTGAGTCTGATTTTACTGGACAGGAAATAATTATTCAGTAAATTAAGTTGCCCTACATTAGCGAGATTCTTTAATGAAATGCACAAATCAGGGCTGCTTCAGATTAGCACCTCCTTCGAGCCATCCTATGGACAAAAACCTTGAGCATCTTGTTATTGCCTACTGTTGTATGAACTAAGGTCCATACTCATTTTCACCTTGAAGTTGAAGAACATAAATCAAGTTTGGCTTTGAAGTACTATTGACTACTTTGATTAGCCTTTTCCTTATCCCATCCTAAAAAAACATGAAAAAAAAAAATCAATAAGGGCAACAATAAATTGATGAGATTATAAATTCAGAGATGAGTGTAAGCAATGAACATTATTCAACATGATATTAACTCTTAACAATTGTAGCTCAACTCTTACATTGAGGAATGAAGCCTTGGAAGATGCAGCAGAGAATCCAGTTCAATCAATCATTTTCCGTTTACATATTCAAGAAGAAGCCTGTCTAGTTCGAAATGACGGGAAAGGAGTCTCTGCAGGACAATAACGAGAAAATGGAAGGCAATATTCCGCAGGTTAAGTGCGTTAACACATAAGCAGAACAAAATTTTAACAAACGTATGTTACAGCACAGAGTCATGTTTTGGTTTTAAGAAGTAGTCACCATAGTTGAGAGAATGTTTCCCAAAGATAATGTTATTATGGTTTCATCCAAAACCAAGGCTTAGAAATTGGTGCATTTGAGACATCCCACATCTAAATTATTCACGTTGATCTACTTCATTGCTAGCCAACATAAACATGACGCTCAAAATGACTGACTACTATAATTTTTTAAGTACTACTCGTAGCTAAGAGTGCATATGAAAAGCTGTTGAGGACATAGTTGGCAGAAGATAATATCAGAATTAGACCCAGCTCATTTATAAGCACCATTTGCCCATAGGAGGTACCTTGGACACAGGAGAACGAGAAGTTTTGGCTTCAAAATCCCACTCTGGGTAGCGTGTGACTTCAGTTGCATTTTCAAACAAAATATAAGTTGGAAGCTGGCCCATGCCCCCTACAATTATAAAAAGTCTTATAAATACATCAAAATACTTAAGAAATGGAAAGAATCAAATCAGTGTGTTAATCCATTACTTACCAAAAAGAGATATTCCAAAATTTTCAGCAGTATTTGGAAACAGTCCAAGATCAACTATTCCAAACGATAAGTTCTTGTGTGAGTATCTGCAAAAGAGAATTGAGTATGAACAAAAGTCAAAAATACATATAAATAAAACATAGTTTGTATTAGTAAAGCCTTCCTCCACCCCAACCCATGTTCAACTCTTTCTAACCTCGACAGAGGCCCCTAAAGAAGACAGCAAATACAAGCAGGAAGTATCATATAATGCTTCACTTGATTGGAAAAGGAGGTAGGTAACTCATCATTTACTACATCTGCAACACTAGAGGATGCCTATAATAAGGAAACTATATTTGATCTAAAAATCAATCCCACGTACAACAGAGATAAACAAGCTATGTCATCAAAGAAAAGATCGACATACGTAATTGAAAGCTCAGGAAAGCACCGACTTGCCCGTATACAAGCAGATGATGAGGAAGCACAAAACTCCACCTGACAGAATATGTGTGAACAGGGAAAAGTTAATTCGTTACTGTCTCATTCATTATACAAAGTTTTGGTACGTATTTATAGTGGTATAGGAGCAACTAATTTACATCATAATCTCCTACGATCAAGCACAATATCAATCCTAATTGATATAATCATATCTAAATAGATTATTCGATATAATCTGTAACGCTCCCACTCAAGTTGGAGCATAAATATTAATCATTCCCAACTTGTTAAGAATATAATTCACATGAGCTCCAGTTAGAGCCTTTGTGAGAATATCCTTAAGTTATTCTCCAGTTTTGACATATCCCATAGAAATCAAGTTTTGTTGTACTTTCTTACGAAAAAAGCGACAATCTATCTCAATATGTTTAGTTCATTTATGGAACACAGGATTAGAAGTAATATGTAGTGCTGCTTGATTATCACACTATAACTATGCTAGCAATGTGTTTTAAAACCAATTTCTATTAGGAGCTAGGATATCCACATGATCCCACATGATGTTTGTGTCATAGCTCTATATTTAGACGCTGAACTCAATAAGGACACACAACATGTTGCTTCTTACTTTTCCAGGAGACTAAGTTTCCTCCAATGAAGACACAACAATCAGTAGTTGATCTTTGATTAATCTTAAAGTCTGCCTAATCAGCATCTAAGAAACAGTTAATATGAGTATGTCCATGATTTTTATATAAAATCTCTAGACCAGAAGCTCCCTTACGGTAACATAATATTTTTTCAAGAATAGCCCAATGACGAAAGATATGAGAAGACATAAATTGTCTTAAAATACTGACAGAATATGTAATATCAGGAGAGTTATTGTAAAATAATTCAATTTGCCAACCAATCTCCTATATTTCTCAAGATCTTCAAACAATTCTCGATCTTTGAGAGTTATAGATTTGGAATCATTGGAGCATTGCATGACTTAGCCACCATAATTCCAGTATTAGTTAATAGATCAAGTACAAAACTTCCTTTGTGATAAGAGAATGCTTTTCTAGCTTCTTGTCACTTCTACCCCTAGAAAATGTTTCAAAGCCCCTAAATCTTTTGTATGAAATTGTTGTGAAGGAAGGATTTCAAGGATGAAATTTCCATAGTATCACTTTCGGTAATAACAATATTACCTACATACACAACGAAGAGAGTGATACCAAATGCAGAATGTTTATAGGATGTTGAATGATCAGAATTGCTCATATTCATACCAAACTTTGCCACTGCCTAACTAAATTTCATAAACCAAGTATGTGGACTTTGTTTTAAACCGTATAGAGACTTTCAAAGACAGCAAATTTTCCTATTTTCCCCCTGAGCAACAAATCTAGATGGTTGCTCCATATAGACTTCCTTTTGAAGAAATGAATAGACGAATAGAGGTCAATTTAGTAGCAAGAGATAGAGTATTAGAATAATTCACACTATTAGTAGTCACACCACAAGCAGTAGTCACACCACTGCTTGTTCTTGGTTTGCTACTCTCGGGGTTGTTGAGTAGACCCCTTTCGAGAGTTTGCCACTAAAGCTGAACCTTGAGAGATTTGTTCAAAAGTGGGAGAGGTAACCATGACTTCCCTACAAACCTCAACAAACGTCTCTCGGATTAAGGGTAATGACTTTAAAACAAGTAGCCGTCCCTACAAGAAATCAAAAACTCTCCTTTTCCAACAATTTTCCATATTTCTCGACATTAGCACGACACTCCTAATTTATTACATAAAACAGGTCCATCTCCTGCCATAATTCAGTGAGTAAATTACAATACTCGATAACAGACATGTTACCTAGGTGAGTACTTCTAATTGGATCTGATTTCAAAACATTGAGATGTGTTCTTGAAATCATAATATACTTCTTGCACAGCCTCCCAAATTTCTCTTGCAGTTTTGTCGAATAGATAAATTCTTCCTATTTTTGACTCCTGAATTGATAAGACAAGCCAGAACAATAGAATTCTCAGCATCCCAAGCACCATAAGTGACTATTGTTTCCTATGGTTGAGGAATTGCCCCGATTAGATATCTAGCCTTGTCTCTTCCTTTGATTACTAGAATGATTGATTGAGACCATTATCGGAAATTCATTCCATTGAATTTATGTTGCAAGATTTGCAATGAAAGATTATCAATAGAAGGAGATGAAGATTAGGCTGAAGGGGTTACAGAACTAGGTTTTTGGGAGGAGGTTTGGGTGGTGGAAGGCTCGTCAAGGGTTGGTTGAACTCTAGCCATGATACAGATTTTAGGCTACCAGAACTAGTAGCTTTGATACCATAAAACAAGAGGATTTTAGAAAGGGGTTTAAATTGCACTTTATTTCTTTGATTCAAGGGAATTTATACGAGAGTATTTCCTAATTTAATGCTACTAACTATTAGATTTGAAAATTGCATAAACTTATCTTATCTTTTAGAAGACAAACTTATCTCTTAGAAGATAATCTCCTAACCTAACAAACTTAACTAAAAATAAAGATAAATAATTATCCAACAGATACCATGTTATGAAGAAACGTATTTGTTATCTCATAAATTATGCAGAGTTTTGATACATATTTATAGTAGTATAGGAGCAACTAATTTACATAATAATCTCTTATAATCAAGCACAATATCAATCCTAACTAATATAATCATATCTAAAAAGATTATTTGATCTAATCTTTAACAAAAAAAAAACGAAATAAAAAGTATTTATTTTCATTTTAAGCAGCTAAGTACAAGTACTTAAAAGCACTATCATACTTCAAGTATCTGACAAAGCCTTCTGAACAATTTAATCTAACAGAATTTCCTTTGCTCAAGCCATTGAATTGGAGTAACAAAATAAAGTTGGGGGATCCAAAACACAAATGGAAAAGGACCAAAAGTGGACTACAATGTCAAAAGAAATGATAAGTCATGCACAGTATTCCAATGTTTTTTAAATCACCAAGATATCAACTATTTTTTACTTGTGTGGAGTTAGAACTGAAAATTCTAAGAAGTTTGAGGAACCAACCAACCAAAATCTTGAGTTATTCCCTTCTGTCAGCAAGGTTTCCAACTGAAGTGGTGTTAATTTAGCAGCCGTACCTGGACTCCCAATTAGACGAAAATAATATGATATTCTTGACTAGTATATAACACAGGGTTCATCACAGTTCTCCTCATACCTAGTTTTTGAAAGGCAGGCTGCTGTGTCAATATATAAATAACTGCAATTGGAAAGATGACACAATCAAAGAGCTGACAATAAAATCAGTGTCTATGAATTGCAGGAGTTCTCATCAAAATTGGAGCGGATGGCCCATTTACGTTATAATCATTTCAGCATAGCTTCACTTCAAAGAACTTTTCCCAATTGCTAAAATGGACTAGAAAAAATGATAAATATATTACCTGAAAAAACTACCGTGTACCATATAGCCAAGTGGTAATCTATTATCAAAGAAATGGCAACAAGTAAAATCTGAAAAGCAACAAAACGAGACAAGCCAAGTCAAGATACGATAATAATACAACAGAGGACGGAGTGTATAAAAGCAAAGCACCGAGTCATATGGAGAATATGAAAGACAGTGGGTTACTGTTTATCCTTCATTGTCAGCAAGGAACAACTCCTTTAGGGGGAATGCCATGATATTCCACTATTCTTTATATTGCAGAAAGTGCATTACTGAATTGAGCATAATTTTCTCAAAACACTGGTAAACAAAGAAAGTACCTTAGCGAAAAACAGCGTATCAGCGATAAAAGCCTCCCACGTTTCCTCTGTCACCATCTGTTTTTGCAAGCGAAGAAACAAGATGAGAAAACAAATCCAATTTCCAATTTAATATGGGCCATCAAACCAGCAAGAGATTCTATGAAAGTTTGAAGCAACAGATCGCACCTTATAAGCAGTTAAGAAAGCAAACGCAAGGATTGCCTGAATCTCCTGTAAAGGAAAAGAAATGTTAGCAGAACTAATTTCTTCTCTCTTCGGCAGGCAGCAAAAGATACAAATAAAATAAATGGAAGAAGAACAAATGACCCTCAAAAGGAGATGGTGGGAGAAAGGAGGAGAGAGGAGTTGAGAAGTGGAGCTGCGAACGCCAAAATAAGAGAAGAAAGTGAGGAAATGGAGAAGATAGTACGCCTCTGAAACCACCATGTAAAAGCATTCTACTACTGATCCATTATTCTTCTCCATTGTCTTTTTCGACTTTTTCTGGATTTGTAGCAGTTGTCCAGCTCCCACCCTACCGTCTTTAGTTTGAAGAGAAGCAAATATCATAAAATTAAGGTAAAGACGGTTTATAACGAATGAAATGTAACGAGGCGAAAAGTTATTTGAGAGAGGCGCAAAGATTTTTAATGTAAAGTAGTTAAATATCGTTTAAAAGTTGGATGTAATAGAATGCTATCCTCATATTTAGTTTAAAATTCCGTAATAAAGTGGGATTTAAGAAGATCTAATAATATGCAACCTTATATTTATATAATAGACAAGTTATTTTCAGTAGATCCAAATGCAGATACGACAATAAAAGAATGATGCAGATTAAAGAGTAAATAAGTAAAATTGACATGTTAAATAATTATGTAAAATTACAATAAATATATAATATATAATATATAACTCAACTTTTAGAAATAAAATATATTTTAATACTAAAATATAACGAAATATATTATCTTTTTGTTTGTATAAAAGTACCAATACTCATATGAGAGAGTAATAAAACATCAAAGAACTGTAGAAAAACACTAACACCCAGATGATAAAAGAGTAAATAAAGCATCAAAGAATTCAACTTTGACTTAAAAAAATATATTTAAAAATCTTATGGAGCTTATGGTACCATTGAAATGTTTTTATTTGGCAACAAAAATATGTTTCTTGCACTAATGTGATTTCTTTGGCAGATAACTATATTACCTCTTGAAACCAAGCTCATGTTGCCTTGGAGAAATTTTCATCTAGAGCTCCTGCTATCCCACCTTAACGACAATGGAAGAAACCTGCCCCTTCTTGGTTGAAATGTAATGTTGACGCTGCAATTTTCTCGTAAGTATCAAGCACAGGTTTGACTGCTATTCTACGGGATGAAAATGGTAACTTTATTGAAGCTTTTTCTAATTTGATTACTATAGAGGTGCATCCTGTTGTTGCTGAAGCTTTGGTCTTGAAGGAAGCTTTATCTTGGCTTAAAGAAAAGGGCATGGATAATATTGAGGTTGAAATGGATTGTTATGAACTTTTTTGTCTAGTTTCGGGATCTTCGTTTTCAAACACTGAATTGGGGCTTATTGTGTCAAATTATATTAACCTTAAAAATCATTTTATGTCTTTGTCCTTTAAATGGACGTATAAGGATGCTTATAAAGCAGCCCATAGCATTGCTAGGGCAACTCTATTACAAGCTCACTATGTTTCTTGGTCTAGTCCTCCTATTTGGCTATATGAAGTTTTATCTGTTGATTCTTGTATTTCTACTAGCTTTGAGAATGAAGGATGTTAGTTTGGGTGTACAGGGGAGCCTATTGGCTCAGGGTTAGATTCATCATCTTTCTCTTTCTATATTTTATGCTAGTTTTTTAATAATAATTTTGCTATTTACCAAAAAAAAAGAAACTTCTTATTTATTGTGACAATAAATAAGTTAAATCAAGCTTGGGCTGATTGCATTCTTTATCAAGCAAAATAATGGCCTTTTTTATTTGTAACAACCCGAGGTTCTTTTCTAAAAAAAAAAGGAACTTGAGGATTAGTCTGTTGACCTCTGATTTGATTCAAAATCGTTAATTTGGCAAGTCAATGTGTTGATCACTTCGGCAATAACTTGTTGGGCAAAGGTGCAGAGAGAAATTTGAATGTCAAAAATTAGGCATTTCAAACTAAGTTATTATCATTTCTATTTCTAAATTAGTAATTTTGGATTCAATGACCTTCTATATTTTATGATAACTTCCAAATATAATTATATCTATATAGTTGCATTTTTTTATCAAGCAAAACAATGGGCTTTCTTATTTGTAACATCTCGAGGCCCTTTTCTAAAAAAAATGGTGTTTGAGGATTGGCCTATTGACCTTGGACTTGAGCTCGGGCCTATCTATACTTATTTGCTACCAAATCTTGCCAAGTGATCACCAATTCGGGCGGTTAACGACGCGAATTTGAAATGCTTTCCGCCTTATTATTGTTTCAAAAATTGAGGTTTCTTTCTCTTGATTAGTCTTGAATCCCATATTTCTATCAAGTATCACCCAATGTCATTCTATCTCCGATCTTGCTCGTTGTCTCTCCCACGTATCCCATTATGTCGGTATCTCCGGTGTCCCTTGGTATCTCTTGTTTATTCTCTTCATTTTTCATGAATATTTTGTGTTCTTCTTTTTATTATTTTTAATTCAAAATCTTGCACATGCAAACTAATTCATTCATTCTTCTGCTACCACGATGATTTTGAGGGCTTGAATAGGTGAATTCATTACACTTTTCACTGTCCCAAGATAACTAGAGACGTAGGGTTCTGGAATTGGGCGAATTGGTGCATTGGGTTATTGGTTCTAGTTTCCAGGCCGTTGATTTTTTTACTGGGTGTTCTGCTTTTGGTTTCTATTGAATGCATTAATCATGAGTGGAGAAAATTTCTCTGATAGGGTTCCAAATCGAGAGGGGTTTGGAAGATTTTACTAATCGGCCTTCTAGAAGGAAGTTTTCGTTATCACAGATGGTTTAGGGCTTAAATATATAGATAGGTATGGTGAAAACGTAGGGAGTGAAGTTCATAATTTAGATTAAGCAAAATAAGTGTGTATAAGAGTTAAGAACTTGGCGAAGAAGCGTAAATTGGAAGTTGATATTTGTAACTTGAAAAAGAAGCAATCTTCTAACGTCTCACAGGAGAATGTCGCGTCTCTTTACACTAGTGAGCAAACTGGAATTAAAGAACCCGAATTTGTCGATGATAGTTTTGAATTGCTTAACGATTGCATATCAAGAGATAGTTATACTTCAAATGCTTCTATCACCACAAATTCAGGCCCATGCAAGAAAGGGAATGATGACGTAGTCGAGCTCGCTTCTGATGATACAACCAGCAACTTGAAAGTTCAAGGTTTTGTTGTTCATGTTGGCCTTAATGTTGACAAGGATCACAGTGTTGGTAGTTTGCCAACTGGCAACTGTGATTCTGTAGAGTGATCGACGCTGCCTGAGTCTCAGGAATCCATATCTTTTGGGTTCACTAGATGCACAACTCTCAAGTCGGGTGATTATGCAAATCTGGATACGGGTGTAGACTTGCTTAAAGTTTGTTCTTGTTCTTTTTTCTTGAAAGGTGACCTTAACCTTTACTTTTTATAAGCAATTTGATCAATGCAGTATTGGTTATCGATAAAGCACACTTGTTGAATATGATATCTTTATTCTACAATGTAGAAATCATTTGCTTATATGTGGTTGGACCAACATTACGAGGACATTAAAGGTTGAATAGTAGGTGAGCTTTAGTAGGATAAGTCACAAATTACTTAGATTGGCATTTTCATTGTTTCAATTCTTTAATTTGTTGCTAATTTCCTTGTTTTCAATTCTGTAGCGGTGAGGAAGAGTTGGAAAGAAGCCAATTAATTTATGAGATCCATGAGATAGATAATAATACATTAATAGTGGATGCTCTTACAGAAAGCTAAGTGATGGTTATATCTGCAAAAAATAGTATTCACTCGAAAAAAATTTATGAAAGATAATTTATATCGTTCAATATTGAGATAATAGGTATTGGGTAGATGAAGTTAAAAGTTGAATTTTTTAATATTTATGTAAATTATACTATATCTGTGTATATTAAATTTTTATTTTGTTGTTTCTG
>JANIPM010000008.1:31520664-31534367 GCA_027478405.1 Erythroxylum cassinoides | reverse complement strand
CCTTAAGGCACAAGACATCTATAACACAATTCATATCCAAAACACTCATTGAATTTCATTTCATATCTCTAAATTGCTACTTAAAGATCGGGGTCCAACAGATTAACTCGAATAATAAACTAAATCTAACTTTCGTATTCGACAAGTTATCATCCGAATTAATTATGGACCATTGATAATTACTACATAAGTTAATATATTTTTAATTCTTAACCTAAGCGTCTATAGTTTCTTGTTTCATATTAAACTTCTTCTCTTGATCTTTCATTTAATACCAAAATGATACAAAGTTTGGTCATGCTTTTATATCCATTTTGTTTAGAAACTATAGCAAACATAAGACAACAACATAATAACTCGATCATGCATATTTGATTAAACTAGCTATATTAATTCTTAAGAAAAAGAAATAAGCCCATCATGGAATAAACAAGATTTATCATCTTCATATACTTCACTATCATCTTTATCAGTATAAGAGAAGTACTAAAGTAATAAACCAAGGGAATAATCGAAATGAACCACCAAAAGTTAACAGAGTATGAGTTTATCAACTAACAAAGGAGTAAATCTAGTAAAACAACAAAGAAATAATGCAACATATAGGAACATAATAAGGATCGGATGAGGGAGTTGCAGTGGTTTCTTGCCACTCTCAAGCGTTTTGCTTTGACTCTCACCTTTTGCTTCTGGTTGATGATCACCCAGACGACCGAATGCTAACTCTGCTTTCACCTCTGTTGTTCTTCTTCATCATCTCACTTGACTATTCTTTGTTCTCTTCTCTCTTCACCACCTTCCTTCTCTCTCTGTTTTTTGTCCCATAATGTCTCCAAAATGAGTTCTCCCCATCACCCGCCTTTCTTTGTTCTATTTTTTTATTCTCATTTTAGGTTTAGATTTTCAAGTCCTCAAACCTGTAGTTTGCCATGTAATAAGTTGGACAATTAAAGAAAATGTTGTCATGAGTATGCATGAGGTGGTCATGAGTGTGACCACCATTGTCACACCCTTGACATGGGAGTTATGGGTGTGACACCATTATGCATGAATTAATTAATTGCATACATAACTTCCCACTACATCCTTTCATACATAATTCTCCTAATTTTCATGCAACATTCACTAGATAATCTAACTAACATGCATGCAATATTTACACCGTTTTCATTCAATTCATCTCACGTTTGGATCAAAACATAAGAATTTGTAACTAAAACCAAGATATGAAGGCAACCAAAGTCAATAGAAATTAGACACAACATTTAAAAAGAGTTTTCAAAGTTTAAAACAAAATTTATATGTACATTATGCAATATTACTATTAATCCATATTAAGGATTTTGGTGACAAAGTTTGATAGATATGCCAATGTTATATTGATGGAAAAATGTGGTAACATTTTAAAATTGACTAGTGTCTTATAAACTTTAAAGGTAACCTATATGATGGATCTTAATACCATAAAAACAATACAAATGATTGCATAAAGTAGAGCTATAAGTTATGCTACCTTAATGGAATTATTTCTATTCAATTTAGCTTATCAAAAGCATAAATAAGAATAATAATAAAAGCCATTTTCTATAGTATAATAATATTTATCATTAGAAGAAGATATTTTCATGATTTTTCTTACCAATACAAGATATGATAGAGATCACATATATTTCTAGTTCATGAATTCGAGTGTTTGATATCGAATTTAGATTCATCATTACTACAATGTTAAAGACATGATAAAAAACAATTATTGAGTAAAATTAGTTGATCTAAGTTCATACAAATATTTCAATAGAGACTCATACTTAACATAAATGACAAGAATACAAAGTTAGCTAACGAAGATTTTCTTTTTATGTCATATTAGTTAAATTAACATAATAAGAATTATGAAGTTACATACAAAGAAATATTTATCCTTATGATCATGAATCATATGAAACTTATTAAAATTATTAGGTTAAATAATGACCAAATTAACCTTTGGTGAAAATATTATTATAATAATGAATGGTTAAAACTTATACATAAAATGTATGAGATGTAATAACAATTTATAAAATGCTGAATATTTATATTTTTGTATTTACTAATGATTTTATGTTATTTAGTCATATATATTGAATGAAATATTGATTTAAAATTTTTAATATTTAAAATATTTAAATCTACATAAAATTTGAGCATTATGAATGCAAAGTAATTTAATGAAATCAATGTGGATTAAAATTTTCTAGGTTATCTATAGGAAATGAGATTCTTTAATGAATACTTTCACAACTAAATTTCATAATAGTATAGATTTTTGTAACGAAAAAATATAGTATGATATATTATATAATGCAATATTTATTACTTCTATAGTTATGCGTATATAATAACTTTCATTTGATAGTTCTAATCAAATCAAATTCACAAGATTCCATATTAGATATTGAATGGTAAGATTTTAAAAGAGCCAAAGTTAATGATTTGGGATATGATGCTTAGTTAAAGCATATATTATCTAATAAGTTTATAACTAAATTGGATATATTATTTACAAAGCCTCGTTAAATAAAATGTTTATTTTAATGCATATTTATAGTATAATGATTCTTAACATAAATAGTTCAAATCCCATGACTGTAAGTCTAAATAGAACTAACACTTTGTTGATATATTTGACGTATAATTAAAAGTTTATAAGATGTCATTCACTTTTATAATAAATTCAAAGAGTTTGCTTTGGAAATAATTGTGGATTTATTAGGTCTATAAGAAAGTTAACAGGAGTATGTGGAGATATACAGTTAATAAGGAACAATAATTTATTTTCAATTATTAAAGATATGATAATGTAAGAGCAATTTTATATTGGATATTGAAAGGTAACAAATTAAATTTTAGGAATAAAAATATATAGAGATAGATACAAACGTTGCTTAATTATTTTAATCCAATTATATAGATAATGTCCTAAAGGTATTTACCATTTAAGATACTTATGAAATATTAGATATATCTATTATTCTTTATATGAGTTGATATTTGAGTTTAATGGTCATATATATTTTAACTTTAGTTTGACGAGAACAATAGTAAGTCATAGTTAAGTATATTTTACTTAAAATAATATTATTTTAAGTTAGGAATTATGACATAACACATTTTTATTTAGTGAAAATAATTGTGTAGATATAGTTCTTTGATGAATTTCGTACAATTCCTTGCATTATTTAAGTAGTAATATACTATAGAACATTATAACTATTATAAATGGAAAAAGAGTGAAGGTCTCATCAAATATCTAAATATATGTTTTGGTAGTTTTTCTTATTTATGATGATAAATTAAGATGAAAGTTGCAAGAATTAAAGTAAGTGCTCATTGAGGAGAATCTTATAGAATTCTTTTACTAAATCATTGTCTCAATAATAGCATGATCGGTATATGATGATATGGTCTAAGATACTTAAGCGATTGACTTAATGTAGGTAGTAGAAGCTGATTTATACTATATAGTCAATTTGTTGGTTGTAGATTTGTAACCTAATTAATTAAAGAATTATTTAATCTTATGTATATTCGTTTAGTTAACTAACATATACGATAAAGTCCTTAAGATAAATATATTTTGTAAATGAAATTATAATGAGATTATAATTATTAAATTCATATTTTATTTACATATTATCTCTAAATTATTTCTATTCATTACTATATTAAGATAACATACTAATAGAGCATAAAGACTAGCATACACGAAGTAAATATGATCATGTATACTAAACAAACACATGGATGCTTATTAGAGAAAAAAATTTATCAAGTTAGCTCGATAATAAGGATCCTAAATGGAACAATAATTGTGTGTACGTGAATTTTCTTATTATGATAGCTATGTAATTGAATTTTAAACTTTAGATTACCTAAGTATCCCATATAAGAATTAGTATATTTTGATATTATTTATGATTTAATTCTAATTAAAGTAGCTCAATCAACAGCACTTAGATATATTATGAACTATATGGAGATAATTTAGTAAGTCAATAAAGAATGTATCAATATAAAGTAGTTAGAGAAAGTATTCTATTGTTCTTAATTAGTAGAAATTTAATGAATTTTTTGGCTTAAAAAATCGAAATTTAAAAACGATGTTTTCAAATATCAAATATTAATTAGTAAGAGCTAACATTATTAGATTGAAATAGAGTTGACACTAATGGCATGTTTTGTGTCCAATTGAAGCATTGGACAATAAAAATATTAAATTATACCTTATAATTATGCATTGACAGATTAAGTCAAACCAATATTACATTTGTTATATTTGTATAGTCATGACATAATATTAGATCATAGATATCATTCTTAATCTATAATTGTAAATTGTTTAACTGAAGAATTAAAGATAAATTAAAACACCTTACTTAATAAGTAATATGTAAAGACTAGTTAAAGAGAAAAAATAATTTAAATTAAGTTAGACTTAATTTAAAATTTAATAAAATTTAATGATTTAAAATATGAGATATTTGATTTTGTTAAAATTAAATTATAATTATAATTAGATTAGACCTTAATTATAACTAATAATTAAATTTTAATTAAAGAAATATTAAAGTCTTTTTTTATAAAAAATCAAGAAACTATCACTTGTATTTTTTCCACTCTAACAGTTCCTATTTTAAGAATACCGTTAAAAATTTAACATATAAATAGCTCGTAATTAGCAGCTTAAATTCAAAAATTTTAAAAATTAAATTAAATATATTTTAACTCTTTTATTTATAATTCATATTTTTCAAGTTATTTAATTAAAAAACTCACCAAAAATTGTAAAATTTCTGGTACACTCGTGATTCGATTAGGTTAATTTCCAACACTTACAGTGCACTCAACTCCTGTCTACCTCGGGCAGAGTCTCATCCGTCCAAAGAGTTTACTTTCCCTCTTAGGAATGGCACATGTCCCGATGTAGATGACTCGGATTCAAACGAGCTTTTACTTAGACCACCGGCCCACGCCCTCCTCCTTACTTGTATACCAAGGCTCGGCTAGTTCAAACAAGTCGCCAAAGCTTGCCATAAATTACTCAGCTGTACATCTAATTTTTACATTTGTTTCTAGGTAACGTGAGGGCAGTCAACGACATATGGGCAAGTACATCTTACAGTAAATAACGTCCAGATGCAAGGTACTTCGAAAGGGATGAGGGCAGAAAAAGCAGGAGCAAAGATCCACATGCGTTATGTATTCTTCTCAGGTAGACATAAACTGATAAAAGCCCGGGCCAAGGCATCATTCAAATAATGGGGAAATATTAAAGCAATATCTTATCAACCCCATACTGCGACGGCGGTTGGGGTGGCTTTACATAGATTTGACCGTCGGTCATTCCTTACACATATTTATACCATTTCAACCATCTTTCCATCTATGGGCATCGCTTCCTCCTATTTGATAATATAGCATACAGAACTCCAATAAGGGTTGGAATATCATCTACCTTGATTCTCGGAATAACAACAGAAAAAGGACAACATTAATCTTATTGTATTTGTGTTATTACACTAGAATTACTGTCGCCATAAAAGATAAATGATTCAGTAGGCTGAGCAGAGACACAAGGTTAATGGAAGGCGATGTTATTACCAAAAGTGTGCCAAATAACTTTTCAATCCACAGGAGGGCATATGAGATCAAATATAAGAATTTAAACTTCCAGTTCATGATCCTCACAGATAGAATTTCATGTAAAATGGAAAGGACTTCACCTAGGCAAGGTGATCGATATAACTATCCTCCATGAATTAATATCATCTTCTAGATTTAGTCGGCTATCGAGGCCCACTCAGACCTAGTTCTGTCCAAAACAAAGGGAAAAGTTAGTACCTTTTAACTGCAGTTGAAAATATTTTGGCTTATAGTTTAACATGTCAAATTTTCACCAGTATTGATAGTAACCAATCAATAAAGTAGATAAATTGGCAACCTCGTGCATTGAATAACTACATATGCTAGGATATTGCCTTTAATCGAAGTGGGAGCAAGGGAGGTGCAACAAAACATTCACATTTTATAGATAGTAAACTATTATTTCGAAAAGAAAGAAAACTGAAGATGAAGAAAATATGTAAATGCGTGAAATAGCCTCCTTTCTACATTCTTCTCCGTCCCCCACCCTGCGACTATCATTCTTTCGTACCAAAGCCATCAACACAAGATAAATTAAAAGCAACCCAGAGGTAGACCAAAGAAGCATCAAGACTAAAAAATAAACAATCAATTAAAAGTTTAGCATATCCAATCAATAGTTCCACAAGCTGCATAAAGGAAAAAGGCTTCTTTATCTAGAAATGCATAGGTAGTAAGTACTAACTCTGCATTTCAAACCACAAAATCCAATCCTGGCCCACCTTGAAGGAAATCTATAGCTACATGGCTGCCTAGCCAACCTAAAATATATATGTCCAGCTCTTCATTGAAAAAATTACACGTCAGTATTCCTTGCCAAGCACAGAAATGACATATTCACGAGCCTCAACTCCTGGTCTCACTCTTGTTTCAATCAGTAAACTGGGAAGGTTTCACAAGATCATGATCAAGCAACAGTACCTTGAGGAAATAAAAAACACTTAATTTATGAGGAAAACCTAGCACCTTATTTATAAATAGGTGATGAAGAATGTGATCTAACGTTTTACCATCAGCACTCCTATCCCCTTCCTATCAGAATTGTTTTTCCTTTTCGCAAGTTTCAAAGCCTCTACATTAATCATCGTTTGCGTGGTATTGGTACATCCAACGAATTCTCCCAGTAAGCAGCTCCTTCTCTCGTGTTAAATATATTTTCAATACAATAAAATATAGAAAAGGCTAATCTTTTCAAACGTTTGCATCAACTTCCAAACGATATTAAGAGACAAAATGTTCTGCATATAAGTAAAATTGTGGATATTTAACATAATTAGAATAACATACAATTCCCGTTAAAAGTGGTACCCGCCAAGGTCACTAATTGCAACACTAGAGAAACAAGAGAATGATGTAGCAGTATAAGAGCAGATGGAGAGAAGATTAACAGTAATACGAGTTATTATCGTCAATAAGCCAGCAAATTAGAGAGTGCAAAAGCTGCTTACAGATACCAAATAAAGAAAAACGGAGATTATCAAACTCCTGGATTCGCACTGCAAAGCATACCCTGTGACATTGACCTTGAGCTGCTCGAATCGATGCCAAGGCACGAAGTGAGCCGAGCAGCAGAAACTGCTGAGTGAAGGGGAAGCATAGATTGGAGAGCACCCAATTGAGGAAATGACCTGAAACAAAGAACCCACAAGTAAGAACACGAAGATTTTGCAAATAATACGAAAAAAAACAAGCTGAATTGTAATAAATAAGGATGAAAGTGAAAAGAGCACAGCAAAGGGTTCTAAAAGGCCTCGCCTGGACAACGTAGAAGAGCGAGCAGAGAGGAGAGATGACAGCGGTCTGGACTTGGGTTTATTAAGAGTAGATTTGAGAAGGGAGAAAGTTGAGTTTGAGAGAGACCTGTACCGTGATGCCATTGTCCAACAGATAAAGGGGGAATGCGTAACTCAAAAGCTGTAGGAAGGAAGAACAGAGTCACAAGAGTGATGTCAAGAGTTGTGACAGCAACGTTAGGGTTTAGGGAACTTCGTACGGGTTTTGGGCTATGGATAGAAGACAACAGTGCGGGCAGAACTACACCGTTAGGATATTGGACAATCTCATACAAGGGCCGAGCCGAAAATTTGCACATAGCAAGCTTTGCCTTGTTAGTAGGATTGGAGTTACTAACCATTTATCACTGGTGAATATTTATTTCAAATTTAGCATTAAACTTGACATATTATAATGCAATTTGTTTATCATTTATATATTTTTCTCTCAGCTCCCTCTTTATTAGAACAAAATATTAAAGTAATGAAAAATTAATTTTAAACTTTATTATAAACACAAATGCTTATTATTAGTGAAATTATTGCTCATCAAATTTAAGACCCTTGCACTATTATAGATAAATTTGGTCAGTTTCTTTACTTTCTGTATAGTATAATTAATAATAGAAAAATATCTAATATCTTTTATTCTTTTTGAACATCTTTTATTCTTTTTGAACATTTTTTTGGTAATTCAGTATAAATTTTTATACAAATAAAAAAAAGTTATGTACACAACTATCGATTTTCGGAAAAATCTCTAGCCTACTAAAAGGACTCACATAATACAAATACATAGGAATCATGAGCAAGGCGTAGAAAAAATCGTAACAACACCACTCTTTCACAGATTGCCTACCGAAAAGCCTAAGAAAGCTAACTCTGCTGCCCTGTTACATAATTCCACCAGGAAGCATGACAACAACATACAATGTCCAACAATTATATTCCAACCCCAAAACCCAAAACCACAATTAGCATAATTAAAGATGAAAATGTGAGAAAGTCCTTCTATTTTCCTTGTCCACGGTCATGGTTACCTTCTGCTCATATACCTTTCTGAATAGTATCGCAGTAGGAATTGGTTCTCTTCCTGGTGATCTGCCTGTTATAGGTGTGAAAGAAGTATATAACTCCCTCCTCATTACCCCTGATATGTCAAGAAAACCTACACTTTTGTCAATAAGAATAAAATAACACAAAACACACACACAGTTACCTTCTCTCGGTGTTTAAGTACCTTCTCTCGATGTTTAAGCGGAGATGCTCCATAACTTGTAAGATTACTTGCGAGGTAAAACTCCCTATATCCATGGCTTCATCCCTGAAGATTCTAAGGTTTCGTTTAGACCATAGATTATACACAACAACAGACAGGATAATGCAGAATGTATGTAAGTCACAATGGTTGGAGGGTGGAGACATGTTAACCCATAGTAATATGGAATGGAGATCGGTGAGTTGAAGATTGCTAATGTGGAAATCGTTAAGAATATTGAACCATACCGTTCTTGAGAAAGAACAATGAAAGAATAAATGGTCGATAGTCTCAGAATCCAAAACACACAAAGAACATCGGTTGGGGGTGTGGAGATACAGTAATTTATCCCTAGTCTGCAATTTGTTCAGAAAGGCCAACCATAAGATGAAAGAACATCTAGGACTATTCCCCTTGTGCCATATTAATGAATACCAAGGCACCATCTGATTTGTCGGTCTCATGAGATTGTATACTGACTCATTAATATACTGCTTGGAAGGGCTTGCTAGCCATTCTAAACTATCCTCACTGGATGAATCTGGGTTATAAAGTAGAGGTTCTAGGTTGCGGATAGGCACCACATTTATATCTTGCCACCTCCATTCATTTTTCTAGATAACGTCTGATACTCTGGCATTCATGGGAAGATCTAACCCATTGTTCAATCGAGGAGTTGAGTGAGCCAACAAGATACCCCTCAGATGCCAAGGATCCTTCCATAAAAAGTATAGTTACCATTCCCATTTCTAAATCGAAATTGGTTCCCAATTTGGTCTCTAACAAACAAGATCTTTTGCTAACTCCATGAACTTCCATTGCTAGGTAAAATATTCCAGAAATTTTTCCTTCGATAAGGCTTCCCTATCAATAAAAAGAACCCAAATTCTTTTCCCTATCAACACTTTATTCCAACTAGGCAAATGTTTAAACTTAGACCATCTTCTTTTTTAAGTCTACAAACATCATTCCACTTGACCCTAGCTGAAGCTTTTTTTTCAACCGACCCCGACCGCAAAAAGTTCCTAAGTTTTTTGTCTATTTCCTTAATAATAGAAGAAGGAAGAATGAAGATACTAGATCAATAAACCTGAAAGGTAGACAAGACTGAAATAACTAATTGGACTCTACCAGCATAAGAAAGATGTTTATGGGTCCAATTGTTAACTCTACAATCAATTTTGTCTAACAAAGGGAGACAATCCCTCCTAGTTAATCGACCAGATATAAGGGGAAGTCCCAAATATCAAATGGGAAGGTGTCCTTGTTTAAGACCAGACAGGCTTTCAATTTGAGGGACCAATTGGTTCAGATTTAAAGAGACAAAGAACTGACTCTTATTCAAGTTCATGACCATATCAGATACTTGAGAAAAGGCAGCTAAACAATCCAGTAAAGTTTGGATTGAAACCAAATCTCCATGGCAAAACATTAAGAGATCATCAGTGAATAGGAGATGGTGAGTTTAAGAGCTTTACATCACCAGTGATACTTAACGGTGTTACTACCTATGATGCACGCATTTAAGCTCCTAGTGAACACCTTTATACAAATGATAAAGAGAAGAGGGGAAAGGGGGTCTCCTTGTCTCAAACCTAACTTCCCTGGGAAGAATTTTATGGGGCAGCCATTAGTAAGAATTGCATAGGCTGGAGAGGTAGTGAATGAACTTAGGAGAACAGCTGACAGCTTCTAACACATTCAGGAGGAACTCCCAATGAATTGAATCATAAGCTTTTTGTAAATCCACTTTAAAAGCATATCTCTTATGATTATTGGCTAGATGGTAATGTTTGAAAATCTCCTAGGCCAACAAAATATTATCCCCTATTCTGTGGTTTTTAATGAATGCACTTTGATTAGGGCTTATAAAGCGAGGGAGAATCTCTCTAAGTCTATTAGCTAAGATTTTTGCTATCACCTTATAAATAAAGTTACAGCAAGAAATAGGTCTGTAGTTCTCTACTGAGGGAGGATTGGCTTTTTTGGGCACCAAAGTGATGAAAGTGGAGTTAATTTCTTTGAGAAGTCTCCCATAAAGGAAAAAATCTCTAATAGCCCTAGTAATATCCTCCCCAATAATAGGCCTTGTATGATTAAAGAACACCCCATTAAAACCATCTGGCCCAAGAGACTTATTTGGATTAAAAGACTTGAGAACATACCTATTCTCTTGATTTGAGACTTCAGTAATGAGAATATTGGTAAGAGATTCATTAAACCGATGAGGGAATAACTTCTCCACATACTCTTTGGAAGGAGGGAGGTCCTTCCTAGTCCTAATAGTCCTTTGAGAGCATCCTAAGAATTGGTTTTGAATCTCATCGACATCTACAAGTCTAATACCATTCTCCCCTATAATCGAATGAATGGCATTTCTATTCCTATTTGCCATAATAGAATTGTGAAAACACTTGGTATTTCGATCCCCCTCTCTAAGCCATTTGATACGGGAAGACTGTTTGAGAAAGGACTCCTAGTCAGCTAAGGCTCTTAATCAGTTATTGATGGCCTCAGTTTCCTGTGCAACCAGTCCTGAGCTATTGGGAAGATTTCGCTTTTGATCTTGAATAATATTAAGGTCAATTTGACACTTCTCTACTCTCGTATGCATATCTCCTACTTGCCCAGAATTTAGTGTTTTGAGAGTTGACCTCACCAGTTTACGCTTAGAAACAACACAAAATATGGGGGCTACCAGAGATCTGAGTATTCTATTTCTCTTCCACTATTTGAAGGAAAGTTGGCTGAGACACTAGGAAGTTTGAAAACTTAAAAGGGGAAGGTCTAATCAGCCTAACTACTGAGGCCCTAATCAAAAATTGGGAAGTGATCCGAAATGTTAGGATTTTGTATTATCCCATATGAGCTAGGAAACCTAGAACTCCATGCAACATTTACAAGGGCTCAATCTAGCTTCCTAGCAACAAAAAGCTCTCCCATTGTTTATTAGTCCAAGTGAACCTCGGACCACTAAAATTCAGCTCATACAAATCACAGTAGTCTACACATTGCCTAAAGTCATACGTCAAAGGACTTAGAGGTTCTGCCTCATGAGAGAATAAAATTGCATTAAAATCCCCACTATAATCCAAGGATGATTTCCCACTAAGTTTTTAAGACTAGACAAAACTAACTAGAGATGCTTCCTATAGTTAAAGTTGTTTGAACCATACACACACGTGACAAAAAACCAGCAGAACTATTGATGGGAGTGATCTCTAAATGAATCAATTGATCAGTGAACATTTGAGGAACACACAAAAATCTGTCCAGATTCCAACCTACCACTATCCAAGTAATGGAACTTTGCTCTAAGTTGCTAGAAAAACACCAACTAGGAAACGTAGAAGAACACACATTATTTAGGAAGTGTGGATACTTAATCCTAGTCTCAATCAAACACACTAAAGACACAATCATTTTCTTCAACACAGCAGATACAACTAACTGCTTTCTAGAATTATTCAAACCCCTAGTATTCCAAAAACCTAAATCCATGCTACCAACAACAACAGTATAATTACTTTATTTTCCTCCTAGTTTTCCTATCTTTACGGACTGTAACATCCCCTTTTGCCCCATCCAAATTACCCAAACTAGGATTCTCCAACTCAGGAACCAATTCGAATTTAGAAGGGGAAAGAGAATTACTTACTTGTCTTAATGGTAGGATGCTAGCATCCTCAAGGTGTCCAATTGGTTCACCTTCCTTCTATTGATCTTTACTTTGGTCCTTGGAACTACCCGAAGAGGTACTACCCTTATCCCTCTCCATTTCCTTTTCATTTATTTAGCATTTAGTGGGGTTCCCATATCCTCACTTGAAACACTTGGAAGCTCCAATTTTAGACCCTCATTATGAAATTGTTGTTGGTCCTCAGAAACATCCCTCTTACCCTCCTAGTGCTGCACTTGAACACTTGTTGATACTGGTTCCTTACCCTTTAACAGTTCTTGCTATAATCCAGTTTCAAAGACTCGTTCAGTAGAGGCCCATTCTTTCTTTTATACCTGGTTATCCGGCCTCCATTTATATTCAACATTGATATCCTTAATGCTACTTCCTGTCTTCAATATAAGTGTCTAATTGAAAGGAGGAGGGCCAAATCTTGCCCAATTCCAACTCCACACACATTCGGGCATATAATATTTGAGACATCTTCGTTGTCAGAGTGTCCACTAAGAGTGGTTTACCCACTGAACTAGCAATCCTTCCAAGTCCCTCCGTATTCCAATATTCCACTATAATATTGTGGAATTTAACCCAGACTAGAGCAAATCGGATATCCTCATATTCCCCACCATTCAAGCTCCACTTTCGAAGGAAAATAGGTTTAGCTTGAATGTGCCATGGTCCTTTCTCCAGAACCAGGTTCATCCCATCCTCAGAGTTGAATCGAAATAAGAAGTTATTTGCACTAGTAATCAACACTTCAAACAGCCCAAAAACTAACCATGATTTGGTCAAAGCACGTTGCATTACGGGAAAGGCAGGTCGTTTCCCTAAGAAGAACCTAATCAGTGTATGGCGAAATTGAACTGCACCTTGCTTAGCTAATTCCAGTGGGGGGATGACCTTAATTTGTTCATCATAAATCTCCGGAGGGTAATAGGATAGTGTCTTCGGCAGCGACTCATCCGCCTCAACATCAGCCACAACTGATTTCCAAGTTCTAGGTTTAGCAGGAGGCAGATTTTTGTTTGGTTGCAGATCCGAATGGGTTGTTAATTTGGTAAGCGAAGGGTGAGGCAGATTTGGGTTGGCATTTTGGTCTATAGAATTAGGGATTTGAACCTAAGGCAAAGGTGAAAAATGCGAAGAGGTGGGTCGTGGAGAGGAAACAGGAAGTGAAGTTAGGGGAAGTCAGGGAGGAGAAGATGGAGAAGAAGAAATCATAATAAAAGGAGCTCAATCGCTGGTGATGTCAAAGGCTATGGAGGTAACTTCGCAGTCGCACGCTCGTTCTCACATCACTCGTTCTCAC
>JANIPM010000008.1:31464530-31484754 GCA_027478405.1 Erythroxylum cassinoides | reverse complement strand
AGGATCTTGGAACCAGGCGATGCCAAGAGCCAAAATCTTGGATCGCTCGGCCAGGTTGCCAAGACAGGATCTTGGAACCAGCCGATGCCAAGAGCTAAAATCTTGGATCGCTCGACCTTTACATCGCTCGGTCAGGTTGCCAAGACAGGATCTTGGAACCAGGCGATGCCAAGAGCCAAAATCTTGGATCGCTCGGCCTCAGCATTGCTCGGCCAAGTACTCTTGTCTCGGTCGACCATGACTCTCTCAAATCCTACAACCGATCGACGCACATCGAGCGCACTCGTTCGCCACCTGCTATTTGAAAAGATCATCCAATCTTAACACGACGAATAAAGAAGGCAACGAAAGATAAAAATAAGAATTTCTATTTCCTTGAATTGCTTTTCTGGTCACAAGCCCGACTAGATGAGCCTTCATTTTGACCCTTCGGTTGGGGAGGAAGTGCCAACAGCTGGATCGGCAGGAGAAGACAACAGAGAGACATCCTCTTCCTCATCCGAACTCAGGTCCAACATCTCATCCGGCGATGCCCCTCTTTCCTTCTCGGCTATCTCTCTCACCTCCTCAAGTGAAAGGCCGAGCTCGAAGGGAAGCATCGGCTCGGCATAATCCTCGAATGAGGGACCATCCGACCCGTGAGGGATTCAAATGCTGTGGCAGTTCCTTAAGATGGAAAGAGCCAAGTCGCAAGCAAATTCTTTGCACTCCTTATGTAAGTACCGCTCTTTTCATCGCTTGATCGCTTCGACCCTTTGCTCCTTGACAAAGCTTTGTAGCTCCAGTAGCTTCCCCTCAGCCTTTATCTTGTCCATCACCGCCTCATGATAGTCATGGAGGACTTTCGCACGGAGCTCCTCCTCCATTTTTGCTCTAAAGTTGGCATCGAGCACCTCTTCCTGCAACGCTCGGCACTCACTTTCCAGCTCATCCTTGGAAGCAACCACTATGCTCTTCTCCTCCTCCCCCGATGCGAGTTGAGCTCTCAAAACGCTCTTCTCTTCCTCCAAAACACTCTTCTCCTCCTCCAGTGAAAAGAGTTGAGCTCGTAAAACGTCCTTCTCCTCCTTCACCTCTGAAAGTTCAGCTCTTAAAGCATTAACTTGCTCAAGAAGATCGTGAACCTCCCAGTCCATCGTTTGGTTAACTTCATCGAGCTGATCGATACACTGATGCATCACAGAGGTGAACGCCAGATCCCTGGCACAGCCACGGACGAGACTAGCCATCAGCTCTTTGTTGTTCAGCGTATCCAAAAACTTCTCGTCCGCAGGAGGAACAACCTTCTGGGCAATATAAAGAGCAACATTGATGTACCTAATTGATGCAGTCTTATCAAGGCTGATCGTGAACACCCACTTCTCGGAGCTAGGCCCTGGCTCTTTCCTCTTACCTTTGTCCGACCGGGGTATACGCTCTTTCCCCTTACCCTTTTCCGATTGGCAGGACGATTGGCAGGACGATCGTTCGGGATTTCGAGCGATCTTCTTTCTCTTAAGTGGTCGTTCCTCCTCTTCCTCTGAGATTGCTAGGTCCTCAATCGCCGATTGGATCGGCAATGATGCAGGCTCGTCAGGACGGTGCTCATTCTCTAGAAAGGCCAGCAACGTTGTAGACTGGTCAGGTACCGTCGGCTGAACGACGTCCTTGCTGACCTCCGTCTCCTTCCTTTGCCCCTTCACCGTCAAGGAAGTCCTAGGCCCTTTGCGTTGGCCTTTGGATTTGGGAGAACTGGAGGAGCCGACGAAATCCTTGCGCTTTGCCATAGCTGCACGATTATAGAAACAGGTCAGAAATTGAAACTAGTACTTATGCATACAGTAAGTAGTTAAATTACAAGGAATCGACCAGAAGGAGCAGCCTCCTCCTTTAGCCCGTTAAGTTGAGGCGGAGGATCAATTAAAAAGGCATCGACTGATGCCCCTCCACGATATCCCAAAATAAG
Organism: Erythroxylum cassinoides; assembly: GCA_027478405.1. Lineage (NCBI taxonomy): Eukaryota > Viridiplantae > Streptophyta > Magnoliopsida > Malpighiales > Erythroxylaceae > Erythroxylum > Erythroxylum cassinoides. The sequence goes on along the minus strand of JANIPM010000008.1, from coordinate 31,482,809 downwards.
ACTGTCGAAAGAATGCCGACCGAGCGCCTTGATCCTATTGACCACTTCCCATTCCTCCCTAGTAAGGTATAGATCGGCAATATCATTCCATTGCTCGGCCAAGGGATACCTCCATGGCTGAGATTCAAAGGTGGATCCTGGGGACCTCACAAAGAAGTACTTCGTCTTCCACGCTTTGATTGATCCTACTGTTCCAGCAGGACGATACCTCGCATCCCTATACTGGAGATGAGGGATCCCAGCCCCGACGCTTGAGCTCTGGTTCATTCTTAAAAATGACGAAGGACATCGACCGATGGTGGACATCCGAAATGATGGCACAGCAAAGCCAAACCGTTGATGAACCTCCAACCATTTAGGGGAATCTGGCTCGACCCTAACTGGTAGGCGCGCCATACCTCATCAATGATCGGGGCGTATGGAGCTTCATACCATCGACCGAGAAAAAGCTCTCTATCACAGCAAAATAGCCTCCCATGGTGCTATAGATCCATTCGTTCTTGGCAGCCAATCTGGGTCCCCACGACGAAGGAATGTTGTTCTTAATGATCGAGTGGGTCAGTTCCCTTTCGGTTATCGTCTAAGGGTCGCTCGGTAGCTTTTCAACAATTTTCCCATCCTTCCGGGAACTCGCTCTGATTTCCTCATTTCCTCTTGCCTCCGACGCTTCATTTCTGCCGGCTTCCGGCACCTCCACCATTTCCTCCGCTATCTCCAGCGGCCCAACAATTTGTAAAGCTCTCTCGGCGGCCAGTTCCTGATGGAGCTCCCTCAGAACCGTACTTACTTCTTCGCTAAGACCCGGGGATGCCCATGGCGAAGGCTGGCGAGGAGGCGACAAAAAAGGAGAGGGGGAGCTAGCTTCGTTCCTAAGTCTAAGTTCGTCTCTAGGGCTAGTCGACGACATGGTTACTAAAAATGAAACTTACAGGACGAGGAAAGGAAGAAGGGTGTACCTAGTTTAGAGATCGAAGTCGGGAATGAAGACGGTGGTGAAAAGTGAATTCCGGTGACTACAAGGAGAAAGATAGAGAGTAGAGAGAATAATGCAGAACTGACTACACGAAATAGAAAGTGAAGGAAATTCGTCGATCCCGAGTAATTATCACCGAGATCAACTGAACGGGCGTATCAATCAGAGTTGGATGCGTGGCAAAATCTGAGTCGTGCGAATTAGGGTTATCAAGTGCCCCAAGCGGTGCAACAGCTGAAAGGACTCCCATGACAGCTGCGCAGCAGTTAAAAGGATGCCTCGTTTCAAATTTTGAAAACCTGTCAGAGGACACGTGTCGTTAGTAATGATTAAACCAAATGCCTTCATGCGCTAGGCATAACATTCAACTGACCGATCTTGGCACGAGCTGTCATGCACTAAACGTTGATGTCCGACCGATCGGGCCTATCACGAGCTGTCATACAAACGAGCTGCACAATCCTTATGTACTCCTTCGACCCTTCTCCTTGGTCAAACTCAAGGAGTAGGGGGGCTTATGGTTAGGTCAGTCGTGCTAGGCCCAAGCCCAGACTCAGAACGGCGCATGGGCCGATCGACCCATCCCTTGATGATTAACCTAATTCCTGTAGGTATTAGCTATATAAATTCATTACCTCATCATGAAAAAGGTAAGACTTTCGAGAACCCTAGTATTCTTTATTCACTAGCCACCAAAACTCTCACAAAAGACTAACTTGAGCGTTTGAGGGGCCTATCGACAGTCAACCCCCAGTGTGCCTTATTGTTTTGCAGGTATCTTTGTGCTAAAGTTAACCAATCCCATGGATCCTAGCAGCAGCGCCCAGCCCCATCAAAATCAGACAGAACCAATTATGTTATGCTATTTTAATTGATTTGGGTATTGTGTATAGATAATCAGATTTTTGTTATTGTTCGGTTATTTATGTATGAACATGTTGGTTATTGTGAATTGATGATTTTAATGCATTCGTTAAATCGTAAATTACAAACACATTACTAGAATTTTGATATAATCCGTAATTGTTATGTTGAAATTAATGTGTAGCGACTAATGATTCATATCATTATGGATAACATGACCTAGGTTAAATGACACATCGTATGTGGTTATTGCCTTAATTAATCAGTTTTCATAATTCATAATGCTATTGCCTAATTAAATCTAGAGATCATATCTTAGGTTGTCCGGTGATTAGATTTAATTAATGATCATATCTTGATTAAACAAAACCTAGAGGAAAACTCGGGCTAATTTTTAACCCACAATTAATAGTTGCTACGAGAGGTTAAAGAACAACAAATTAATGAAATATGCTTAATTGGGGTGTAGGCCGAGATTGAACCAAAGAATCGGGTCCCTACCAAATTCCCCACTTTTATCATTTTTGCATGTTTTCTTTAATTTGTTTTTATTAGTTAGTTTTATTTTTATTTTTGTTCTTTTAAAAATCCAAAACCCCCTTTTTAGTGTAAACACCGATTAATTTCTTTTCATAAACTTTACACACACTCTCTGTGGGATCGACCTAGACTTGCTACTGCTAAAGTAGTAGTCTAGTTATTTTAATTTTGACTAGCGAAACGACGCGCGGTCAAGTACATCGTTAGACAAACAGGAGTATACCTACTGCATTCAAGTAAGGGATAGGTGGTCAGCATCAGTTCGCATCTGCTTTGTATTTCTTTATTTTCATACTGAATTGTATATTCTGCAAATTTTGTATCGAATTATGTACTCATAAATACCATACAATGTGTATATGAATGACATTTTACTGTAAAGATGACTAGTGAAAATTTGAAGAGTTGTGTACTGGTTGTAACTTTATGTTTGAAAATATTTATGCATAAAATGAGTCCGAATTTGATAACTAATTTTCGCTTACGTGTATGGAAAAAAAATTGTACTGAGTTTTTGAGTGGTTGACTATTCTAGCATGACACCTTTGTAAGGCACGGACTCGGATATCACTCAGAATGTCAAGTATGTGTCTTAAGAGGGTAGGGTGCCACAAATTTTGATGATGAAATGGAAAATGGTTTTGAAATATTTATGTAATGCTTTGAAAAATGTCATGGCATTTTGTATAAATGAAAAGAACATGAAAGTGTGAGCATATGAAAAAACGAATATGTGCTTTTGTTTAGGCAAGAGTGGAACCATTTTGTTCGTCACGTGCATGTTGATAAGAGCCTTCTCCTGGCTGCTCACTTGTTGCGTATGAGCTCTGAAATTGGACTCATTCTGTTCATAAGGTAAACTTCGGTTTCTCTATTCTGTTTCCATGAAACCCTCGAGCCATTTGTTTGTGCATTACATCTTTAAATTGTCAAGTATGTTGCATAATTTGAGTGTTCTGCATTGATGGTTAAATGTATATGCTATCTTGATGTGATGATATTTTAACTATGAGTTTTGAGCTGGAATTGTGAATTTGACTGAAAATTTGAGAGCGAAGCATTTTATGAATTCATTATGACTCTTATATGACAAATGAACATTTCAAAAGTTTTGTTTATTTTTCTGTTATAAACTGTTACCTACGAGCTTTCACGCTCACCCCCTTTTAATCCCATCTTCAGGTGAAGAAAATAAGATCGAGTAACCAAGAGTCAAGGAATCATTCCACTTTTGAAATGTTTTTGTAAATTAAGTCAGATTTTGTAAAAGCAAGACTTTAGACTCATTTCGAGAATTATTGGGGTTTTGTATCTTTTGTATTTTGGATTTTGATACCGATATTGTAATATAGCTTGGAATGTCATTAAAGCTTTGTAAACTCCTTTTTTTTGCTAATGAAATATGAATTGTGTAGGGATGATGTTGAGTTGGAATCAGTTATATCTAAAGAAGCTATCAACTTGAGATGATGATTTTGAACATGAATTGCTGAGATGTGTGTATGACATGTTATGGAAAAGAGAGATGAGAATTATCAACGATGAGATGTAGTTGAATGTGATGAGTCAAATGAGTTGAGATTTGAGAATTTAACGAAGTCAATTTGGTAGTTGAATGGTTATGCTTAGGACATTTCAAGTTTGTACAGTGCAAATTTCAAGTCTTCCATAGGGGTAAAATTCGTGTTCTAACTTCAAGGAAAAATCTGATTAATCTACGTTGAACTAGACAAAGTTGTCTTCTAGAAAATTGTAGCTTATCTTTCTATCTTTCCAACGATATATAATATGAAATTTTTGGACATTGTAGTCGAAAGTTATGATCTTTATAAATGGAAATACTCTGGAGAGTGTAGTTAGTGATTTAGAACTTTTGGTGATGTGAGGAAGACCCAGTAGAAATACCTTCATTTGATACATCTTAGACTGAATCATTTGATACATCTTAGACTGAATCATTTGATGCATCTTAGATTGAATCGTTTGATTCACTGTAGATTGAATCGTCTGATGCATCTCATACTGAATTGTTTGATTCACTGTAGATTGAATCGTCTGATGCATCTCAAATTGAATAATCTAACCTTTATTCTAGTTCAATTTTGACCTTTTAGATGACTAAATCTCACTTTGGTGTCTTCATGAAAGGTGTAGATATATAAGTTCTCTTTCAAACCGTATAATAATGACCTTGATCTGATATCTGTAGAGAAAGTTATACGAATTGCTCCAAAATATGTCTTAGACAAAAGCCTTTCTTCTGATCTTCTGTCTGGTATCGTTTGGCCTTTCGTCTAGTTCAATTTACCATCTAGTTGACAAAACCTTGCTCTATTGTCCTCATTAAATTTGTCTATCTATAAGTCTTATTTTAACCATCTAAGAATGACCATGATCCAATATCTGTAGAGAAAGTTATGCTAATTGTTCCAAAATAGGTATTAGGCTGAAGCCTTTTGGCAGACCTTTCATCTGGTATCGTCTAACCTTTCATCTGATTCAATTTTGACCCCCTATATGATAAAATATCACTTCATTGTCTCATTAAAGTTGTATATCTATAAGTTCTCTTTCAAACCGTCTAAGAATGACCTTGATTTGATATCTATAGAGAAAGTTATGCCAATTGTTCCAAAATAGGTCTTAGACTGAAGCCTTTTGTCTGGTATGATCTGGCCTTTCGTCTAGTTCAATTTTGACCCTTTAGATGAAAAAATCAAGGTCCTTACAAAAGTTGTAGATTTGGAAGTCCTCTTCGAAAGCGTCCTAAGATGACCTTAATTCGACATCTATATAGAAAGTTATGCTAATTGTTCCGAAACAGATTCAATATGATTAAGGACAAAACCTTGTTTGAGTCTTTCGGACATAACTTTGTTATCTGACCTCCAAATGAAGTGATTCTTGGATAAATAGATTCCTAACAATTTTTTTATACCTCCATGATATTTTATAGCGTTTGATGTTGATTTGAAAAGGATTGATTGAATCAAAGTAAGGGTATAGGTTGGAAGAGTATGAATTAGATATTTTACTAAACATATTTCAGTATTTTGATGGTATCTTGATCTGTAGAGCTCCAAATGAGATTGTTTTTATTTTTAAATAAACATGAGATATAGAGCTACAAATGACCTGAAGGAATAAAATTTTAATCCAGTCCCTAAGACTTTCAATTTCTGGATGTAAATTGGGTATAGTGTATTATTTTAGTTTAATAACAATCTAGAAATATTTGGGCCCTAACTTTTAGAATTCTGAACCAAATTGAATGATTTTGGTGTCATTAGAAACTTAAGACAATGGAGAACAAATGTTCTGAAGAATTCAAATTGTAATTCCATTTTGATATTTCCCAAAATCTGTTCTGAAATAGGAGAAATGAGTTTATTTTTTATATTTGACTGGTGTGGGCACGCCACCCTTGTGAGATGGTGGCCAAAGAAAGTTCTTTGAAATAACCCTATAGGATAATATGCTCACGTTTTATGACTCTGAATGTTGGGTTCTAGAATTGGGGTACAACAAATGTAATACATGTACAAGGACACGTAGTATATGTTTTATGTGGAAGAATTGGTACAGCTCTATCTCACTATCTTGTTCTTCACCGAAAGTACAACTTTCAAAACTCTCTTCATGTTTACTCATCACCCAACAACAAGTTGTTGATTTTGTATCATTGATTCACTCTCATTGCTACAATCCTTGTTGAAACAAGTAAGTGATTTTTAATGATGTTTTACTATGTAAATGAATACATGCATGAGTGATATGGGAAGAAATAAATTCGATAGTGAGAATGAAAAAGTGCAAAAAAGCTTAACTGAAATGAAGTTGCATAAATAGTGACCTGTTTTCGATGGTTGTTAGTAATCAGGGATTTTAATTTGTTTGTCTTGAGTTATTGAGTTTAATAAAAACAATAGCAGAAAAATGTGATGAAGAACCGTATGGCTATAGGTTCTGTTTTGGTTTGTGGATTGTTATTGTTGGAAACAAAATTTCAGTAGTGAGAGAAAGTTGAAAATGGAAAGAGATAAAAGATAGAAAAGTGCAGAAAAATGGAAACATGCATGAATATATCAATTTTTGGATTGGATATAAATCTTGAATTTTGATATGTTGTGGATGATTTTAAACTGTAATGGGAGTTGAAAAGAGGAGAAAATAATGGCGTCATAGATTGAATGAGATAGGAATGAGAAATCTAGAAAAAAATGGAAGGAGAAGAAGGAGAAATATTCGGTGAAAAAGAGAAGAAAGAAGATCGCAACCTCCGCATGATTGCAACTTTCAACTGTTTTTCTAGAAGAGTTTGTTCTAAACATCCTTCCATCTTTTTGTTATAACTTCTTCACCCAACCTCCAAATTACATGGGACTTGAACCATTGGACTCGTAACACACTAATCTAAATCTCCACCAAAAATCATAGCCATCTAATAACATTTGGGAGAGATTGAGCAAGAATGTGGGATGGGTCTATTTGGTGTGCACAGGTGTGAATTTTGTTGCACGCCCGTGACTCTTACATAGCTGTGAGTTTATGTTGCATGACAGTGACTTAATTTATGTAGTGGGGTTATTGGATTTAAGTTGAAAATGTTGACTGTGCTAGAATGTGATCATTAGAAAGATTTCATTGAATATGCTTCAGTATTTTGACAATATCTTATTCTATAGTTATCTAAATGGAATGATTTTTAATTTAGATTAAACTAGAGTCATTGGGATACGAATTATCCAAAAATTGAGTTTTGTTTCAGTCTCTAAGACCTTAAATTTTTAGACGGAAGTTGAGTATAGTATACTGTTACAGAATAAGAACAACCCAAAAATAATTGTAGTATAACTTTCGAAACACTAAACCAAATTGAATGATTTTGGTGTCATTGGAAACTTAAGACATTGTAGAATAATTTTCTAGAAGGAAGTGTTGCATAATTGTGTCTTTTACCTTATAAGAATGAATATGCAAAGTTGACCCAAAAGTATATTGTTAGAAAAGTCCGAAATGATCAATTGAGTTATGAAATTAACTTTACACTGTTTTATTATGGTCCAAACCCTAAGTACTAATTGTATCTAGGAGGGTTTTGATATCTGAATGATATGGTGATAATAATTCGATAAGATACCCGGGATTGTCATTGAACATGCATTGTGCATTTTTAATATACATAGATGTGCATAAAGGCATGCTTATACATTTGTGTAAAAGTGTGATATTTGTAAATGTGTTTTGTATGATATAGAGGAGCACATTAGACATTAGTTAGACACTGTCGGACCATCCAGGCAATAGCAAGTCAACCTAGATGATTTTTCCTAAGATTGATTAAATTTGTTTGACTTCCAATTATTAACTGTTTGTGACTTGTTTATGAATTCTGGGCTTAAAGTCTGAGGAGTTAAGATTTGGGAATTTATTGGAAGTGTTCTGATTACTATGAAATTCTGAATGATATTTGTATTCTCAATGAAAGTTGAATGCCAAACTTAGGTCCGATGATTATGAGATTCTGATTGTGCAACACATGTGACTATTATGCATGGCATATTCTATATTTAATATATTTCATAAAATGCATGCTCAAATAAAGGCGTTGTGACCAGAGTAGCTAGTATAAAAGTGCTTACATGTAGAGCTTTACTTTGTGATTTTCTATTCTGCACGTAGAGCTTTGCTCCGTGATTTCTGTTCTGATTGAGCCCAATAAGCCAATATCTGTATATGTATGTGAAAGGCACTTGGTCACAATAATAATAACAAATATGGAGTCTTAAATGCATTTGTATTTGTAAATATTTGTTCTAAATTCGTAATGATAACATGATATGCCATGATAATGTGAGTATTGAATTATTCATGATCTGAATGAATATATGTGAGATATGTGATTTGTGTATTTGTCTTGGGTGAAATCATCGATAATGGTTCGCTCATTGAGTTCGCAAAACTCATATAAATTGCAACGTGGCTTTTCACGTATGAGACGGGAGAATTAGTTTTTAAGATTGAACTAAAGGAACTCTTTGGATTAATTATGATTCAGAGGTCTGTCAGCTGACATTAGAAGAGATGTATTTTGTATTTTTGTAGTTCCTTGTCTTATAGAACATGTATAAGGATTGTAAACTCTTGTTAATGAATGCAAGGAATGTTTTAAAAATTGGTGTCTTTTAATTATATTATATGATGCCAAGTGCTAAGTTGGATATGTGTTTGCTCTAACATACCATTATCATAAGATATGTACTTGAATATCCTTGGATATTTGGGGTATATACTCTATGGTAATGGGATGTTGCAAAAATCCAAAGACTACTTTAAGAGATCTAATAGAAAGCAACCTTCCATCAAAGATTCTAAGGGATTTCATTAAAGAAAAGGGGGATATACATATCTATCGATTCTTTTCTTTCTGATTATTCTTTTAAACTTTTGACGTTTTTTCGGTTTATATTTTTAGGAACTAAGTTTATTTTGTGCCTAGGTAGGATGAACCCTAAGTAGGGATGGATACTATAATTTGATTCATTGCTTAATGCAATTTGATTGATTCATTCATTAATATTCAATTATACATTTTCATTACGGAATTAATATTTCTGGTGTATTAGTTTAATATTTGATTTCATATAATTGGGATTAAGAAATCATCTCATGAAGATCTACCATAATTAGGAGGAGGTCCATGCAAACTTATAGATAAGTTGATATAAATACTCTAGATTAGAGTCAAACATAATAGAGAAATTCATAAATGAAATAATGCGACCTTAAAGATTTTAACTAGAAAGAGGTTTCAGTTAATCAACCAAGGATTAGTTGTTAATAGTCTTAAGAAAGATATTAGCATAAGATTGAAATTTTCACGATCCAATGATCAATAATTGAATTGCATGATAAAAGGTTCATGCTTAAGAGATCTTAGGGGAATTCATTACCTAGGTGCTAACTATCTAATATTGTCTAATAGTTATGTTGTCTGATTCCTAGTTCATTATTGTGTTGAGTTTTAGTTTAGTTTAGTTTTAAATTAAATCATCATATTGTTTGATGGTTAGATAATAGAAAAGAGGCCATTACTAAGGCTTGTAGTCCTTGTAGGATCAACCCGTACTTGCTAGTGCTTGCTACAGTTACATTGTACACTTGTGGTTTAAAATTATAATAGTCACTTTCCAGTTACTTGTTTCGTAGAATTGATGAGTCATATAGTGACACAGAAGCTTTCAAAATGTCATTTTTGTAAATATGGATCATTTGATTTAGGTTATGTTCCTTCATTTATAAGGTGACCTCATTTTTCTCTTTTAATTATCAACTTCATAAATGTGCCCATTGAAGACAGTCCTTCCCATTGGATTTGTGAATCACAAGTTATAGGGTAAAATTTTAAAAGGAAAAAATGTCATTGGATGTTATAGATGCAGGTTAGATGCACTTCAATAAATTTGTAAAGATGTCTAATCTTTTTGTTGAGTCAATCATAGTTATTTAGGATGTTAGAAAATGGTAGAAAAGTTAAGAGCATATACCCTTGATACCCTAAAAGCTTTATAAGGAAAATCAATTATTCTTTTTATTCTTTCATCGAGTAAGTATAACTATTAATGACTAAGACCTAGCTATATATTTTGTAACTAATTCAACTAGTAGATAATAGTCTAATAATAGTATATCTCTTACATCTATACCTAATTCAGTTAATAGACAAGATTCCATCAACAACAATAACAACAAGAACATAAGAGTCTATCTATTATATATAATATTAAATCATCTAACAAAAAATCTAATTTATGGACTTTATATTTTATTTAACAAAAAGTAATATCTTGACTATTTCTTACATAAATCGATCACATTATGTAAGGTATAGGTCAGCCAAACTCTTTTCAAAAAACAAAAAGTTCTTAGTGAATTTTTCATATGTTTGTTAACTACATTGATTGACCTATTGATTGATCTATTGATTGATCTATATAGGATATAAATCGACCTCATAAAAAGTTAAGTTGATGTATATTGCCAAAACTAATTATTAAAATGACTATTTTTTTTACCTTAATAGTTATGATCAAGTGTTTTTGGTATAAATACTTCACAATAAATTGTTGAAGGGTCTTTTGACATGTTGATGAGTCAAAAAGATTAAAATGATTTTGTTAGAACCCCTATTATTCTAGAAGGGAGGAAGGTACCACTTTCTGTTATTAGTCGGGTATTATATGCACATGGGAGGGGAGAGAATAGGTGAGTTGGTTGCATGGCTGACGTAAGAAGTCAGTAGTATAAATAATGTAAGGTTTGGGAGGAATAGGTAGGAAAATACTACGAAGATACTAAGCAAATACTGTAAGCCTTAGGCTGGAGAGAGCAGCACTCTCGAAATTGTCTGCCTATTATCTGTAACTTGACAAATTCCAAGTTACTCGCTAATAATATTTCAGTCCAAAATCTCTCAGTATTTGAGAGTTCTATCAGATTCTTGCTTGCTTGTGTATGAATTATGCAGTATTTACAATCATGGTTTTATGCATCAAACAACACAATGATTTGTTGCAAATTATTCTCCTTCACACATCACAAATTAAGACGTGAGGTTATTCTACATTGACAAAAGAAAGAACACCGCAGATAAAAGGATGTTGTGAGAATTCCTCTTTGCTAGAAAAAAAAAAGTATTATGTAAAAGCTACATTTCACCTATTAAAAAAGGCACTAACAAAATTTTCAACTAAAACCTAAAAAGTGAACAAATATCAAAATTGTTAATTAAGCCCCCTATAAATTGATTTGTTTAACACGTCCTTACTCTTTTATATTCCATGTTATTTATTATTACTTGCAATTGAAATTACATACGTAAATTGAAATTAATATGTGTTATTAAAGTTCATTCGATTAAAATCCTTACTACTGAAGATTGCATTACATCAATATGCCAAGTGGTTTATAAAATTTAACAAGAAATTAAATAATTGCACGCATTCAATTTACCCCCATTTTTAGGTGTACCATACGACCAACGGCCAGCTCGAACTACCAACGAAATCCCTAAGGAACCCATTCAGCTGCTGACAAGTGCACTAATCCAGGACTTGCATCTTGCCAAACAAACAATGCACGAAGTGTCACAGTTTAGCCAGTTTTTGGATTCAGAATGCTACGACATTAGGACTAAAACCGGATTGCATAAACTAAGCCCTGTTAACAGGACCAGAGGAAAGCTGGCAGCGAAACTACTACATCTAGTTCATCAAGTGACGAGTTGTCAATCCGGCCTATCCTGATTGCAATTATTAATGTGAAGAGGTTGCATAAAATGATGGATAGTTCCAGGTAACAAAAAAAGATTCACCCACAAGACCCATGCACCTAAGTTGACACGAAAACTTTCCTACTCAGGATAAAAGACAATTAATTCTTGGTATAGCATCTACACTGATTCGTTTCTGTCCAACCATAAAGGATGAATGCCACTGCTTCACTGCTTCAAGAATATGTACTAGAATTAGCTGGAATGGGCTACATATTCACCTCTGATGCACAAGCACATGATTTCTGCTTGTAGTAGAATATCAGAGCAGGCGCAGCTTCCCCGTAACTGAATCTACCAATGCCCTTGACCCTGCTCACAAGCAACAAAAGTAACACTTTTCCTGCTTTTGGTGGAAATTCAAATGTTTAGCTTATGTATGAATTTAAAGCATAGACATGATTCAAAGATAAATAATATAGCAGCAAGAATGGTCGTTGTTCACCTGCTATGTTTCAGTAAGTAAATAAGAAGCATTCCTCTATTGAAGATAACCCAAATAAATAAATGTCCTTTTCGTTTCAGGATAAAAGTAAATCCAAGTTTTAATATATCGAACAGTTGAATAAACTTTGATCAAGAGTAGGAAGAATTAATTCAAATTGGTAGTAAACAGATATGAGCATACCTGGCCCAATGGCAAGAACAGTATTTGAGCCAGCCACCACCTGTTTGGAATAAACACACTCTCAAAGATTTTCCAACATAAGTCAACTTATTATGTCTAATTGCAGACTTGAAAAGTTATTTCCAATCCACATCGTGTTAAACAAAGAATCTACAGGGAAAAAAGTAGTAACTCTATCTCCAAAAAAGTTCATCTGAAGCTAGTTTTGAGCTTTTCTTCTGACAAAATAAGTGCAGTTTTACAAGTGAAGAAATTGTATATTACAGAAGTCCTAACAAATTATGCTTTAATAAGAGAAATAGAAGACAATGCCTTCAAATACAACTTCAAGCTGGAAAAAAGAAAGATTTCTTGGTATGGGCCATTGTAATTGCATTTTGTTTAAAATTCCTTTGCAACTAGACCTAAGTCAAATTCAAGTCATTTGAAGCTGACTTATGTGGCTTAAACCTGTGTTCTTCCTGCATCAGAGACAACAAAACTTGGAAGGCCAATGTCCTCAGCTGCTTCCTTTAGCTTATTCCTGAAAGAATAAGTTCTTCTAACGTAAGTTAATAAGAGAGAGATCATACGCTGTCATTGATAAATATTAACAAGCGACATATGCGAAACTCATGAAGTCACCTGCTTACATTTCTTGTTGGTTTTTGCATGTGACCACTATTTTAGGCTGTCCATTTTCCTCCCACTTCCTCAAAAGTGACGGATGGCTGGAATGAACAGAGAACATAAGAATTCCAATTGGAAGACATAGCTTAGATTGTAACTACCAAAAAGTAGACTCCTACAACAATAATCTAAAAGACGTGTGAACTTCAAACACATGGAAGAATGAAAAATGGTGTTTGACAGCCAATGAGAATTCCCTAAGCTCATGCGCAAGTAACGTCCATGTACCTTTGCATTAGTTCCGCATACATGCCAGTGGCTGCATCTGCATCAACGATCAGGAACTCAAGAAAAATGAAAAGCAGAATGCACAAACGTTGCAATAAATAGTCAAGAAAATGAAAAGTTTAAAATATACTGCATAGTTTATCTTACGAGCACACTGAGATGCTATCTTCCCTTGACCCATCTTTAAGTCTTGCCTGACCACCAAAACCTACGACAAATATGCGCCATCTGATCAATAATTAGTTGAGGGCCAGGAACTTTCCAACAGAACAGGATGAATTAGAGGTGTTACCCAACTAACCCCAAGTTCTTCCCATTAGGCATTCGTTGAATATATAACAAGCTAGGTCAAATAAGCCTAGGCCAAAATTGTTGCTAGTCAAAATGATAAGGTATTCCAACCGTTTCAAGAACAACAAGAACTCCAAATCAACTTGAGCTTTTTGATTCAGAAACATGTTAATTTTCAGGGAAACTGAAGACTGATGAAGAAGAAATTACAAAACTTCAAACATCAATTGCATCCGAAATTATCCTTGGGACTTCAGAGGAAACACGGTTATTGTCATGGATATAAATAACCTGCTTAAGCATAAAAAGGGTGACGAGTTTCATGAATTTCAAAACCATTCATGACTGCCACCACTTTGAAAAGACTATTTAGGAGAACAATGGCACATCAAAACAATTTAACTTTCCTTATACTATGATGTACCTCTTTTTAATGATTACATATCAAATTTCTCAAGAAACAGCAGGGAAACTTAGAGGCACTAATCTAATTAATATCAAAAGATTGGATGAACTTCAACACAGAAATCTAAAGACACTTGGAGACATACCATTTTAAGGTCTTGGTCAGCAGAATTTGGGACTAGAGATCGCACTTGGGACTTCCCTGGCAAAGAATTCTTCTTCTTAGCGTAATTCTTAGTTGGATTTGATAAATCCAAGAAGAATCCAAGAATGAAGCCAATAACAATGCCAGGAATGAAGTTCTCTGGCCTGAAACTCTCAGTTAGGCCTTCTCCTCTTCCTCCCTCCCGTTTCTGCGGCTTCTGGGGCCGGAAATGCATTAAGTTAAAATTTAAACTAAGAACTTGAACATTTAAAACAAAAACGAGGAGTTATGTAAAAGAAGTGTCCTTGGAGTGAAAGCGACCAAAAAAGATCAAAGCGAAAGAAACAAAAAGGTGAGAAGCACCTCGGTACTTGAAGCCCACCACATGGTTTGTTCCTTGGTTGGCAGTGATAAGATTAAGCAGCAGCAGACAGCAGCGGAGGAATTCAATTTCAGCAAACTAATTAGCAATTACAATAACAGGAGAGGAGGATTGAGAAGGCGACGTCGTTTCCGACATCCGAAAAATTACCTTAGAACGGGGTGGGTATGTGTTGGTCGAGGAGCCCAACAGCCAAGGTTTTGGGCTTTTGGCTGAACATGGAAAGGTCCTCAAGAAAAGTACGCAATCAATTGTAAGTTATAACAAAAACGAAAGCATTCTATTGAGTTGCAAACGCAAATGCAACGGCAGTACCCCTCCACTCTTTTACGCAAGGCATATCCCTCAAGTTCAAACTCCATTATCAATCCCCACACACAAACACAAACCCTTTCCTTAAAGCTTCCATTCTTATCCATTTGTCCCTCTATCCCAACTTCCTCATTTTCTCTTTCCTCATGGAATCGCTGCCCTCCACTTCTTCCTCTGCCCACCACCACCACCATTTCCGCTTACCGCTGGCGGACCGCATTATCCGAGCCCTGCGTCACCACCTCCGTCTCCTCCACCGCTCCCAATCCAACTTCTTCATATTAGGTGCAACCGGAAACGTGTACACCGTCACTTTAACCTCCAACCCTTCATGTACCTGCCCCGACCGAACTACTCCCTGTAAACACATCTTGTTCGTTTTCATCCGCGTATTAGGTGTTCCTCTTGACGATGCATGCCTCCGGAGAAGATCCCTCCGCCCGTGCCAGCTTAACCGTCTACTCGGCACACAAACAGTACCCGATGCACTGGCCGGAGCCAGCCTCCGCCGGAGGTTTCATGAGCTATTCTTTCAAGCGAGGCAGGTTGGTGATAACAATATTGAGGTTGAAGATGGAACAACGTGCCCAATTTGTCTAGATGAAATCGAGAAGGAAGAGAAGGTGGTGGCTTGTGGAACATGCAGGAATGTAGTACATGAAGAGTGCTTAAAGCGGTGGAAGAGGAGCAGGGGAAGGAGAGCTACGAACTGCGTGATTTGCAGAGCTAGATGGAGAGATAGAAATGATCAGACTCAGGATAGTTACCTAAACTTGGCCGCTTATGTTAGGGAAGATGATCACACTGGGGAGAATGATCCGGGTCTCTGCGTTGGTTAACCATGGTTGTGATGCCAAGTTGTAAGCACAGATTAGGTAGGAAAGATGTCGTTTTACTTCATGTGACGAAATTTGTTTATTTAATTTGTCATCGATTTTTTAAAGTTTATTTAAGTTGCATGCAATAAATCTTCGCTTTCATTTGAACTGGACAATATCTTTATGCAATTTCAGCTTCCCAAAATGTTAAATATTTAGTCAAATAAATAGCAATAAACTACTATAGTTTAATTGTTTTAATATGTTAAAAGATATAATTTTTTTCCAACGATGAAACCTTCAAGTTATTTTCGAATTCATTATGTAAAAATGTTATTTTAACATGCACATATTCCAAGTTAAGGTTATATACAGCAATAAGAGAAAGTAAATTATGAACAAATTTGTGTTTTAAAATAAGAGAAAATGTAAGTCTCTTATGTAAAATGCAATTGTCATTATTAGTATAGTCATAACCGACCGAAAATGAGTCAAAAGTGTTTGTACCATTGCATGAGTGATTATTTCGATTTATACAAAAACTTCTTCAACAGATATAAATTATTTCATTTTTTTCAACAATGAGACCTTCTCGAGTTAACTATGTAAAAAATTTATTTTCACTACAAGGAAAATAAGAATTGGCCACAGAAAAATAACAACGGAAAACAAACCATTGCAAATTACCAACGGTTTTTATTTGTCCATCAAAAAATTTGACGGAAAAATATAATTTAGCAACAGAACAATATGATCGGCAATTAAGGTGGGAATTGATAGCAGAATAATGAAGTTTTGACTTTTCTGATAGAATATTAGTAACGGAAAATTTTGTTGGTAAATTTCCAACCTATACGTCGTCGTCTCCTTATGGTTGAATGTTATTAACTTAAAGAAAACAACGTCGTTTTGGTAACGTTAAAACACACCCGAGATCCTCCCTCCCCCCACCCTCGGTTCTCCTTCTTTCTTCTTATCCTCCCTGCTGTGTCTTCTTCTCTGATATGTTGTCATTAGTTGGTGGTGCACTGTCGTCGACATTGTCATCAGTTGGTGGTGCGTTGTCATCGGCATTATTGTCAATTGGTGGTGATTTTCGTGGAGGTATAAAGTTTCACCACAGTTTGATTTGAGTATTTTTAAGTATGTTTGAGTATTTTGTTTTGTATGTTTGAGTATTTTGTGAATGGATAAGGACATTTAAAGTTGAAATGTTAGTGTTAGAAGGTTCAGTTTTCAAATTTGCTTGTGAAGTTGGGATGATTTGTTGATGCATATTAGGTGTTTGATGAAATACCTCTTGTTTGAAAATTTTGTTACTGTGTGAAGATGAACTTGATTTGTATCAGAGAATGAGTTAATGGGTGAGCCTACATGCATCTTTGGGAGTCACTAAGAATCATTGAAGAAAATCATTGTCACTTCTATAAGCTACATCAAAAAGCATTAAGATACTTTTATACTAGAGACCCTAAGTACCCTAGTAAATATTGATTGAATCTGAAATAAATGCATTAAGAAGCAATAAAGAGAACATTCATATATACTAGAGTTAGAATGTATCAATGTAAACCAAACACAAAGATATCAAGTATAATTATATCAATAACATAATAAAGAAATAGGAATGAATATGGAGTATATTTGTACGAGACAATTGATTATAAATTATATAACTAAGTTGAATCTTAGAGATAAGTTTTATATACATGTTATGTTATTAGAATTCCTTTATGTTCATAGCATAATTTTGAGAGTGTTTAACTTGTATTTTGAGTATTTTTATATGTTTTGGTACTTAGTATAGTTAGTCCCTGTAAGTACCTAATTATTCATCTAATTTACCCTTTGAAAACCACCCATGTGAGTGAAAATGACATTAGAATCTACGTTTCCTATAAGTTACAACTAGCTTTTTTTTATTACAAAGGAAAAAGGCACAATACAAAAACCAACTAGCCGCTAGCTCTGGGGTACTGAACGCCCTGCTGGTCCCGAAAGAGGAACTTCATAAGGGACATGGGAGGTTCTGGGAGATAACGCATCCCTGGGCCGGTGCGAACAGCGAGAGCTGCCAAGAAGTTCGCACACTAGTTCCCTTCCCGTAGCACGTGCTGGAGCTATACTTCCCAATCGCACCTAAGTAAATCCCTGGTACCTGTCAACAAAGAAAAATTCTCAGTAAAATTAGGTCGGGACGAAGAGAGAATATTAATCACCTCTAGGGAGTTGGTTTCGACAATGACGCGTCGATATCCCAAATCTCAAGCCAAAGAGAGCCCGGAGTTGAAGCCCCAGAGTTCAGCAATTTACGAGGATGCACTGCCAATATGGTGGGTAAATCCACTGCACCAGTGGCCGGTGCAGTCACAAATAAGACCCCTGTGGTAGCAATGGACGACCCAAGCTGATAAGCTCCATCTGTGTTGAGTTTAACTCAGGGGTACGGTGGTTTGGACCAACTGACGAGGTGGCCTGTAGAGAGCTCTAGATCTAGAAATACATAGTTCGCCACTGCGCGTGCTCAGGCTATCCACTCAACGTAAGCCAAAATAGGTCTCGACCCATTCTCCAGCCATGTGAAATCGGCATCAAAGAGGCTTTTGTTTTTTAAAACTAGCTTTTAACTATGCATAATGAACTCTTCTTTTCCTTCGCATT
This sequence comes from Erythroxylum cassinoides, assembly GCA_027478405.1. Lineage (NCBI taxonomy): Eukaryota > Viridiplantae > Streptophyta > Magnoliopsida > Malpighiales > Erythroxylaceae > Erythroxylum > Erythroxylum cassinoides. The sequence goes on along the minus strand of JANIPM010000008.1, from coordinate 31,464,562 downwards.
CTATATTATAAAAACACTTCCAACCTTTGGGA
>JANIPM010000008.1:31453689-31464032 GCA_027478405.1 Erythroxylum cassinoides | reverse complement strand
ATTTTCAATGTAAATATATATAACAAACATAATTGTATATATGTATCACTAGTTAACTAATAAATTAGTCTTATATAAACTATATAGACATTTTCCTATTTCCTTCTTCAATCAAAGTTTTTCATCCTCTATACCACTAGACTTTTCAATTAGTTTAGTTTAATATTTCAACTATATTTCAATTTATTTTATGCTTTTGCTATATATTTTATTATGGAAATCAATTTTCTTATCTCCTTAGGCATCTATTTCAAACTAATTTTTATTTCCTTTGGCATCATCAATCAAAAATTTAGAAAAGAATGTAATAAGTATTGAGGATCTAGAGAGAATGTAATAAGTATTGAGGATCTTAGATAGAAATAATTTTAGACTTCATTTCGATTATGTTTATTAATTAAGTCCTCTTAGCATGTCTTAAGTATCTTCCCTCATTGAACAATGCCCACTCCTATTCTGATGTGTTTGCTTTACTTTTTTCATTATGTTGTTTTCCTTAAAATCTCCTATTAATTACTCATCATACAAGTAGCGATCTACCACTTATATAAATTAATTGGATACATTTCCAAAATACAGTTGATTTGTTAACAATTTATAACTACATATAAGCTTTCTTAAGAAATATATTGTCATCATTATTGGAACCAAAATATATAGTAGTTCTTTCTACCTTATTATATAATTGACCATTGGAAAAGTTATATCTTTGCTATGAGCTTGCCTTATTGAAACATTGCTATTGTTTCCTTTATTATGAATCTCCATTGAACATGGAATTTTCATCAATTTGTAGGTTCGACATATAGATATAATGTTGTCAACACCTATACTAAAGCTTTAACTCATAGTAATAGAATTATTATTCTCCTTTATTTTTGTCTACATGAAATTGCTTCATCTAAATTTATATGCATCTGCTTTATTAATATAAAATGGTTAGTATCTTTCTTATAAGTTTCACCAGGGACACATTTTTCCAACCTTATTGTTATAAGGAAGACCCATCAAGATGGTTCTTTCATTTATCTTGTCAAAATTTTTCACCACTAATGAGTTCTATAGAATATTTATAACTCTTTAAATAATAATCATGTTTGTAGTATCTATTCACTATAATTTATAAATCATTGCATGCTTAATGGAATTCTTGTTAATCCTTAAATTCTAAAATGATGGTTTGCAAATGTTATTAATATCCTTTATTTTTTTGTACAAATGCAAATAATTATAACATTAAAAATTCTAATTAGGAAATAAAGGTGAATATTCATTAGTTTACTCTTTTCTCCTTTGTTTAAATGATGCAATGTTTGACCTTGTGGATCCTAATTATCTAGGTCTTCTAATTAGACATTTATCAATACTGGATGTACATACTTTATTTTCAATGACCTTTCTTTTTTTCATTGCATTTTACATGTATAATTCGTAATTAATAATTTGACAATTTAAAAAATTTTGAAATGAGTGTAAATAAAATTAATATATAATTACCTTAACAATTTCAAGTTGCGTCAAAGGTTAATATTTATTTCTGTATACTCTTTCATCATGAACAACTTCCTAACAATGTTGTAATCTCATAATTGCTCCTACCTTGCTCAATATGTCTGAATTTCATGGTTCTTCATCTTTATCCCTTCTTCTAGGCTTTTTAGGTCTTCTAGGCTTCTTATTGAGAAAAGGAGGTAATATGAGCTACAATTTTTTAGTCTTTAGTCAAAATTTTTCACATTTTCTAAACTGTGCTCAATACGTTTTATATGATTGTTTTAATATATCTTGCTTTCTAAACTATTAACAATTTTGTTCTTGGTTGTAAGAACTCATATGCTGGCAGTATTTCTATTTCGAACGAGATTGAAGAGAAGCTTTAGTAGGTATTCAAATGACATTTATTTCCTTATATTTTTTACAATGTCAACAATGAATTTGCACACATTTTAATCGAATTTGTATCAATTTCTATATTTTTCATTCTAGCTCTGTCATTGTCTTCTTTCACATACTTTAAGAAGATCCTTCTACGTGTCGGTTGAGGTAAGTGAATTTGTTTTTATCAACATTTTTTTAAACTTAGTTTAATTTCGGTTTTTGTTTATGGTTTGAACTTCCCATCTGAATGTATTACATGGCTAATTTAATTTGGTTTACATGAACTGAAACTTGTTTGTAGTATGAACTTCGGTTTATTAATGAATTAGTATAGAATGAGTTTAACTTATATTATTTTTCCAATTACCTTAGTTATGTCAATCCGTTATTTCATTTATGCTATTTGAAATGATTATGTTCTGTTTACTTTTCATGTTCGAATTTTTACATGGCTTTTTTTTAAATTGTATATAAGTATTCATATTTTATGAATACTTATTATATTTGGCACTAGTACATATTTAATATCCATTAAATATCAAACTTTTAACATTAATTCTCTTATAACATATATGATTACAAACATATATGTTCAATCTTTAATTTAAAAATATTTTAGATCCCAACCCATAAATCTTAACCCATAACTCGTGATGGAGCTCCCGTGAGGCTTAACGGTGAAAAATACCAAGAGCCTAGGAGTCAGAACGAGAACTTGTTCTCTTTATTCATAAGTCTTATCTTAGATGCTTTGTAATCTTTGGTGAACATGAATGATACTAACTATGGATTCACTATTTTATATTAATAGTTTTCTAGAAATGAGTAATGATGATAGATCTTGGATGTGTAGATGATTAGCACATGATGGTTTCATTAATCCTGAATTTGTTGAGGGAGTTGAAGCTTTTATTTATTATGCATGCTCTCAACCTGCATATATGAATGGGCCAAAGATCATACGTCCATGTAAAAAGTGCAAATATAAATGTTTTCTTATTATTGATGAAGTTAATGGGCATTTGCTGAGAAAAGAGAATGTCCTCAATTATTTTGAGTGGACATGACATGGGGGAATCGTTGATTGGTAGCATCTCAAGGGATAATGAAGCACAATCGTCTGTCAACTTAAATAAGTTTGAAGGGGGGATTAGATTTAGAACAAATTATATGGATGTAATTGAAAATATGTACATGCAAATGGTTTATAATGCAGCCGGTTATACCTTTGAGAAAAATAGGAGAAATCTTGAAGAAGAACCTAACTCACATGCAAAATAGTTTTTTGACTTACTACAGTCAGCTGACCAAGAATTATGACCAAATTGTGAGACAATGACCTAATTGTCTTTAATTGCTTGAATATTGAACATAAAGTCTGAAAGACATATTTTGGACCATAGTTTTGATAAAATTCTTGAATGATATAATGAATCATTGCCTCCTAATCATACAATGGTTGATAGTTTTTACAATATGAAGAAACTTATTAGGGTTCTTGATTTGCCGATTTAAAAGATTGATTGTTGTAAGTTGGGATGTATGCTATATTGGGGAGATGATGTGGAAATATAAGAGTGCAAATTTTGTGGTTAATCTAGGTTCAAGTCTATAAAGCGTTCTATGAAGCAAAAATTAGTACCTTGGAAATTGATGTATTATTTTATGCTAACTCCAACACTTCAAAGACTATATGCATCTGATGTTACTACATCTCACATGAGATGGCATGATAAAGACGAACATACGAATGGAATGATGAGTCATCTATCAAATACAATGGCATGGAAACATTTCAATGACACCCATCTTAAGTTTGTAGCTGAAAGTCGAAATGTTAGGTTGGGATTGTCGACAGATGGATTCCAACCATTTGGTCAATTTGACCAGCAATATTTATCATGGTCAATCATAATTACACCTTATAATTTGCCATGGATGTGTATGAAAGATGCATATATGTTCTTGACAGTGATTGTGCCAGGGCCTACAAATCCGAAGAATAAAATTGACGTATTCTTACAACCATTGATATATAAATTGTAGCATCTTCAGGAATATAGGATTCAGACATATGATGTGTCTCAGAAACAGAATTTTGTGTTGAGAGCGGCTTTGATGTGGACCATTTGTGATTTCCCGACATATACCATGTTAACTGGATGGAGCACAGCTGAAAAATCAGCTTATCCTTATTATGCCAATGATTTAGATGTGTTTTATCATCCAAAAGGGAGTAAAATATGTTGGTTTGACAATCACAAGAAATTTCTTCCTCCTGATCATCCATTTCGACGTAATAAACAAAAGTTTATTAAGAATAGGGTGGCAAGAACACCTCCTCCACCTCACAAAGATGGTGAAGAGATTTTGCAGGAGGTTGATGAGTTAGGCTTGCTGAAAGTTACAGAATTTGAAACTTAAGAAGTAAATATAGCCATCAATAAAAACTTTGGTTGAAGAAAACAAAGCATCTTTTGGGATTTGTCATATTGGAAAACTAATTTGATGTATCATAATCAAGATGAGATGCATATTGAGAAAAATATTTTTGACAATTTGCTCAATATCATCATGAACATTTAAAGGAGGACAGAAGACAATACAAAATCACGAGTTGATTTGCAGGTTTTTTATATAAGGAATGAGTTACATAAAGATCTTCGCACTAATAAATATCTGGAAGTATATTACACTTTGGAAAAAAAACAAAAGGAGATTTTATGTGAATGGTTGAAAACTCTTAAGTTTCCTGATGAATATGTTTCAAACTTGGCAAGGTGTGCCGACATGAGGAAGTACAAAGTATTTGGGATGAAAAGTCATGATTATCATGTATTTATGCAAAGGCTAACTCCAATTACATTTCGGGAATTACTACCAAAAAAGGTTTGGGAATTAATAATAGAATTAAGTTTGTTTTTCAAATGTTTAACATCATTTGAAATCAAGTTGTCTAAAATGAAAAAACTAGAAAGGGAAATTCCAGTTATTTTCAAGTTAGAAAGGATTTTTCTTCCAAACTTCTTTAACTGTATAGAGCTTCTACCTGTACATTTAGCATACGAGGCAAAACTAACCGGTCCAGATCAATATTGATGGATGTATCCATTTGAAAGGTAACTCGATAAAAATTATTACAATAATCAAATTACCATGTTTTAATTACAAAATTGTAATAACCATTTTCTCTAATATAGGTATTTGCATCACTTGAAAAAAATGTCAAAAACAAGGCCAGAGTTGAAGGTTCGATATATAATGCTTATTTAGTGGACGAAACTAGTACATTTTGTGGGCATTATTTTAAGCTGCATGTTCACACAAAAGAAAGAAAAGTTCCTCGTAATGACGATGGGAAGGAACGGGTGATGTTGATGGTAACTTGTCCATTTTCACATATCCCGGACAAACATATGGACGTGCAATAAGAAGAATGTTAACAGAGGAAGAAATTGAGACTGTAAATGGTTACATTTTATTAAACTATCAAGAGGTTCTACTTTTCGTGTAGTAAGTTGAACATGAATATTTCTTTCTTTAAAATTCTATGTTGTTTATTGCTGAAATACATAATAATGTATTTAGATTATACGAGGCATTGTTACGCAAGATAATGCTAGACAACACACAGGATGATATAAATAAAGAAGTTGGAAGACACTTTCCTCGATGGTTCAAAAGATATGTAAATTTTCACTTATATATATTCTTATAGTTGAATACCATATTTAAGTGTTCTCATGTACATCTGAGATCTTACAAATGGACCTCTGCGAATTGTTAAATCGTATCCAATGTATTTCGTAAATGGATACAAATACCATACAGAATATCATGGACACAGCATGGAATCAATAAACAATGGATTTTTCATATAGGGAGAATTGATGGATTACTATGGTAAAATTATTGAAATACTTGAAGTTGAGTACCCTGCTTTGCCAATTTAGTGATGTGTGATTTAAATGTGACTGGTATGATCCGACTCTAAATGTTGGAACAAAAGTGCGTAGCCGATACAATCTAGTTGAAATCAACTACTTAAGAAGATTAAGACAATTTGAACCTTTGGTGTTGGCAATGCAAGCAAAATAGGTGTGTTATGTCCCTTTCCCAAGCTTACAACGAGATAAGACAGATTGATTGGCAGTTTGCAAAGTTAAACCTACAGTTATTTTTGAATCACATGGAAAAGGAGAGAAGAGAATTGAAAGTGAAGCATTTCAGGAAGATATCACTTTTATAAATGCATCTGTCACATATGACGATAATGAATCTTTGAACGATCCATCTAACGAATATGTTGAAATTTCATCTAGAAAGGATGACGAGGGTCAGAGATCTGAAGAGGAGCCAGAGTTTGATGATTGTAATTTACAATTAAGTAATAATAGCAATTAATTTGTATTTGTAATTGAATATTTTAATTAACAAATAAATTATTTCCTTTTCAGTATATTATGTAAAGTATTTCATTCAAAATCTTATTCAAGGAATGTCGACATGGCGACTAGTTTTGGATGGTAGTAATTCCTTCCATTGGGGTAATGTGACAAAATTGTCTTAACCCAAGCAATAAACAATGTAGGAAAAATTTGCACTTCATACACTAAAGATCGTTTGCCTTCCATTGTCGATCTTCTACTTCAAGGTATTTAGTATGATCTGGACAACATCTCTTTTCTTATTATGTGCATCTCATTTCCTTTGATGAAGTTATTATATATATTCATATTTGATGGTCTATACTACATGTTGTTTTAAGCTTCTTTGAATCTCGAAGATGACATGTATGTCGAAGGAGGTGAGAGCGATATTACGACGGTCTATAAAGGATTAGGGATATCAGTTCTTTTGGAAAATTCTTTAATTCCACAAACATCGTCTAGACATTCATGTATGCATTAATATCCATTTTTTGTTTGTTTAACGGTTTTCTAATATGACATTATGAAAATTCTATACTGATTGTGTTTTAGGTAAATATGTTCCCTCTCGTAGTTCATCTGGAGAGTTAGTCTTCCATACTAAGAGTGGCGAGTCATTCACTATATCCTCTACAAGTTTAGCTATAGTAGAAAAGCTGCTACAAGAAGGTGTTCAAAAGCCTACACCTGAGGGAAGAAGTATTACTGTTTCAATTAGTGCGTTTGAACATACCAGGACCCTTCTCGAGAATCTAGACATCGAGGACTCATTTACCTTTATTGACTCCCAAGTCATATGGAATCAAACAAAATAACTATATCATTGTGATTTATCGATGCAATACACTAGACTCAACTTTAAAGTTAATTTATTGTTGTATCTGTAAGAATTTGTCAAATAACCTCCTAACTAGTTAGAGGTCAACCTGCGTCCTATTGAATGTGGGTTGTTATTGTTCTTGTTCAACGACTTTAATAATTATTAGCCTTCATTTTTGTCGTTTGTACTTGAATATAATATTCAACAAATCTCCTTATTTCCTTTTCCATATATTGTCTAAAATATTGAATTCAAATTCTTATATTTGTAGAAAATTCGATAAACAATGAATTTCAGATAAAAACATGGGACCAAAGAGACAACGAGAAGTAATGCAGCCCAAGTTTAGAGCCATGTTCAGAGGTATTTACTATGAAGGTGGATCGTCACAGTCTGCAACTCGCACTGCCTCACCTCCTTCTCCTTCAGAGCCTACAGTTGTAGATGAGGCATCACCAACTATTTGTCATGCTATACCATCCTCATCCCTAACTCATATATCATCCAATACGACTTTATCAAATGGAGGAGACGTCCGCCAGTTTGGAGTTGAGGGGTCTAATGGAAGAAAGTACACAATAATTGTCAATAATTTGTAAGTGAAATCACATTAATCATTATTTGTTTTTAATTAAGTTAGAGGTTTATCAGTTTTTTCATTGTATAAAATTACTTCTTATATTAGGTTGGTTCCGCTGGACCTTATTCCAGAATTATGACTTTTAAATTTAAAGAAATGATCGATCCTGAGGATTATGTGTGGAAGAATATCTTTCAAGCCACAAAGGGATTTTACTTTAAGGAGTTTGAGGTACAATAGCAATTTATTTTCTTTTTATATTGATTTATATTCAATAATTAGACAAATATTATTACATTATAATAGTTTAAAATTTTTATTCTTATTTCAAAAAGAATTTTCTGGGATTCTGGAATCAACACCATCATACATAGAGCATGGGAGAGGCGAGCTTGTACACATTATCGCGACTTTATTGGTGCGATACGCAAGGCTAGTGTACCACTGCCTTGTATTTCGAAACAAATATGGAGTCGTTGGCAAAAGTATTAAAGAAGCCTTGAGGCAATGTCCATCTCAAGTCGTAACTCCACCAACAGACATGGAAGCCTAAGGAGAGAGAGTCTTCTCGTATATACGGGAAGATCAATAACCCACCATGAGCATGCACAGAAACTTGTAAGTATCTAAACGTGACACTTATATTATAAATGTTTTCCTTTGTTGTATTATAGATAATGATAATGGTATAAATGTCTAGTGCCATACATGATTGTATTAAGTGATTTTATTTATTCAACAGGGAAAAATATCATAAAAATAGCGAAAACTCTGCTGAAATTTTTATAAAATGTAGTTCACATCTAACAATTTAAGTTAAATATGCAGGAAAAGTCTATGGGCATGAGGCCTACACCTACTTAGGTGTTTTTGCACACTCACACGAAGAAGCCTGACGGTGTCACATTCGTCAACAACCGATGTAGAGAACTGAATGTATGTGAAATTAATGCATTATTATTATTTTATAATAATAATCCTTTTCTAATGTAAACATTGCTTCCTAATATGAACAAATACAATATGTCATTTAGAGACAGTTTCAAGATGAACAACCTGTTGATGAGACTCAGACATATCTTGATATTATGGATGGTACGGACCGTCGTGGACGGATATTCGGGCTAGGTTTATTCGCAATTCTTCATGTCCAATACAGCAATGTCTACTAGACCAGCGCAAACCAATGAAGTCACTGAGCTTCGAACCACTATGTAGACATTGATGAAGCGGATGATTCCGTTGAGACAGGAGATGGAGTAATTGAAAGGGAGGGATAACACTTCAGAGCACCCGCGATCACTTAGATATTAGGAATGTTGTAGTCATTTGCTTTCAATTACAAAGACTTATTATGTACATTGTAATATTTTTATTATCAATTAAGAAAATTTTGACTTTATATCATTAATCAAATTAAATATATAAACATATAAATTTATTATGCACAGATAATTCATAACTGTTAAAATTATGCATTTATCATAAGATCATGAAATAAAATTTAATGTCAAGATTTTTTAAAAAATTTCTTTTAATTACAGATGGAATATATAAGACCGTCATGAAAAACACTTTATTTATTGACGGAATTCCTTAAACTATTGGTAAATTGTTTGATCTTTATCGACTGTTCTTCTTCTTCTATCAGTAATATTGAGACCTTTGCAATTATCTTAACTACGGTTTACCGATGAAAACCCATCCGTCGGTACAATTTACCAACGGATATGTCTGTTGATCGGTATATTTTACCGACGAAAGGACACATAAAATTCCATCATTAAAATTGCTTACAGCCATATTAACGATGCCTTTGTCCATCATTTAATTTCGTCGGGAATTATTATTACCGATGGAATTATTCCGTTTACTATCGGTAATTTCTATCGGTAAACCATAGATTTCTTGTAATGTATAACTATATCATATATAGTCATTAGTAATATAATGAAACACAAGAATCATCCTTATATGAATTATTATTCCATCCAATACATCAAATGTATAAATTTAATAATTCAATATCATCATCATCCTTTTACCATAAGTTGATTTGGTTATTCTTCAACTTAATAAGTTTCATAAGTTTCTTATGATTCATAATCAAAACTATACATATATCCTTGTTTATAGCTTTATGATTATCATTATGTTGATTTAACCAATATGACATAAAAAGATATTCTCGGTTACTAACTTTGTATTCTTGCCACTTATGTTAAGCATAAGGCCCTATTTGGCAATCAGCTAATTGCATTAGCTGTTAGCTAATTTTATTAGTTGATTTGACCATCTGATTACATTAGTTGTTTGTTATTTGATGTTTAGTAAAATTAGCTGTTTAGTATTAACTATTTATGTGTTAAATGATTTATGAGGGCATGACTTTAAAAAAAATTATAAGGATATGAATATTATATATCTTAGTATTTCATTCAATATTCTTATTAGATTTTAGATTTTAGATATTAAATTCTACAAAATTTAAGTTTATAACTCTAATAAAAAAAACATAGAACATATTATTATTATTATTATAATAATAATAATAATAATAATAATAATAATAATAATAACAATAATAATAATAATAACATGAAATAAAAATGAGAGTGTTAGGGATAAAACAAAA
>JANIPM010000008.1:31407918-31424367 GCA_027478405.1 Erythroxylum cassinoides | reverse complement strand
GATGTATGCACACACATTGGGTTATCAACTCTTGATGCGCGTACATCTGATGTACACTACCCAATTTCGCCTCTGTCCACGTTGACCTTGAGTTTACTCAACAAATCAACGCTTCTAGTGAAAACCGACCCATTAATCCGAAAATCTTATTTTCATGGTTCGAACATATCCGTATAGAGTGAGCTTGGGTTTACCCAACAACCCAACTCTATAAGAACTCTGGTTCTCCCCATATTAATGGAAGGCGTTAGTTTTCATATTATGTGTGAGGGTTTTCAGGTCTCATTTTCTTCTTTTCCAAGCCGTAGGATTATAGTCACCATGACTATATGGAATGATTTAAGGCATTTCATCAATCACATTGAGTCTATACCTAAAATCATCCATCATCCCTCCTTTGCATGTTGTAAGTCGACTTGTGTATGTATAAGTCGACTTATGCCTTTGTGTAAGTCGACTTATGCATGTGTAAGTCGACTTATGCAGCTGTGCACGAACAAGTCGACTTGTACAATTGTGCAAGTCGACTTATGCGTCTGTGTAAGTCGACTTATGCAACTGTGCACGAACAAGTCGACTTGTACGATTGTGCAAGTCGACTTATGCATCTACAATGCACGGACAAGTCGACTTGTACATGTGTAAGTCGACTTATCCATGTGGAATTGTTATCTAATCGGCTAATTTCTCAATTCGTGCAGTTCCAATTCACAATACCATTGGTCGATACACCGCATGGATAAAATAATTTTCTGATATGAGTTTTATGAATTTTAAAAAAATTAGTTATTAAATTAAAACTTGTAAAAATTTGATACTAAATTATAAAATTTTTAAAAGAATAGGTAATGTTAAATTTGTTATTCAGATTAACTAAAAGTGAGTGTTAAACAAAAATAAAATTGAAAATTAAAAACATACCAGGTGAGGATGAAGTAAACGAAACGCTGCGAACGATTAACTGGACGTTATAATTTGATTCTCCCAATTTCAATGTTTTCGCTCCCTCAAGTGTGAGCTACCTTCTCGAAGACCTAAACCTTTCTCCGACTCTAAATGCTGGCCGTTTCGTCGGAATTCGGTGGAGGCACGTCAGACTCAGTCTCTGGTGCTTTGGTACCGTTCCTCCCGTGTGCTGAAGCCGCTGTTGTTTATCCGCTCCATCATGGCCTTAAGCCCCCAATCTCCCGAGTCTCCATTTCCTGGGCTAGAGGCAGCTCTCTACGCATATCGCTTTTCAAGTCTTCGTCATTGGAATCCGATGCAGATGGCGAGGTTGGCGGGAAAGTGCTAGAAGTGAGGCTTGGCGGGGACGGGGAGATGAGCGACGCACAGTGGCGGAGGATTGCATACGGCTCCGTCTCGCCATTTGCCCTTCTTCAGAGTCGCAAAAACTCTGTCGCCGGCTTCTCCAAGATGCAGCTCAGTCCCTCTCCGTATCATCTTGAGCGGTAAATGGTTGTTGAGAAAAAGTTCGTTTGTTGTTATAATGTTTTTTTTCCCTCCAAGAAGCGAAATTGTGAAATTTCTCGGAATAGCGTCACTTGATTGAAATTTGCTAGTACCTTCTATGCTCTTTATTATCTAAAGTTGAGATCTTTTCAAATAATGTGATGACCAGGTGGGAGTACGTAATGGAATATAGCAAGGATATTGATGTTCTGCTTGGTAATTCAAAGCCACTCACTGCTCGTGTAATTGGAGACCAACAGGAGATTTTGAAGGTGGTATTTTACACAATGTGCTTATGTGTTTAAGGTCCTCTTTCGCATACAATTAGTTCTCTGTATGACTGTCTGAATTTTCAGTACAGAACCGTGAGGCACCAACTTCTGTGAAGGCTGCATGGGAGCTGATGGAAATATTTTATGCCGACAAGCTATCTAAAGCATGGCTACCAGAGCGGCTTGTCGATTGGTTAGCTGTAATTACCTTCATTGCACTTTTCTTCCTTACTGCCTTTTGCTTTCATATTGTGCTAACTGGAACCTTTTCTTCATATTTCCTGTTGATCTTATGGTTGCTTCTAATGGTAGGATTATGATAGCCTCCTATCAAGTACACAGACAACTGTCCATTCCAAACTTGTGGAGTTCCAAAGCCAATTAATCAAATTACAGGTTTGGATCTATTTTTTATAGAATCATGTTTTTATTTCTTTCCATTTTCCTAGTCAGCAATTAAAATTCAATTTGGTTCATTAAATTTCAAGTCTAGGGATGAGATTTTTATTTCTAAGTAGCTGAAGTTCAGAGTTTTTCTATGCTTTTTAACTGAAATTAACATATTACTGTTACTACTGAAGTAATGCTCTTACTTTCTTCACTGTGATAATGTTGTTGGATTTTGTGTCTTTTTGTTATCTTATTCAGATAATCTGGAACATTTGGTACTTAACTTGACACTCTACCTGATCATTTGGTGTATTTCCTCTTGTAAATTTAGTGCTTATTACATGTTAGTGAAAATTTCATAATTTCTTAATCGTTATATTTACAATCTAAGTTGAAAGAGTTCTTCATGAAGACATTCACACTTAAAGGGTCTCTTTATTGTCTTGAATTTTGACTCTTTGAAAATACTTTTTCTTTGATTCACTATTATTACTAGATTTAATAAGGTTTTTCTGCAGATCATTGAGGATGAGTCTACATACTGGGAGGTATTAGCATCAGCATTAGCAGTTGGGTGGTTAGAGATTGTGGTAAGCAACTTGGGATTGTGGCCTTTAATGTTGGAAGCTGTTATTGGCTTTTGGTGACTTTTTCCCATTATACCAAAAAGCTAGCTATACATTATTGATTTTTTCCCCTAAAAAACAATTAAATGCTTATGCAGTTAGTGATATAAAGTAAGATGACTGATCTTCACTTTGCAGGTGAAATTGTTGCGCTTGCATGGATCTTATCATTTGGATCAAATTGCCAAAAGAGAGGTTGGTGCAAATTCTGTATCTCAGCAAAAAGATGCTTTTGTGCATTTGAAGCTTATAATCTGTATTTTAATTTATTACCTATTTAAATTTCTTTTTTTTTTTATAGATGTTAGAATTACTGCTGCTTTTTGAGTAAAGTGCACTTCTATTCGCATATAAACCTTTGCAAAATGCATGTGAGCCGTTTGGTTAGCTGTAAGAGTAATACCTTATTTATTCTTTGATCTTATCCAACAGTTCAACCTTTTAAGTTGAATGATTTTTGAGATGATATCAGAGCCTGTGAGCCATTTAGTCAGTCTTAGAGTAAAAACATCTTTCTTTATTGGTTTGATTTCTCAACAGTCAGGAACCTCTCTTTCTTGACTTTCGTTGATGTACAGAGGAAAGAAATATGCTAATGCTTTATAAGAACATCTTAAGTTGTAAGTTAGAGCTGCTGTGTATATTGGAATTTAATATTGAAATAGCTATATACTAGTTCAGCTCCTATTAGGAAGACTGCTAATTTAAGTGCCAGCTAGAGAGGAAACCAAATTGGCCTATTAACTTCAGCTAAGCTAATACGAGCCGTACCTAGACTCTTTTTGGCCTTCTTTTCTGGACTCTTAAGCATAAGATTGACAATAACTGGCTATCAAAGAAACTAAACACTGTAACATGTTAAAATTAAGCTAATCTCATTCTTGCTTGTCTGCATTCATCAATCTCTTGTTGGTATTTGTCTTAAGGTTTGTCCAGTAACAGAGACAATAACCTGGTATGTTTGAATTGAGGTTCCATAAGAAAATGCAGGGCAATTTTGTCTCCTGCTTCCTTTCCTTGATATGTTAACCAATTAGAAATTATTGATATTAATTTCACTAAAAGTTTGCGTTTTCTCGCTTCAAATTACCAAATTGTGTGAGTAGGTAGTTAAGACAAATATGGATGGACTGAATTTCATGTTTACTTCTGTCATTTGGTTCAGATAGAGAATGGTCTTGTGGAGGCAGTTGCTGTTCTCGTTTCAAAGATGCCACGCATGCGTCCAGAAATAGAAGCTGGCGAATTAGGTGAATGCTTCAAAGCCAAGCCTGATTTTATGAAGGTAATTTTGCATCTTTGGATAATACGTCAAAATTTGTGCAGTTATGTTTCTTTTTGTTTTTCAAACTTCTTTTCCCCCTTGGCTTAATGGATCAAGAAGCACCAAAAGTTTATGGGTTTGTGCAATCTTGGTGTCTAAATTTTCACTTTGTTTCAATTCAGTACACAGTTTCAATTTTCAATCCGACTAATATCGAGTCACAGTGGCATGTGAGAGAGTTTGTATTACAATTACGTTGTATATTACATCATAACTGGGTTACTTCTCAAGTCTATATATTTGTGTGTGTTTAAACTCCATGCTTACATGTAATTTTCTGTGCTCAATTGCATGAAGCTGAATTTGGGTTCTTAATTTCATAAATGCACAAAGTTCAGGGACTTACTAATGCATTTTTCTTTTTTGTTGTCCTACCTTCCCTTTTATCTGTTTTGGTATTTCTGATGTAATGCCATTTAAATTACCTTACCACATATCTTTCAATTACTTAGGCATGGGAAAGATGGCGGGCACAAGTAACTAAGTTGGATTCCAGTGCTTTCTGGGTTCAGTGTACTCATCGTCCGACTCGGGGGGGCTTGAGAAATATGCTTCAGATCATGCTGGGAAACCTGAACGTTCTCTGCAGTGCCACATATCATTGGATAGAACTCTATATATCTCATTTTCTATACATAAGGCCCTTAACTAGAGTAAGTGTCTATGAATTGGAAGAGAACATAATCATTTTTAGTTTGGTGGAGTTTTAAAAATTTGGCCATGTACATATTTGGAATTAATTGTTTAATTTGGCTTCTTGGATAAGGGATTAGAAAACATGTACAACCTAGCTCAAAAGTGCCTTCAGTTGAAGCCAACATCCTGTCCGGATAAGCTGGCAAGACTCTTAATTGGAATTCTTGGGGAAAATACTGAGGTGAGCTTTGTAAATCAGCCAGCTGATATAAGGGCTCTATTGTATTATTCTATGGTTTCTTTAGAGATTGACTGGAAATTTTCAAATAAACTGCAGGTTGTACTAGCAGAATGTTCAAGAGGGTTTGGGCCCTGGTGAGTTGCTTCAAAATCTCATCTTGCGATGCTATTCTTTTCCTTTTCTCATTTGTTGTTGTATTTCAGTTGTTTAAGTTATTCTGGCAACGTCCTGGAGCACAAATTTATGGAAGTTAGACTTGAAACTGGGAACATGTGGCTTCAATTATGATTTCCTATTCATAATATTTTTCTTGTGGCTCATTCATTGCAGGATGGTGTCTCATGCCATAGAGCTTTTAACTGCTGAGAGCAATCAGGCAGGGATTCTTTTGCATGAAGAACGTCATAGCTTGGGAGAAATCAGCATGGAGGAGCTCCATCGGCTTATTTATGCACAAGTTCTCTCTTCTCATGTCTTGACTTGGCAAGTAAGTGCAAGCTGCTTGTGCAAGGATATTATTTCCAAATCTTTCATATATTGTCCATTTTACAAGCAATTGGACACCCATTGGGATGGATATATGCTTGGAATATGTGTGTGGGCATTCCGTTTCTCATATACAATTTCAAAGAGTGAACTATATGTTGGACAAAATAGTTACATGGAATGATTTAATTTATTAAGGACATTAGTGCAATTTACACCAACAATTTTGAGATCGTTTACAGAAATTATTTACTTTTGAGTCTTTTGTTAAGTTGCCATTTAGTGCTTACTAATTTTCATCATGTTGTTCATGTAACTTAGTAAGTAGCCAATTTTGAGAGATTTGAATTTCATCTTGGAAGCTATGCCACAATTACTTAGTAAGAGCTTAGAGAGAACAAGGAATTTTTGATGAGGCTAATGAGGTGAAGTGATTTTCTTCCCATACAACGCCCTTGTCTTGAAAGATGTTATGCAGATTTGTTGTTTAATGTTTGCTTTTCTGGCCTTTGAGATCGCAAAGTAGAATCGCTATATAAATTATCTTATGGACCTTATTTCGAGCACCTAAGTTTATTTTATCTTATTTCATGCACCGAAGTTTATTTTGTCATTAATGTAAACTTTCTTTGCAATATTTCTCATATTTTACTTGTGTTTTCTTTTTTTTTCCAGATTGCTCCAATTTATCTAGCATCGTGTATAAAGCAGGGGATGGGGTTGTTAGAAATTTTGTTGAATAGGCAGCCTATTCAAGACAGTAAAATTCTGCTTAAGGTCGTTTATTCATCTGTTTCTCTTGTCTCTCCTTATCCTTTTTCTCTACTGAACATTTTATTCATTGTCAATTGTGATGTGCTTTATGCAGAATTTAGAGATTTGTCGTCTTTATGACCTTGATAGTGTCAGTACGAATATTATGAAGGTATGTAGAATAAGGTGCTTTCTACTAGTGAACATAGCAAGTCATGTAACATTGCACTTGGGGATTTTTCTGCTTGAATTTGTTGAAATAACATAGGACTTGCATATAAAACAACTGAGAACCTCTTTATAGTAAATTTATGTTGCAAGTGCATTTAAGCTAACAGTTAGTTGATTTGAAGTTTAGATAGCAGGGGTGTACCACTGGAAGCATGGTAGGAAAGGGTCTGGGGTCTTCTGGCTTCAACAAGCTCACGATGAACGATGTCTTGATAGGATTGCTCAGCAATTATTTGATTATGTTGGAAAGTCAATCTCTGGGGAATCTTTCCTGGTAATTTGTCATTGACATCCATGAAAGTGACCAGTCAGCATATCTGAAATTAAAAGTCCTTATGCTCATTCTTGATTATTTTTTGGAATTAAAATCTTGGAATTTCACATTTTCCTCTGCCATACAGCAATGGGAGGGCTTAATTGAGTTGTTGGGCTCAGAGTCCAAGCATGCTGGAGGCCTCGAGTTTCTGCATAAGTACGTAATTTTTTGTAAGAGTGGCCACCCACCATATGCTCTTCCTTTTTCCTTTTCTTTATTTCCATTTGTTAATGTTTCTCTAATATTTGACCACGACGCAGGTACAGGGATTTGAAGAAGTCTCTTCAACACTTTGATCATGGGAAAACTGTAATTGCCGCTCAAGAAGCTGTAGAATCACTTATGTCGGTGTGTGCAATACTACAGATTTTGTGTGATTGATATATTGTAGTATATGTCGGTGTGTGCAATACTACAGATTTTGTGTGATTGATATAGTTGTAGTACTTGGTTTTATTCCTTAGAGTTTCTTGCTGTGAAAAGGCTTCTTTGATTCAAATGTCCTGTCATTTGAATGGCCTTTTGTAAAATTCTGCATCGAAAATAGGAACATAAAATTGGATTTTGCTACCCTCATCGATATTTTTTAGTAATTTCTGGTTTTTGAATCTGCAGCTTATGAAGAATCCTTCTACTCCTCAAAGATTCTGGCTGCCTCTTCTCTATGACTCGGTAAGCCTTTTTATGTTCTGCAAGTGGTCTCTTGGAGAAGGCAAATGGTAAATTTGTCCTCTTGCGCCGAAACTGCATACTAACTTTTGAGGGTAATTCACTGCAGTTGAAGTTGCTTAGCTGGCGTGAACAACCTTTGTTGAATGTTTCTCAAACAAACCTTTTGTTGAATAAACTGCAAGAGCTGTCCATGGCAAGGCTGCGCCCAGATTTTGTTGAAGCTGATTTGCCACCCCAGGCCTTGAACTCTGTGAGACTAGCTCTTGCAACCAATCTTGGACGCGCTATCCTGGAGGAAAAATGACGCTCTGCGATTCTAAGTATTGAATGAATGGTGAGCATGGGGGTTTTGCCTCTTTCCCTCATGGTGCTGGGCATTAGCAGCCGCCAAACTTTTTCATCCTTATTTTGAAAGTGTCCATGATGAGAATGGATAGCTCATGATCACCAGAGCAATTATTATTCTGTGGGCAGGCAACTTTTTCAGGGAGGTCTGCTGATTGGGACTACAGGTATCCTGTATGAGATTGTATTTGACACGTTTGTACAACTATGATGTGAAATTATGTGCCTTTAGTAGTTACGTGATAGAGGAGCAAATCAATGATTTACCGAATAGTCACTAGAGATTAACTTGACACTCTGGGTTAACCAATTAATATTACTGGTACAATATTTTGTTAGGCGGAATTAAATTGGTGGGTCAGTTGATGCATGTTCTAGCTGGGGAAGCATTTGATTTGTCCGTTTGAGAGTTTCTACCCATAATTTTTTTTTTTTTGGCTTTTTGCCAGCAAAAGAAGAGTTATATATATATATATGTGTGTGTATATATACACATGTATAATCTAAATAACTGCCAGCTTGTTGATTTCTTCAATTCCCGCTTATCTTCAAGGAACTTGCCATTTCTATGCGTTGTAAAACTAGAATTGTAGTTGAGAAGATTTGAAGGACGATGACGCAACATGACTAATTATTTATTTTGAATTCTTTAAAAAGGTTCGCATATATGAGAAATTGAGCTCATAAAGATGCCTGTAGAGGTTGAGAGCATAACAATGGCCTAACAATCGCGAGTAGGACAAAACAGTTAAAAATGTAATTTAGCTGTCATGTAACACCTGCAGGTTCATGCACGCAACAGCTATTCAGTGGGAACATGTTCGGATACATTCTTTAATTCCAAAGAAAAAAGTCCGTCATGCCAGTTTCTTACACAACGCGCAATCCAGTTGCGTATAAAGCTATCAAGCAACCACATTGTAAAATATCATCAGCACGTTATAACATTTGATGAAAAGAATAATCTCTTTTACCCAGAATAGACAAAGCCTGCCATACAATAAAAGCTAATAAATGACACCACAACGAACACGATTATCCTATGCTATATCCGAATCTTTTAATAAAGAAATACAACTGACAGTAAGCATATTGATCGATTTAGAAAAGAACAAACAAATACAATAACCTCGAAACATGTATGAGTATAACCAATAGAAAGGGGGGAGAAAAAAAAGAAAGAGCCGAGCTGCAGATGCACCTTGAATGATAAGATCGAACTCTTGAAACAACAAGCGTGGGATTACAGGTCGTTCACTAATCACCCTCAGTCCTGGATAGTGTCAGGGAGCCGCAAGACTTGGCCAACACACTTCCAGGGAGCCCTAACACTCCAGAATACTATACAAATTCACTGCCTTTCTCAAAGCCACCGCCAGCTCACCCAAGCCTAGGATAGAGTGGTCTCTAACAGCCTTGGTCTCGTGTAAGGATGATTAGAAGATTTTCCTTGTATATATAGCTCTTTACGTGAGTAACAGTTGCTCTAGTTGACATGCCTGTACCTCAAGTTTACTAAAGCTTCTTGGGCAGATTATAAGTCTTTTTGAGGAATTTTGATGCTGCATCATCATTTCGATAACATAGTACGCGAAGTAGAGTATTAGGCTCAGTTGGGCTCCACTGCCCTGAAGTGGGAGGTAGTGTGAGCTTGGACCTCGCGGAAGACCCATATGCTTCTAGTGTCACACGCCTGAATCGCTCTATGAGGCTCTCTGTATCAGTCCGGAATAGTGGGAGTATACCTCGGACTGTGGTTGAAAATTTATCTATTAAATCAACAGGCAAGCCATCACCATTGGCCCAGAAAAGATCTTTGAGGTACTTGAAATCTTCCTCTAATAGTTGGGAGTCCTGCAAAGTAAAAGCACGGGAGGGGCCTCCAGCAAGCAAAACAAGCAAAAATCCATCAAAGGAGGCTCTCATTATGTCGGTAATAACTCGTGTACGAACCCTTTCATGGATGGTGCCTGAAACAATCATCAAGTTCCGCTCAAGCTCCTGGAGAAAAGGTTCAATCCTCGAAGATGCTGGCTCACCTACATACAACCCATCCCATAAGACATGAGATAGATCATGAAAAACAATTTTATAACCCAGTGCCTCACTGAGTTGTTGAACTCCTTCAACACAAGCAGATGGTGTGAGTTCAAACTTCTTTGCCAAACCATTTGAGAAGTCTTCTGCCTGAGCAGATTCAGAGTTCCTAAGATGGGTTATTATTCTCTTTTCTAAGACTTCCAACTCTGCTCGGATTTGATGTAAAGTATTTATGCGAACACAAAGCTGCGCTATGCCAAAAGAACTGTCCCCATTTGTTGTAGCGACCTGAGAATTTCTCTTCTGAATATTTGTTGCCTTCTCTTTCTTCTTCCAAACACCTTGGAACTTTGATCCGAGAGTACATCTTGTCAGTGCTGGCATAGTTGGTATATATGTGTTCCTTGATCCTACATTACAGATTGAGTGGCTGAAATTGTAAGATACCAAAGTATGAAGCTATGGCAAATTATTTCAACTTTGTGAAAGTTACCGCAGCCAGATTTTGCCTTTGTTGCATAATATTGAAGACATTTATCAAGGCCAGTAACCAAGTCAGGCAACAATGCAGGATGCATGGGTATCGGCAGATGAAAGTAAGCATCCAAAGTTTCATCAATAATTCGCAAGACTTCTACTGCAGAAAGAGCATATCCTTCTTGATTTGCCTGCGGATTCCAGACCTATATAATATTGCAGAGAGTTTGGTCAAGAAAAGCTACTGAATATGCATACGAGAAAAGGTATAAATTAAAGGGATTGAAGGCAGTTAAATTTATGATGGACATTAGGAAGGCTTTAGATCGAAAGATATTTACATTTGCAGAAATCCATTTTTCTCATAAATTCCTTACATAATGACACAAATCATCCAGTCAATACATCTATTGCATTATTAACACTTGACATTTCCTGCTCATAAACGGTCCCTCCATCTAAAGTAAGCCTCCTTAGAAGTAAGGGATAACTCTAAGAATTTATTCTACTTGTAATGTGCAACAATTCTATTTCATTTAATTTTATAATCATGGATATTTTTTGTTTGTTGCAGCTCTCCAGCTATTTGAAGATACACACAGGGACTATGGATAAAACTATCAATGACTCTAATGCGCAGATATTCTGAAGACATGGTGCATATACATGCCAAATTAGTATATGTGACATGCAATATGTCGCACAAGATTTGATGGAGATCAAACAAGTTGTGGGCCAAAACCCACATCAGATTAATGTACAAAAAGGATTTCTAATTTGCAGCATACATATTGTGCCTAGAGGTCATGGCTTAGATTGAACCGTGTAATTAGGGGATAATGACAGCTGGGTTGTCTTGTAGTTGCTGAGTTCAAATTGCTGGTATGAGGTAGAGTGAGGATGAGTTTGGGTTTCAGAAGCACAGAGGAGGAATAAATAGAAGAATTATTGGATTTCTAGCTACTATAATGGTAGCAGGAGGCATGGAAGTTGAGCTTAAGCACAGAGAAGGTACCAGAGGCTTTGCTTTGGATTGCTTACAGTAAAAGGTATTGCAACTCTTGTATGAAAAAGCGGCAGGGATGCAGGCATTAAGCATGGCTTTAGCTTTTAAAGATCTCTTGCTCGAGAAAAAGTGAGGGACAGGGTTTTCAAATAGAAGAGGAAGATCAGACTTTACTTTTCGTGAACTCATTGTAGAAATACAGTATATTTGGCACATATACAAATAATGTCTGTGGTGACACTGGCGAATGACCACCAAAAATAGCTATGGAGAAAATCATAGGCACCTAAATTTTTTTAAAATAATAGGTGGTTTACAATAGGAAAAGTTTCAAGTAAAATACAAGAAAAGTGAACTACATAAGTAGAGCCATTGAGCAAGTTCATGTGTTAGTTTCATCGCATGGGGAGAAATACAAAATACAAATGGAGAATACTTGAGGAATAAAGTCTATTACCTTGATCACATAATTAGAGGGAAGACATAAGCTACCAAATATTATGGATGTTCCAATCCCACAGCCTTATATGACAGTCTCAGATTATACAAGCAAAATAGATACACCTTCAACAGAGACAACTAGAAACTTGAGATACCTACCAGTACTGTACTAACAAAGAAGAAGGTACCAGATGCCTACCTCTTGCTGCAGATTCCGGTCAACCCACTCCTTTAATCTGTCATTCCTAGCTTTGATCCATGATTTTATAAGATTGGCAATTGCAGCTTCAGCTTCATAAGGAGGCATTTCCCGGATTATAGCTTTCCCACCATCATCGCTATCTACCGAATCTTCAACAGCAATCTGCACAAGATCTTTTTCCAGCTTATCTGCTGCTCTTAGCACTTGAACTGCATCTGGTGTCAATTCCGTTATGCCAGATATAAATTGTTTCAGTTCATTGCCGTAGCAAACATGCAGAGTGGCCACAGCAACACCAGCAGCAAAAGGGTGCCATCTCTTCATTATTGGACTGAAAATTTTCTTTTCATTGATCGCCAGCTCACCAACATCCCGTGCGAGGATGGCAAGAACAGGAAGAGGGTTGGGCTGATTTTTTGATGACCTTCTGTTTGAGTCTGCCTTTTCCATTCGCTATTGGATGAAAAATATAACAGTCAAATAACCAACCAATGAACAGTAGAAGAGGAAAGCATGCAAGTCCAATAAAGTTCTTTCTCTCTCACACGGTTGGATCCAGAACCATTTTCCGGAGGCAGGAAACTTTTCTTGAATGCTATTCTTGACTACAAGCCCAGTTAAGATGGAATGGTGGTCCTCAACTAAAGCCTGACCTATATGAAGTCTTAAGTCCATGTACAACCCAAAAAAGATGACCCTCATTGTAAAATCCATGCCAAATCCATTTCCAATTCATGTTGATTTATGCAATAAAATTAAAAAAACTAAAATATATGAACAAACTTGCATATTGAAAATCTAAAATTAATACAATTACAATTCAAACATGAAAGTTTACCATAAAATCTTTCAAGGACTAATGCAACCAGTTGGAAATACATGTTATCTATTGATTCCTTAAAAATGTAAGAAAAAGAACAAACATTAAACTAGACTTTGTCATAACTTTCTTATTAAGCAAATAATTCATTTAAATTTATTTCACATATTTTTAAAGTCCAAATTATGCCATACCAAACCTACACATTTCGGAACTACTCCATCTGACTTCTTGCATCACACCAATCTCACTCAGTCCTTTAATTTCATAAGAATTTTACCATTATAAAAGAAAATATGCCACTGTAATAATTGAGTCAACCACATGCGCCAATTCTGAAACTAGTTCACTTCAACAAGCTATTACAAGCTGATCTTCAGCTACAAGGTCTTCACTCTGTTCAAGGTTGAAACAGGCTGCATATTGCAGTATCAAGTTGGTACCCAGTCAATTCTTTCCTACCATACTTATTCATGGGGACCTTACACGCATGTAAACATGTAAAATGTATGTTTTGATATGCAAACACCTTAATGGTATAATTTAAAAGAACTTTTAAAAATTGAAGGCTTCCAAACAAATCTTTCAAAAACTTCTCCATTATCATAAACAGGAAAACATTTCAAGTAAAAGTTTTTGTTCATGAACTTATAATTGCACCATATGCTGTAATCAATTATCACATATAAAATAAAAAGACAAATCTAGCAATTGGAAGCAAAGTGATCAAACATGTCGATTTTCTGCAGATATAATCTAACTTATAAAGCAAATTGCATTTTGAAGTCCATATCACACAATGTAACAGTAAAAGTAAGCTGAATTTTCTATCTACTTTGCAAACAGGTAAGCCGTAATAGCTATTTGGCCGCAGGCCAAAACCTTTAAACTAATATTTCTTTCTCACTAAAAGATCAATTGTTCTGTATTAGAAAAAAAGAGGGAAAGAAGTCATTATGCTAAATTGCAGCAGGCTAATTGAAAATGTTTTAACTTAAACCCCCTCTCATCAACTAAAGTAGACTTGCCTGAGCAAAAGCAGTGCGCAGTGACGATCTGATGTAAGTATCGATTCTACTCCTAGCGACATCAACTTCACCTTTTCTCTTTCTCCTATACTCATTAGATATGTCTTCAACCAAAATCTTAGCTGCCGATACTCCCAGAGAAACAATACTTTGCATATTCTCGATATTTCCACTACTGAAAGTATCATGATAAGCAAGGAGTCTTTTCTCTACCCAACCCAGTATTGAACTCAGTGTAGAACTCAAGATCTTGGCATACTGAGGATCCTTGGTTGCCTTTGCATCTTTTGCAACTTCTGCCAATTGACCATCAGCAGCATCCAGCAGGTCAGTTTCAACTTGGTCAGTTGTGACAAAGCGGTGAAATAAAACCCATGTAAAGCAGAGGTTATGCAGCATTTGATTTATTCCAAGTATATTCCAAGTCTTCTTAATGTTTTCCATAAGTTCGTCAATTTCCTCAATAACAGATGATTCATCAGATACATCAAAGCAAGCTTCTAAAAGCATTTCATATAGTCGGAGATTGAATGGAATCCCATCAGCCCAGTGGCATATCTCAGACAGAGAGCCATCAGATCTATTAGCAAGAGCCATGACAGCACTACGAAGCACTTGCATAGACTCATTGTTCTTTCCGGTTTCAATAGGCCTATCTAAAGCTCCACGAATTATTTGTCGTAAGCGCAGTGAGTTAGAATTTGATTTATCCAGTGGCACATGGGGATGGAAAAGAAGTCCAGCTTCAAGAACTTTTAGAGTTCTTTTCTGCCATTTTTCATATTCTTGTTGATCAGTGAAATCTGAAAGCTTGAGTTGTTGCAATAGCTCTAATGGTAAAACAACTGATTCAACTCGCCTTCCAACCTGTGAAAAACACATTACTATGGGGTGAACGTATTGCATGCATGATGCAATAGTGTGTAGAATTCAAGTCGAGCCAAAGGGACAGTCAAATGTATCAACAATTTGAGAGAAAGAAATGACAACAAAATGGACGGTTCAATTTGAATAATCCAAATTAATGAACGAAGACACGCCAAAAATAAATAAATTGGTATTGGATAATATTCCAAAACTTATGCAATCGACATCAGTCAGTCTCCATGGATGAAAAAGTATCAAACCAACCACATAAATAAATAAATAAAGGGTGATAACATGTAAAACAACGCTCGTCCATAAACTAGCGCTAGCTGAAGACAAGAAACCAAAACACTTTACGATTATTGGGAACAAATATTTTAAAAGAAATAGCACTTCCGTAGGATCCACAGGAATCAGTGGAGAAGCCTATGGGAAGTTATAAACACATAAGATTTAAAGAATTTTGTTCTGTGAGAAACGAAAACACGCAGAATACACAGGCTTTGAGTTAAAAACATAAAACAATACAAATTAATCATATTGCCTTTCAAAAACAGAAAAAGGATCTCAATTCTCAGGTATTTTTCGGCTTCACCGTTCTGATCAGATCAAGGAACCATAAAAACATCAAGGTTAGTAGAAAATAGTGAATTGTGGGCTCAATTCTTGCCCTTATACAAAGAATGACGCAGAGATCAGTAATAAAGTAGATCAAATCATGGAACGTCAATAAAGGCGCGTGTAATAAGAATGCCCATAAAATTCCGAAATAGAGCACACCTGAGCAGCAGAAATCCTCAACAGAGCTCTCCTAATTCTAGAATCCACAGTCTCCGACACCCGCATTTGAGTCCTCATCAACTCGCCCGCAGTCAAAGCGTGTCGGCTCTTACTCGGACCCGAAGAACCCGGGGATTTCAAGCCGAGAGCTTTCTTCATCCGACTGGCAGCAGCAGAAGTGAGAGAGCGCTGCAAAGGAGGCGAGTGATTGTGATTGGGGGAGTTTGATGCGTAGCTCAAAGGCTTGCCGGCGGAGGTCCTACACACCCCCACCAAGATCTCGTAGGCAGTGGCGCGAAGCTCCGATTCCGAGAGGTTGCAGGAGAGGTCGCCCAGCGGGGATGGGAGATCAGTGGGGCAGAGCCTTGATGGAGACGGTGGTTCTAAAGGCGGAGGTGGAGGCGGACGCGGGGGTGTTGACTCTCTCTTGGAGTGGCCCAATGACAGCTCTCTGAAGATAGAAGCCATAGATTTGTTAATGGGTTTCTCCGGGGGCAGGTGAATGAGTGGCTGACTAGAGCTGGAGAGAGAGAGAGAGGAGAGAGTGTGTTCTCTCTTTTTGTGCGAGTCAAGTTGGCCGCGCGTGCGTACACGGAGGGATGATTGATTTGGTACAAGTAGTGAAATGAAATACGTTGAGTTGTTTTCTGCACACCGCACCGCAGTTGAGGAAGGCCAGGTCACTGTGTGGTATGCAATCTAATTTTCTATTTGAAATTAATTCGTTCTCACGCCATCGCCAGTGTACTGTCTGTAGAACGTTCTACAACTTTACCGCTTTCGCCACTGTAGGATGTGCCTAATCTGTATATGAATTCTAAATCTTTTTCAAAATTCATATAAATTTAATACGGTTTGATCATTTATGAATTTTACTTCGGTAATACTACTGCTTCAGCCAGATTCAGGCCGAACGATGCGTGTCCGTTAATGTCCATCGTCTTCAACCTTCTGTAATGAACACTGGGTGGAGTTTCCTGCAAAACAATAAAGGCACGTCGGGGGTTATGTCCCGATTAGCCCCTCCGACGCTCAAGTTAGTTT
>JANIPM010000008.1:31390963-31402035 GCA_027478405.1 Erythroxylum cassinoides | reverse complement strand
ACTAATTTACATACAAAATTATATAAAACTCATTTATATAATATTATTTGAAATATAATACAAAATTACCCATAAATCATACTTATGAAATATTTCAAATAAAACACATTCAACCCGTTTATCAATATAAACTCACACATTTGTGAATGCACAAACAGAACAAGCAAAACTTTATTGGCATAAAGGTACATGCTTATAAGAACGAAAACTTTTTACTGCATATAAACGTTACCCGTTAACGCACAAATCATTACAGTTGAAAAGTTTCAGCGTGGATGTCTTTTAGGAAACCATTTAATGCAAATGCATTTAAAGAGCCTTCACTGTGAAAGTTTCACAGAAAAACCAATGCTCTTCTTCTATGTAATAAAGACTTAAAATCACGCACAAAAATTGAGGAAAAACCCACTTTAGTTTCCATGCATGCCGTCTCTTTTAAACCTTGTTAAACAAGCTTGGCTTTCAACCACACTTACAACATCAATAAATGCATTCATTAACGTACAACATCCATTAAATGCATTTAATGTTTTACTGTGCATGGACAACAGGTGTCAAATGCTTAGATAATGCCTTAGTAGTTAAAACAATATCTGTATATGTATACTTACTAATGCTTCATTTTCGTTATTTCAACGAAAACTGAACAACATTCTCTGAGTATATATATACTACTAATTCATCTCATGCATATGTAATGAATAACTTTTTATTTTTATTTTTTATGCACAAGAAAAACGAAAAACCAAGACTTGTTAAAACAATTTGTTGTTAATGGATTTAATGGACAGAGTCTATCACCATGCATTTAATGGACACTCTCATCACCATATATATACACGAAAATCAAGAAATCTTCATGCATAAAGCCTTTAATGCTTTTAACCGTTGGTCTCTTTCTTTAAGCACAGAACATGATGAAAAAGGGAGAATGCTTTAAAGAAGAAAGAAACAAAGTTTTTTAGTTTCCGTGTCATGCATATTTAATGAACAACTTTATCGGTGGATATCTTTGATCTTTTAACATAGGTCTCTGTTATGTACGCACTCTTCTTCATAATGCTTATATGCGTAAACAACATGAAAAATTTGTAGTTCCATAAAAACAATTTCATCAACAGAAACCCAAGATAATGTATGAACACAACAAATGTCACAAATTAACGTTAGACATAAAACCTGGCTCTGATACCAATGTAGATTTAGATTTAAGGACTAACCTTAATGCGGAAGTACTGGATCGATTTGTTGATTGCTAGTCTTCGTTTTACGGTCGGCTACTAGAGTCACCGATTAATCCATGCCTCAAACTCTAATAGTTGATGATGTGATTCACGTGAAGAAGAATGAAGAAGAATGAAAAGAGTTTCAGAATAAAAGGAGTTTTTTCTTTTTGGATTATCTTAATGTAATAATCACGTCCTCCTTTTATATGAGGACGATAACCGTCGGAAGTTACTTCTTGTGTAACTTCCAACAAAATAGAACAAATAAACACTACAATCCCATCAAATGGTCAGAAGTATGCTCTCAGAAAAAGCATGGTGGGTTGAACGTGCTCCCTTTGAGGATTTGTAATTTGTGGATGATCATTGAAAACAAGTAATCCTTATGGGTTAAGTGGATCAATGCTTATTACATCAAAGGGATATTTGGAAAGTCAATATACTTAAAACTGCCTTAAACACAACTAAAATGATCTTCAGACTCAAAAGCAAAGTCAGACCATATGTGATCAAATTGTTACATCCTTTGGTATGATAGATGGTTAACTGCTAGAGTTTGTGAGGATATTGGTGGGCTCAATTTGAATAGAAATATCATTGGGGATGACCAATATGTTGCTTATGCTCTAGAACATAAAACTAAAATTTTATTAAGATTCCATATCTAATTTGTATAATCAAATTAATAGCAGTGAACTTAAGGAAAAACAAAGTAGTTGTCAATTGGTAGAATTTTTCTAGAAATCGTAAATTCAACAATCTAACTTGTAAAAAGTTGTTTTAAAAGTAGGGAAATATGGTAACATGGGATAAACTTGTCTGGTGCAAGTATATGATAACCAAAGCTTCAATCACAATGTGGAGAGCAATCAAGAATAGGTTACCTACAATTGATAGATTGAATAATTTTACAGATATTTCAAACAGATGTACAAGGTTTAGTCTCACATGTATGGTATAATAGTAGCTAGCATTAGTAAGTATGGGTCGATCCCATGAGGACTGTAAGTACTAATATTAACCTTTTTTAATTATCAAATCACCAAATCAGGTTATGAATTTACTTGAAAATTAAAGAAAACAAACTAAACTAAAGTTGACACATTAATGAACTCAAATAAAGAAACTACTATAAATAGTCAATATCAAATAAGTGGTACCTAGGTGATAAATTCCTAAGATATGTTAAGCACAAACCCTTTATAATGTAATTAAATTATTAATTATTGGATTGTATAAGTTCCTATCTTATATATCTTTCTCAAGATTATTAGTAACTATCCCTCAATTGATTAACTGAAATCTCTTTTGATTTAAAACCTCGAAGATTGCATTATAGATTTGTAAATTTTACTATTAGGTTTGACCCTAATGTAAAGGATTTATATCTACCTATCTCTAGGTCTATATGAAACTCCTTCCAATTATGTTAGATCTATTAAACAAAAGGATTTCTCATTCTCAATCATATGAAATCAAACATTGGACTAACATTCCAAATGTATTGGTTTAAGAATATAATGCATAATTGAATTGCAGTAAATCAATCAATAAAATTGCTTTGAATAAAAGATTATATCATAGTATGATCACAACTTAAGGTTAATCACACCTAGGCCCTAAACAATTTAGTTCCTAAAGATAGAAAACAAAGATAATAACTAATATTTAGAAGAACAAAAAGAAATAAAAAATTCATATCTTATATCTCCCTTTTTTCTGTAATGAAATCTTCTTGCGATTTATATTGAAGGATGCTCGTTATTAGATGTTATGATGTAATCTTCTTGTTTTCTTCATCCTCTATTCATAACTAATTTTTTTCTAGTGTTTTTTACGACTTAAAAATGCTTCATCTTTACCTCCTATCATGTAGCCTTCAATAATATCCTTTTATAGTAAAACTAAGGTTTTTGTGTTATATATGATCACTTACATAACCGTGTAAGTGACCATGTATCTTAAAAAATACTTTAAATTTTGACTTCACATTATTACAAAGACTTACATAGGTAATATAGATGGCCGTGCATGTTGTGTGTAACTACAAATAGGCATGAATTGTGTTATTAAAGCTCCATACATTTATAATGACTTACACGGTTAACATATATGGCCTTATAATTCCACAATTGCTCCAATTCTTCCATTCCATGCCACAATTTCACCTTAATACATCTTCTCTTGGTCTATGAAGTTAATTATCACCTAAAAACACATTTGGAGTGAAATAAGTACCAAAAATAC
Organism: Erythroxylum cassinoides; assembly: GCA_027478405.1. Taxonomy (NCBI): domain Eukaryota; kingdom Viridiplantae; phylum Streptophyta; class Magnoliopsida; order Malpighiales; family Erythroxylaceae; genus Erythroxylum; species Erythroxylum cassinoides. The sequence continues at coordinate 31,398,562 of JANIPM010000008.1, read as the reverse complement.
TATAAAATCATTAAATAACAAGCAAAACAAACTAAATATGAGTATATAAATATAGTTAATTAACCATTTATCAAATATCCACACAATTAAGCTTTTTCTTGTCCTCAATCAAATCATAATCTAAATCATCAAACTAATAAACATTCATCCCTTATTAACCTCAATTTGTTTATCCACACTCTAGATCATCATATCATATTAATCAAATTAACATATAATTAGATTCAATTCATTATAGAATCAACCTTCATAAGTCAATATTAAGAGCAATAATAAATATAATCCTTTTGAAATCGAAAGCACACATTTTTACTCCCTCACCAAGGATTCATTCAATGTACTCAAAGTTTTTAGGGCGAAAGTGTAAGAAATCTCAAATCAATGCATAGAAGGATTCTTAACCATAAGCTTGCAACAAAATCATATCACCACCACTTATATGTAAACTAAAAAAAATTAAAATGTCTTAATACAAGGTTTTAATGGGGCTTAGGTTAGGGTATGATAGTGATAATAAAAAGGATGATAATATTGAAGGGAATTTACATAAAAAATTACATGCAACTTAGTTCTTCACAATATAGGTACTTCACACCATAATTCCATTGGTACCATAACTTTAACGTTCTTTTTCTTTTTTATTTCATTTTTAAGCTTGCAACATTTTTTTTCAAGCATTCATCATGTACCAACAATTAAAGAATTATTAGACCTTTTCAAATTTAATTTTGAAGTAATTAAATAACTATAAATAACCTTCAGGGTTCAAAAATAATGAAAAGGCTTCAAGAAAAATAAGGTAAAAGCCATTAATGTGGTTATAATCAATGAAAGGACTAAGTCTCAAAAGTTATTACTCTTAAGGGATAAAATATGGTAGGATAATAAACAAGAAAATTAGATTAAAAAAAGGTTGAATCTAAATGCCTTATTTCAATGCTTCTAATTTAACAAATGCAATCTTAATATGAATAATAAAAGCAAACTTTTGAATTATCCAACTATACATGATAACACACATGAAAGAAAAAATAGCTTAAAATAATGATGTGTTTCCTCTTAGGTTCAAAAGCTCAAAAAAATGGCCTTATATGTAAATAATATGCAATTTTATTCAAATTAATTATCTCAATGATTACTAAAAATATGACTTATCAAAGTAAGTCTATTCTAACTTTCATCCTTTTTATACTAACTCAATTCAATAATTAATAATATTGTAAAGTATGATGGACAAAATTTAACTAAATTGGGATATCAATTAATAAGATTTAGTAAAAAAATATTATAATAAACTTAAGAAATCCCTTCCCTACATTTAAAATTGTATATTATCCCAGTTTACAAAATTGAAGCACATAAAAATAAAATAACAATAAAACAGAAAAAATGAGAAAGGTTTCAATTAATATTGCCCAAAATAAAAAAGACGTGCAGAGTTTTGAATTGAAGGAAGATCCATCCTATATTAGATACATCCATCCTTGCAAAATATAAACACTGCACTAATGTTAATACAAAATAAAATAAAAACATAGAAAATAATAAAATACATAAATAATAAGAGAAAATAAAGAAAAACAAATAAAACATCCATTAGAAATCAATAAAGTCCTATATTAACACAAAAAATGGAAACAAAATAAAATAAAAATGAAACCTATCTTAATTCTTAGATTGCCTCCCAAGTAACGCTTGTTTAATGTCATTAGCTTGACGTTCCTTTCTTGCTTAAGATGGCTTACAAAGATTGAGTTTTTATAATCTTATTGTAGGTTCCATAACCTCTAAGTAAGCTGCCTACTATTCCTGTTGCCGTAATTTTCCTTTTGTTTACTACCTTCAACTTTTAAAAGCTCCAGTGGACCTTTAAAAGAGGAGTCCTGTGAAATATCCTAAAGTGAATCATTACATAATTCACTATATTCATTCACATCAATAAGTTCAAGGTTAGGATTTATGACATTAGACATTTTAACTAAAACCTCTTCATCCCCCTTCTTTAGTATTAACTTGCCTTCACCAACATCAATAATCAACTTAGCAATTGCTAAAAAGGGTCAACCAAGGACATCTTCCTCTATGTCAGGAATCACGAAGTCTATTAGGAGAATAAACTTATTAATCTTGATAAGAATATAACTTGTAATGCCTTTAATATGTTTTACTGGTTTATCTGCCAACTGCAAACTTATCCTATTAGGTTTTAGTTCACCTATTCTTATTTTCTTAAATAATGACTAAGACATCATATTAATATCAGCCCTTAGGTTGGTTAAAACCTTGTCTATTTTGAAATTACCTATTTGACAAGGGATAGTAAAACTCCCTAAATCTGTGAGCCTCTCTGGTAGCTTACTTTTTAAAATTTCTGAGCATCTTCCACTCAGCGTTAAAATCACCAACTCCTCTAACTTTTTATTTTCTAGTAGCTCCTTTAAAAATTTCAAATACTATAGCATATGCACAAGAGCGTCAATAAAAGGAAAGTTAATATATAATTGCTTAAATAGTTCAATGAACTTATAAAACTGTACACTTATTAGATCTTTCTTCAATTTGGTAGGATAAGGGATGGTAGGTCAAAATTCCTTGACTTTTCTAGGATATCCTTCACCCTCAACTTTTACTTGAATCTTGTTATTCTCTTCATTCTTTTGGAATTACTTTTCTTCTTAAAGTTGTTTTCCACTCTTAAGAGTGATTGTCGTTACACATTCTTTAGGATTTGTTTCAGTAGTACTAGGTAAACTCCCTTATTATCTTTCAAATACTAATTTTTTAGGTTGACTGATCTGAACCTCCAAGTTACATATAGAAGCCTCCATTCTTTGATATCTTCCATATGACTATTAAACAAGGTTGAACTTTATATCTTTTAAATTTAGCTTTTAAGTCTAAGGATGTTATTGCTGAAATCCTGTTAGAGGGTTATTATTTGTTTGCCCTTGATTTCCCCAAGATAAATTATGGTGATTCCTCCATCTTGGATTATAAGTATTATTCTATGGATTGTTTTAGGGTCTAGGAGCATTTCCTATATAATCCACATGTTTGGGTTGTAATGCTTGAAAATTTTGACCTGAATATTCTAACTTGCACATTTCACACTGTATAGCCTAATATTATGGATTTATAGTCAGTATATCAATCTTTCTTCTTGGAGCTTTAACTTGGTTTGCCAGTTTTTCCACTACATCTACTTCATATACCCCTATTGACTTGTTGAGTCTTACTTGAGAGGAGCACTACTACTAATTATTCATAGCCATGTTTTCAATGAGGTCATAACATCCTTCTAATGTCATTATTCAAAGTACCCCCAGTTGCTACATCTATCGTCTACTTTATGATTTGATTTAGCCCATTATAGAAGGTAGACCATGATGTGGGCATTTCCTCGACATCTCCTTGAGCTCTCCTACGTGTCATGTAATACCTCTAAATAAGCCTAGAAATAAGAGGAGATGTCATTCCTCAACTTATCAGTCTTTGTTGGAAAAAAGTACTTCGAAAGAAATTTCTCTGCTACTTGATCCCATGTCATAATTGATGATCTAGGTAGAGAATTTAGTCATTGTTTCACCTTGCCCCTCAATGAAAATAAGAATAGTCTCAATCTGGTTGCATTTTCATTGGTACCATTAATCTTGAAAGTATCACAAATCTTTATAAAATTTGAGATATGTGCATTAGGATCTTCATCTTGAAACCTATCAAATTGAACAGATTGTTGAACCATCTAAATGACACTTTGCTTAATTTTAAAATTGTTGTGTTAGTAGTCGGTCTGAAATTGTTGGACTTTGCTTTTGTCAAGTCCAATTTATTGTAATCAATCATCTTTCTTGGTTAGTCTGCTATGGTTCCTAATTATTCAATATCAATATGACCTTTTAAGTCCTTTATTTTTCAATCTAAGTCAAACTCTCTAAGTTATGCTCTGCGGAGATTTCTATATGTTGTTCTCTCAATCTGTGGATCTTCGAATACTAAGGTTGATGGATTACTTTGGGTTATAAACTAACCTTAAGATATGTGAAAGAAAAGAATAGCAAAGAGTCAATAAAATAAACAGTTAAACAAGAATAAAATAAAATAAAATAATAATGGCTAGATTAATAAAAGCTAGGCTTTCCTAATATTATAATCCATGGAATGGTGCCAAAAACTTGATTGAATTATTTTACTTATAAAAATACAAAGTTTTAAATGTAGCTGCTTGATGAAACAGTAGCTAATATTATCAAGTATGGGTCAATGTCACGAGGACTGTAACTACTAGTATTAACATTTTTTAAATTATCTAACCACCGAATTAGGATATGAATTTACTTGAAAATTAAAGCAAACAAACTAAACTAAAGTTGAAATAATAATTAAATTAGATAAAGAAAATACTACGAATAGTCAATATCAAGTAAGTAGTACCTAGGTGATGAATGCCACTAAGATATCTTAATACTAAACCTTTATCATGCAATTAAATTATTGATTATTGGACTGTGGAAATTCCTATCTTATGTTAATATCTTTCTTAAGACTATTAACAAATAACCCTCGGTTGATTAACTGAAATCTCTTTCTAATTAAAACCCCTAATATTGCATTATTGATTCGTGAATTGCACTATTAGTTTTGAATCTAATATAGAGGATTTATGTCTAGATTTGCATGTAACTCCTTCTAATTATGGTATATCTATTCACATGAAAGAATTTCTCAATCTCAATCTCAATCTCAATCTCAATCATATGAAATCAAACATTGGACTAATATTCTAGATATATTAGTTCAAGAATATAATACATAATTGAATCATAATGAATCAATCAATAAAAATCACATTGAATAAAAGATTATATGTTGGGCACCGTTGCCGAAATCCAACTCTTGTGAAATCATGAAGCCTTGAGCGTATTATCCTATAGGGTTCTTTCCATTAACCCTTATTAGGCATCATCCCATAAGGGTGGCGTGCCCAAGACAAACAAACATCAAAACAAACTTATTACTTCAACTCAACCATATTACGAGGAAATCAATATAAACATATATACATAACTGAACTACTTCAATCTGTCATTTCATTACTAAAGCAACATAGTTGAAGAATTTTATTTACATATCAAAAGCCACACCATTGGCTTATTAAAAAATACAATTAATAAATTTCTGGAAGTTCCCTTAGTCTCTTGCTCGCTTGAATTCTTAACTATCACTTGAAGAGGGGGTGAGCTTGGAAGCTCGTGGGTAACAGTTTATAATACAATGATAAGCAAAAACTCTTTTCAAAAACTCATTGCCATTTTACATTTTCGAAACCAAAGTAATTTCATATGCAAAATATCATCAAACACTTATTCCTCAAAATTCTCAATTTATCAAACACTTTATGAACAATTTTAAATCATGTATGCATCGAACTTGTCAACAGATCATAAGCACATAAGCACATCATAATGGTTTGGGTGGATCCAAAACAGAACGTGCTACACATTTCCCATAAGGGGTCCTGTGTAGCCGTAAATAGAACATACTACACAATTCCATGTAATGGTCTTGTGTAACTGTGAACTTATGGGAGTCCATGAAGGAGCTCCATGCCACTAGCGGATAGGTGGGAGAAGCTTTAAACTTGGGTCAACGTGCACGTGACTTAACTTAAGGGACCACTATAAACCCACGTAATATGTAATTTAGACTTGTAAACTAGTGTTGCCCAAAATGGCACTTCTTGAAAACTTGAGTTTCATGAGCATATAATATTCCATATGCGCTTTCAAAACTTAATTTCATAAACTTGCTATTCTTTTCAGAAATCACTTGAAAAATCTCTTTATAAATCATCACACAGTTCATGTAGCAAACATATAGCAGATTTCACAAATCATGCAAAAGCAAAAGATACAACACTTATGATGCAATTGAAATCAGTAAACTTCTTTGCTTTAAAGAAAAACAGTAGTAGCTTATTTACTCTATTATAAACATGTACCCACCTTGATTTCCTTGATTATGGACTTGCTAAAAAAACCTCTTCTCTTGTTCCTCTTGCCTCTTTTGATCCCTTTATATAATAACAAAAATCCCACTCAATAAGGTTTTCAATTGAAAAATTCCTCAAAGCACAATCACTAAAATTGGTTCCAGAATACTTAAACCCAAGCCTTTTCTAAACTCCATGGACTAAAATCCTTCCAAAAATCCAAAAGATTTAAAATGATCTTACCTTCATTCTTTACCAAATGAAGGGATCTTCAGCTCAAAGGGAAGCGCTTCTCTTCCTCTACCTTTTTCTCTTCTTGAATAACCCCAAAATCTCTCTTATCGACTAAGGAAATTGAAACCCTAGCTTGTTTTCTCTTCTCTCTCTCATTCTCTTCTTCTCCTTATATTTCTCTCCCTTTTTCATAACATTCTCCCTTTCTTTTTTTTTTTGCATTTCGTTATTCTCTTCTCCTTTTATAAGCAACCCAACACTTATTCTGTTATCATTGGAGATTTGCAAGAACTCCCCTATGGACCTACCCAAACCATTATGATGTGCTTATGTGTTTATGAATTGTTGGCAAGTTTGATGAATATATGCTTATGTTGTTTATGAATTGTTTGACAAGTTGAGAATTTGAGAAATATGTGTTTTATGGATTCAATGCGAATTTACTATGTCAATGAATATTTTCAAGGGTTTTTCTTGTTCTTTATTATAAACTTGTTACCCACCAGCTTTTAAGCTCACCCTCATTCCTCCCCATCTCCAGGTGATGAGCAAGAGTCAAGGCATCAATCCAACTTTGCATATTTTTGTATTTTGAATTAGTTTATATAAAAACCAAGGCTTTAGCTGCATTTTAAGCATTTCTCGGTCATGTGTATTTTGTATTTTGGGTTTTGATACCAATGAAGTATTGTGGTTTGAAATGCCCATTAAAGCTTTGTAAACCTATTCTTTTGATGATAATGAAATGTATTTGCGTTTGCTCATGATTTTCCAGTGATATAAGGTGTGTGATTTTGGATATCGGAGTTGAGAGAATATTTTTGTTTAGTGATGAGATTAAAAGTGGAAGAAGTTCCCTTTTTTATAAAAATCTTTTTGTATGGGTATAGTTGGGGTTGGGAAAGTGCATTTACATCTTAGCATTGTCTGATGTTGGGGCCTGGGTTAAGGTCTCCGAGGTTTTGCCACGGTGAAGCCACAAGTTAGCCGTGATGAACCTTTCCTAAGAGCTACTCTCACTTAATCTAGGATCCTTCACCCCGACGAAGGAATGACTTCCACTGCGGCGTATTTCACCCAAAGAGTGCATTATTTGACCTTAGGCTTTGCCACAGCAAGTCTAAAAGTTGGTCGCGATGAACTTTTCCTGGAGGGTCCTTACAAATTTTCCAATGTTTTGCCACGACCAACCCACCTGGGACCCAACATTTATGGTATCAGAGCTCATATTTGTTGGAGTTATGTAAATATAGTGCCACGAAAAACAAGTGTATTTACATGCAACTTTATCTTCTTCAATTACAGTTTTGTAATGAAAATATTTATTATTAATAAAACAAAAGAGTTTGGTTTTATTTGTGTGAGCATTATATATC
>JANIPM010000008.1:31362011-31384663 GCA_027478405.1 Erythroxylum cassinoides | reverse complement strand
TGAAATCTAGTCTTCCAAATGTTGACTACATTAGATGGAGTAAGAGGGGGGTGAGGGGGAAGGGAGGAGGCAGGAGGGGGGACTTAAAGAGTGAACTTAATCTTGTTTTGTCATGAAGGCTACAACTTTAGCTTCAGTACATAAGGAGGTCAGAGATAAAGGGCACAAAGGAAGTGTTAAGAGGGGGAAAATGATATGAATATATGGTTTTGAGATTCAACATGTTCTCAAAAAAGGAAATAAAGGAAAAGTAAGCATTAAGTTCAAAGGAAGGTAGGAAAAAAGAAGAAGAGAATACTAAAGGAGAGCACTTAAGGAGAGGGGAAGGAGTTTCCAAATTGGAATGGTGAAGAAAAGGGACTAATTTGGTGATCCTAGGAAACAAGGGAAGCCAACACTAGATAAGGAAAAAAGAGAGGTTGATAAAAGGAAAGCAGTAATGAGGAGACATCGAAAAGGATGCAAATAATAATGAGGAGACATAGAAGGATATTGGAGAAAGGAAGGCAATGACAATAAGAAATTAGTGGAGTAGTAGCCCAAGAGATTCTATACAAAACTATGGTTTCTTATTCATTCAAATCACAAAAATATCACCCCTTAATATATTCAAGTTTTTAGTATATTAAATAATAGAAATTTGTGAATCTTTTAGGATTGTGATTTAACTAGCTAGATAATTGTAACTTCTTGTCCTTCTATAATAGTTATACAATTAGTATTGTGTGCCATTATAAAGTTAAACCTTCTGAATTTACAATTTCACCACCCTTCATCAATAATGCAATTTACCTTTGCTTTTAAGGAGATTAGAAGCCTCAGACAGGTTATAGAGTCCTAATACTCTTACGATAAAGAGGCCAATTTAAATAACTATATTATGAGGTTAAGCCTCATACTCCTAAATAAGTTTAGTGTAAAGGATATCCTTGCAATCATTTCTTTGATTATTTAACTAAAATTGTTTTTAAAAAAGGCTTTATATATAAAGAGTCGTTTTTTGCACATGAAACTTCTTAACCGAGGAATACATAAAGTAACAACTTACAAATATATGACGCATCAATACATGAATATTAATTGGCCATCTTAATGTGAAGAACATTACCATACTAATTAACCCCTCATTCTTACATGCATACGGGTAATTTTGAATATCCAAGGATCATCCCTTATCGCTGGTTTTTAATAAGAGTCCGTATAATGTATTTTAACCTAGTTGTTTGCAAGTGACCATACAGTTTTATTTCTTCTTTGGCACCCAGCAGCCATGCAGTCCATAAGGTAGACCGTAAGGGAATTTGGCTCTTGCAATCTCTTCAAATGTGGTTCCGTCTAATAATAGTGCATACCCTCCTCCATTTAACTCACTTATCATGGATATTACTACTCCTGCACAGAATTCAAGAATTTACAATATATGTTAACTTTAGTTGGAGCCAAGAGATGATGTCTAAACCATAATGTGCAGATGCTAACCGTTTTGTTTTCAAATTACTAATAACAAGATATGCTACGATAGCCAAATAAATTCTTTTTCTGCAAATTAGTCCAATACCCTTATCTATTTAAATAAATTATTTTCCTGGTCCATATTATGGTAAATTAAGAGTGTAAGGAAGAGCATAGAAATTATTAACCATCGTCTTCCTCTGTAGCACCAGGACGAGCCACAAATAATGGTTCGGACGGGATTGAACCCTCGTCATACCAGTTCTTGGCCTTCTTCTGAAAAAAATCAATCTGCAAGTAGAACAATATATAAACTTAGTTGACAGCTGGTTATACTGAATATCTAATATAACAAGAATTGAAAAGACGACAATTTGTTGTTGAACTTTGAATAAGGAGGAATACTGCTTGTACCTTGGTTAGGGTGTTGGGAAAGTTGCAGGGGCGTTGGGCTCCACAAGCATAAGCGTATCTGTATTTTTTTCCAAGATACGAAGGATTAATGCTACACATGTCCATTCCTCTTCCGTGTTCGTTTGGGTCCAATGCTGCCTCCAACTTCCCGAATGGACTCCCATCTAAAGGTATTGTGAACCTCCCAACCCTTCAATTTGGAACAATTCAATCTATTGATTATTATTTACATACTGTTAATCCTAGACATATAATATATATACACACATGATTAAACATCCAAATGATTTAGGTTAGGTTCCGGAGTTTTTGAGTTGTTAAGAGATATAAGAACAAGAGTAAAGATTCATACAAAAACGAAAGCACGTAGACGTAAAAATATATTTTCCCACCTAGCATCTGGTAATACATTTACACCCATGAAAGAGCGCAGGTTTTGTAACCTAAGCTTCTCAAGTATTGTAGTGTCGGCGTTATGCTCACAGCAATCAGCAATGACTGCAGTAATCCTCCCATCTTCATCTGTCTCTTCGTAGGCATTGATGAAATGGAACGTAATGAACAAAGGCACCTCCACGCTCGCCACCTAATTCAATCATTTTATTTTAACATAATCAGAAATGAGACCATTTTCTAGATGATGTTGGATGGATGGTACTTGCTATTAATTACTAGAGAATAACAATATATACAGGGAGTGAGTGGGACTTACAGTCTTGCCACTTGCTTTACACACAATATGCACAAACCCTTTGGAGTCGGGATGCCACTCGAACTTGTAAAGTGGTGTGGGCTCAGCTCTTAACAAGTTCTGTGCACAATACCTCAATGGCATCTCTGGCACCACCACATAGTGTTCCGTCACGGGAAACGAATGAACCCATCCCGGCGCTGGACCGCCTCGACAATCCACCCTCCCGATCACCTTCCGCTCGTTACTACCAGGATCCATCCTCACCACCAAATACCCTGGATTCACTAAATCCGGCAACAAGGTCAAGAATTCAGTACCAGTCACTATTGGATGTGCAGAGTGTATCAATCCTCCGAGTGAATCACTATACTCAAACTTTCCCAACGTGTCCAAAGTCACCGGGTCGATGAGGATCGATCCTTTTTGTGTTTCTGTCAAGCAGACAACACGTCCGTCTCCAAGTTTGACTACTCCTGTGTTGGCGTTGTCAGTCAGTGACACACCGGAGAAAAGGCTGGCAAGGTCTCCGACATAGGCCAGGAAGTTGTCTGGTCTGGGGGCCTCGGAAAATTCACGGTAACATATCTTTTGGTTCTTTTTGGCCGCCTTGTAAGCTTCGGATTCAATTTGCCTATGGCCAGCCATCAATCGGCCGTTTTCGAAGTGAAGCTTCACTATGGTGGCGTATCCGTCGAAGAGGTGTCTGAAGTTGTAATTCCCTAAATTCCACAAACCTGGTCCATTTCTGAGGTACGTACCGTTCTGCATGTAACCGAAGAGCAATGCTTAAATTACCTTTGACTATATAAACTCCTAATTTTTAAGCAAATACGGATCATGCGATGATAGTTTTATTCCCCTCCTGTTCTTTTTGTTTTGATTGTTGTTTTCAGTGCGGGGTGGACTCCGGAATCAGGGATATGATATGCTCCATTGGAGTAAACGGACAAGTAGTAATTAAATCCCGTTCATGGCAATTTAATTGATGTATATAAGTATTTATATTATTTTTGTACGAATCAATGAAAATAAAACTTCTTGTTTTTTCTTTTTATAAGTATACGGTATGGGACCACAATCAAATTACAATTGCCAAATTTTAATAGTAAACTACTTAATTGCAACCTCACAAATGATTGTACCTCGCCTATGTAAGTGAAATACAAATCAATACAAAATTTTAGGGAAGATGATAGATGAAAAGAAACAGTCATCACTAGGTAACCATGTGAAATACCGCTGTTACTACTTGCCTTTACTAAGAATCTCTTTTCGGCTGAACGATATGAAACTGAACCTATACAATTGTATGACTGCAGGCTGAGTTGTAAACGTATTCAAGTACTTGTCGTAAGGGATATCTTCACTTGCATTTCAAAACTTGAAAAAATCTCTTCTTAACTTAATCCTTGGAACGTTCATGAGGAGGACCGTCAAAACACACACATACACACATATCGAATTCAATAACTTTAAATAATTTCTCCGCTGGATTTTCTGTAATGAGTACTTCCGGCTATTAATGAGTTAGTGATCACCAGTTCCTAGACGAACTACAAATCAAAAGTGTAAAAGCAGTATTGAGAATATTTACATATATATGCGTACCAGCCATAGTGGGATTTCACCTTCTACAACCAACTCTCCTTCCCATCTCTCTTGCCGGACACTTGTCCAGGCAACGTGGTTCATCAGGCAACCACCACCCGGTTCCTTCTCAGGGGATGAACCTATGGTTGGTGCTTCATGAGTCATGGCGTTAGTGATGACAGAGTCTTGACTATGATCAAACTTTCTTGCCAAAAAGCTCTTCTTGCCAAAGGTGAACCCTTCTCTTTTATACTCACACCTGCCATCGGAAACCATGATATTTGAGGGTGATAAAAACTGCCCTATGTGGGAAAATGGCAAGGAAGCCATATGGAGATATAATTGAAAATGAGGTTACAGAAGAAGTTTTGAGATTAGAAAGATATGAAGACATTTACAGTTTGAAAGGTAGGATTTATAGAGGAGACAATATGGAATCTAGAATAGAAGAAATTCCATCTCATAATAAGACATTGACGTGTTGAGTCATCATATACTTTGAGTAGGATATGATCGTCTTTGTTTGTTTGTAAGAAACTCCCAAAAATACAAACAAACAAAGACGATCATGTCCTACCCCTCCATGAACACGCGCACAATCGTAAATGACTCTACATTAGACTGTAGTAGATGTGAAGATGATAATTAGTATTGTAAGTGATTAATTTCTTTTATTTCTTTCTCTGTTTGTATTCAAGAATTCAAACCTGATTTGCAATTGAATAAAGAAGGCATAGAACACCTAGATGTTAATGGATATAATAATTGATTGTTACGTACTAGCATTTATTATAACTATTCTTTCTAGGAAAACAAGCTTTTTATGCTCAATGCTTATTCTCTCTTCCTCTCATAAGGCTGTCTGGTAGAAGTAGAAAAGCTCTCGCCTTGCTGTTGCTACTCCGAGTCCCCTCCATCAAGTTTGATGTTGTTGCTGAGTGTTGTTGCTTTGCTCGTGTGTTTCAGCCATAGTCCTCTCCATTCTTTCAACCCTCGCTTATCATCTTTCTTTCTCTACGCTCCCTTTCGACTAATTTTTGCCCCCAAATTCTGAAGTGCAGTGAATCGAGCTCATCTTTAGGATTTTCAGTAGGCAGTAGGTACTTATATAATTTTGGAAAGATTTAATTCCCGCATTACTAGGTTTTTGCTTTACCAGAATAACTTTTTAAATTGCTCAATTGTCATTCTCAGCCTTTTCTTTTTCTATCTCATTGGAGTTAGATAATTTTACATTCCCACCTCTTCTATAAGTTTACATTCCCACCTTTTCTCTTTACCTTCACTCTAAATCTCCATCAAAGGGAGAACCTTGCTTCTCTAAGCTCCTCTAGGGAACTTAGTCTACCAATATCCTTAAAAATAACTGGACGGGCATCTTAGTCTAGTCCCCCAAAGACTTGATCAATGAACTTAAACCTTAATTGGTGAAAGGTGGTATGAAGTAGTACTACCGAGTCTTTAGAATTTATCCCTCCATCTCCTTTAGAGGGGAGAGCTATAGTTGAACCAAAAATAGACACCGTGAAGGGTGGTGTGAATAGCTGGGACACTACTTTGGTGGGTTTCTTCATGGACATACGCCTCCCTTCTAGGTGATCAATGGTTGGGAACAAAAACCATGGAATGGAAAGTACCAGAAGGAAGACATGTTAATAGAAGAGAGTCTGCTCTTATTTAGATTTGCCAATGAAAGTGAAGCTAAGTGATGTTAGAGACAAGACCCAGGCATGTCCAAAACCTCCCCCTACTTTTGGCAACTGTTGAAGCTGAGAACCAATCTTGAAAACATCAAGTACAAAAGAGTGCCAATATGGATGAATTTTCATAACATCTCATTACAGTATTAGTTAACAAAGGAATTGAGTCTTTTGGCTAGTCATGTGAAGAAACTCATATGTATGGATGAGAATATGGCTTTGAAAAGAAGGATAGGGCATCCGAGGTTATGTGTGAGTGTGAAATTGGAGAAGGAACTTCCAGAGATTATCCTTCTGATGAGGTTTGGGGAAGAGGAAACACTAGTAAAAGACTCAATAAGGATTACATATCAGTTGAAACCTATATTAAAGATGCAAGGAAAATAATGAAAGAAAACTGGTAATAAATTTATTATGGGAATTATACTGAGTTAATGAGATTGGAACTCTAACAAGAAGAGGAGACTAATATTAGTCCAATAATTACTGTGCCTCTGGGAGGAACGAATGCAATGGGGTAAAGTATAAGTGAAGAGAAAGTTACAAATCTGAATGCAATGAAGAAGAATATGGGGGAGATGTTAACAAATACCTAGAAGTCTAGGAAGGGAATGTAATAGTTTAAGGCTAAAAGTCTAAATTGGGGTTTAACCTTTTTGAGTTTGATCAGTTTGGGACTTAAACTTGTAACTTGCTCATAGAAGGTCTAAAATTTCATGAGTCTACTCAATTTAAGACTTTTTGGATCAAAAATTAGGGCATGTTTTACACGCGCCGTTACATGCAGGTCAATTAGTGTTTAGATGCCACATTAATAGACTTAATTTATTGTCTAGGCCAAGTGGAATTTAAGATAAAAAATTTTAATTTCATTTAAATTTCTACTTTTGTGCCTTCACTTCAATCCCTGGACACATCTTCACTTAATGCATATGCCTTCACTCCAATCTCGCTTGTGCCTTCTTGGTAGTGTGAGTTGTCTCTTTTGGCATTGGAGGTGAATGGGCAGTAAGGTTTTTGGAGATCTGAAACATACATATGCTCTGATTTAAAACCGAAATAGGTAATGAGTCAGGCTCCCTTCTAATTTTTGTATATAAATTTATGTTGTTTGAATGTTCACTTTATTCCTTTGCCCTTTTTCTGTTTTTTATGAAAAGTTTCGTTAACAATGTTACATTTACGAAATTATGTTGTCTTCTTTAAATGGGTTTGGTTATAGGGTTAAATAGCATGTAGATGATAATTATTTTTCATGTGCAATTCTATTATACATTTATATATAGGATATGATCAAGTTTTCTCTTCCCTATGTACTTCATATTATACGTAGGATATGATTTATGTCACTTGGTTTAGCTTCGTTGGTGGTTATCCATGTTTTGATCCGCTTGGTTAAAGATAAAGTATGATATCTATGGAAGAGATGCAGATTATTAGGAGCAAACAAATTCAGTTATGTAGACATCATTTAGCTATCAAGGGGTGCACAATCAACATTAAAACATTGTTCTGTAATAATTGAGAATGAGCTCAAGTAATACTTCTTCAAGGTAATATAATGAGGTTAATTAGAGGATTCAATTTGTTGTTTTCTTGGTTGTAATTTTGTGTTGGGTTAAAATTTTTGAAAATTTCAACTTTGGCAATAGAGGGATGCATTTCAATCTTAATTTGAGGTCATACAATTTGATTTGTTCAACTTACTTGGTTGAATGGGACTATGATAGAGAGGCTAAATATTGTTACTGTAACCTAGATGGACTTCATGGACTGATGAAAAACTAGGAAGAAGATTTTAAGATTGTTGACTCTTTTCGATAATTTTGGTACATTTTTATGTTGTTTTAGATAAATATGTTCATATATTTCGTTAATGAATTGTTGTTGTTTTTTATGGTAGAGTGAAGATGTTTGTGGATTTTATGAATGGCATGATTAAAGATTTTGTCCAAAAGCAAGACATATTATTTTAGAGCTGAAAAACAGAGAGAAGATGTTATATCGTCAAAATAATCTATTGAAGGTTGAAGTGGCGGAGTTAAGAGAGAATACAGGAGATGTTTTGCAAGTTGAAAGGATTGCAAAAAATTTGAAGTTGAAGAATGAGTTAGTTACCACGAGGACTATTAATGAAACACATTCAGCAAAGTGTTGGAAATTTGTTTCTTGTTTAAGCTTGTGTTTTATAGTTTTGCTTATGTTTCTTAGTTTAAATAATGAAGGCAAAAAAGGCAATATTTGTACCTTTAAAGCCTTACCTGGAAATGGTTTGATGTACTAGAAAAATGTGTAAATGTAACTCACCTAACTTGATGCTGGAAAGTGCAAAGTGTTAAATGTTTCAACATCTGCTATATTACTAATTTCATCTTCTAGCCTAAGCAAGTTTGATGTTTTATATACTAGCCTAAACATGTTTAATCAATGGAGATGGAGTATTGGTTAGTGGTCAAAAGGAGTTAAAAGAGGTAACAATTGACTACTTTAAAAAATGTCATCCGTACTTTACCTCTAATGATTAACACAATTGTTAAGTTGTTTTATAAGTCATCAAATTATTGATGAGGAGACTAAGATGTTTAATAGACCTATAATTCCAATTCTTTGTATTAATAATATACATGTTCTACCATTCATGAATTTGACGAAAATACAAAAAACCTAAAAGAAATGCAATTCACAGTTATTGGAAAATAAAGGAGAACAACACTTTTACTACAAAAGTTGATCATCTCTTTCCATCCACAGACTTTAAGCTTTCCCTGAAAACTACAAAACATTATGGAGAATGTGACAATTCCAACCAAGCTTCCACACCCCTGGTAACCCATTCGTGAACTTCAATAAAAAGGAAAAACGTGACAGAAATGCAATTCAAATTGAAATTGGTAGTCATTGCATTCATTGTTTAATAACATTAATCCCAACAAGATCCTTACAACTATTGTTCTTTAGTACACAAATATCACAAAATTGTTTAGTTCACTAACAATTAAATGTTAAGTTTACATTTTGTCCTTTCCCTTTGAAGATGCAATTTGACTTTGTTGTCTTGGATTCACATGCGTAGTAACAACTTCCTTCCTCTGTATTAATTTTTGCCCAAGGTTTAGTTGTCTCTGACTTCTCTTTCCAAGCTATAGATAAAATGCAAGCATTGTTAAGCTGTATGAATAAATTAATGTTTAGTAAAAATGCAAATATTTAACACTTACATTTAGCATCTGCAATCCTATGGTTTTATTTGTGTATACGCCCATCCATTCCATCAGTTTCTTGAACTTCCTATTTGCTTCTTATTGAAGAGAAGAGTATGTGATAGGCTTTTTCCTATAATTTTCTCTCTAGAATTTAGACTACATCTGCTAGTACCAAACATCCTCAATCTTCTTCCATCATCTACAACACTATAACCAGGCCCTCTTCTCTCTTTGTTTTAGCTTTTTTGTGGTGGCCTTTGAAGATGTATAGATATTTGTTGTTTCTAAAGTACCTCCAGGTGTTGGGAGAACAACTGAGGTTGTTGCATTTACACTTCCACATACATTAGTAGTGCTTGAGGTGTTGGCAGTATGTGAAGCAGTTGAGGCAGAGGTAGAAGCAAAGGTATAGATAGAGGCTTTTGCAATTCTTTTACCTTTCTTTCCCCTTTTAGCATTGTTAGATGTAGATTTAGATCCCCTTACTGGGTTTTTAGTGTTGGTTTCAACTATGGATATGTTTTCTGGTGTTGACTGAGAGTTCGTTGTGTTTTACTCCATATGGAAATTAGTTGACTAGTCTAAGTTCAGATTTTGAAACTGGGCTTGAACTTGCTATTGATAACAGTGAGAATGGAATAGAAAAACCTAGAAGATTACCACGACTATGGAAAAGAATCTTAGTGGTGCCATAAAAAGACAAAGCAGCATAGAAATTACCTCTCATCCCTTTCAAGGATAGCCTCTTTTATTGTGTCCTTCTATATGGCAATGGTGATCATGCCCTCCTAGACATGTAGTTAACATTTTGCCTTTTATTTACTTTTGTATTCCTTTGAGACTTATCAATGCCCTTTTTCCTAGCTATTTTGGGTCTACCAGACCCTTGTTTGAATTCTGGTGGCCTAATAGTTTCTTCATTACTAGTGGGCCACTTCTTTATACCAAGCATCGGTTGAATTGCCTTCCCATATGTTTTGACATATTCAATCTTCCATAACCAACTAGAAGTGTACTCTTCAATATTAACCCTACTATCTCTAATAGCACATATGGCATGTGCATAAGGAATGCTAGAGAGGGTATATCTCCTATAAAAATATATTTTATTCTGAAGCCTCACCACATATCTGTTTTGCCCATAATCATATCTGTTTTGCCCATAATCAATCTCATACCCTCCTTCTCCATTATGATGTACTGAACAATGTTGAGCAATCATGACACTCTTCTCAATTGCTTCCCATATTCTTGGTCTAAATTACCCTTTCACTTGGCAGCCTCTTTCCTTTTTCTTACAATTCTTTTCATCAATTCTCTTCTAATATGCTCAAACAATCCTAAAACTGACATTTTTTCTTACATCAACCAGAGTCTTATTGAAGGCCTCACATAATTTATTACTAACCAACTTGATCATAGAATCTTTCGTTTGGAAAGCTCAGCACCATTGCTGAACTAATGCATAATGCTACCCTTAGCTTCTTGGCTCTGAGCTTATCTAAATTTTCTTCATATTCCATTACTGTGAAGGATTTTGTAATTTTTCAAAAGTGCTCCTTCAACTCTTCCCCTTTATGTCCTCTTCCATGCCAACTCACATAAATATGTCTAGCATAAAACCTGTGCTCAGCATCTGGACACAAATTAGCTCTATCAAGTCCCTACAAGGGAAAATATAACCATTTGAATAGGCAAGTGAATGCAAATCTACATATATTATAACAGTTACACTCTTAATGAAAGTAAAAACAATATTGATGTGATACTTTTACCTTTTATTGGTCAGTCATTATAGTCCAACCAATTCTAAAGCCCAAGTTAGGTAAATCTTCTTTCAGCCTTTCAATGAACCACTTCCATTTGATTGTCGACTCAACTTCAACTATAGCCCAAGCAATAGGAAACATTTTATTGTTTCCATCTCTTCCCATAACACATAGAAGTTCACCCATAGATTTGGTCTTCAGCCAACATCCATCTAGGCCAAGAAATGCCTGCATCCATGCCTAAACCCATGTTTAATAGCTTATAAGCATATGTACATTCTTTCGAATACAAGTGGAGATGTTGGAATTGGCCAAGACACTGTTAATGTAATAGTGCTTCCTGGGTTAGTCTACCTAATCATGTCAGCATAAGACCAAAGCTTCCTAAACTCCTCTCAATGTTGATCACAACACTGTTTTCTTTTTCTTTTCTTTTCTTTTTTTTTTTTTGCTTTTCTCACCACACTCATGGACACTTCTAACACCTAAACAATCCTTAACGTAAAATTTGATATCATCATTCTTTAAAAATCGCTCCTTTTTAATCTTATCCCTTAACAAGTCAGATATGATGCTAGTGTTCATCCTAGGATTTGTATATACCCTATTACAATCATAATTGTTCTAAATTTTCTAACTTAAAATGACTGCAACTGCTTATCAAATTCTCCATATATATACCAAGGGCAGTTCTCTGTTCTACATTTACCTTGGACAAACTTGGGATTATTTTTGGTAGACATGACAACCCTCTTTGTTTTGATGGACAACAAACTCAATGTAAGTTCATCATAAACAGGGTATTTCCTTTTCCTCATAGTAGTGTTATCTACCATATCATCTACATCAATAACAAGTTCTCCATATTCATCACTGTCATAATATTCAAATAAAACTACCTCTTCTTCATCATCTGCATTAGCTTCTTATGGTCTATTATCTACATCATCTTCATCCAGGCCATTACCTTCATCTCCTTACTCTAAATCCTCTTCGACATCTTCATTTCGACCATTACCTTCATTTCCTTGCTTTAAATCCTCTTCAACATCTTCATCTAGACCATTACCTTCATTTCGTTACTTTAAATCCTTTTCATCATCTTCATCCTCTTCAACCTCAATATTTGTATCATCTTCATTCTCTATATCTACATCATTTTCATCCTCCACATTTGACACATCATCTAAATTACCTACATTACCTCCAGGCCCTTCATTTTTAACATCCTCACCATTGTCTTCAACTACATTACCCTAATTAACCTCATTACATTTATCCTCAATCACTTCAACAGGGGTATCCATACTATGTTCAATATAAGTATCAATACCACTTGTACCCATCATCTAACTAACCATATCTGTCACATTAGCACCATCCTGTACAACCGTCAAACCATTACATAGTTCAAAACCAAGCATAAGATAAAATATCATTTTCACATTGTTATACCCACTTCTCTTACATACAACAACTAGTTCAAAATAGCTCTGTAAGTTAGGATCAAATTGAATTCCATCCACAAAATCACCCTCATAGCAAACATTATCACCCATATTAACAAAACATCTCACCTGGTGAAACCTCATAGTTACCTCATCAAATGTCATTTTGCTAAGTCGAAATGACCAACTCCAGGAAAACGAAGAGACTCGGTTAGAATGTTGAAAAGAAACACGGAAGTGAAAGTGATAAATTAAAGCCTAGCACAACGCATAATGCTTAACATATTCATAACAATTCCATCAAACAACTAATTTAGAATGGTGAAAGGTGACAAGAAACAGCGAAGTGAAAGTGTCAAATTGAAGCATAACACAACACATGAAAGTTAGTGGCATTTCCTACTAACCTCATATATATATATTTCTAAGAACTTACTAATTCACAGGTGTAAATAACACCACGTGCCTTAATAAATAGAACTTACTAAGTTCTATTAATTAAGGCACGTGGTGTTATTTACACCTGTGAATCAAGAAATATGTTCTCACTGTGACTCTTAAGCTTGTGGAAGTTTTCACTTATAAGCCTCATGGGAGCTACATCACTGGTTTCCAGTCTATATACCAACCTAATGGTTTATTACGCTTCAATGTTTCAAAAAAACCCATATTAAATGCAATCCTTATTCAATTCAACTGTTACATTAACTTTAAGTTACTAGTTTTTAGAGTCTTTCATATTTAAGTTACTACTAGAATGTTAAATCAGAACTTTATGTTATCATCAATGATAGTCATCATAGTCATAGTATTGCAAAAAACAACATAAAAACAATACATCATTTTTAATTACAAACAAACTTATGGTTAAGTTCTAAATGATACTTGAAGAATGATCTAAGAAGGATTGATTTGCCCTGTAGAAATTCATTCGACCAATCATCAGTGGTCAAAACCCATCTACATCTTTTCTTATGTGTCAATTTCTACTTTTTTAATTCCTTCAACCAAAGAAATTTTCTTTATACTTTATGCCATTAGCTTCTATGTGATTAGCACAAATCCTAAAATCTTCATTGAATTACTTGAAAAATATGTCCCTTTCAAATTATGAGTATAGGGGAGCACTATATTAAAGCCTCACTTAGAATAATTTATAGAGAGTCAATTCAATAATATATCTATGATTTTTTACTGTAAGGAATTTCTTTTAAATTCATAATTGGACTTATAAAAGAAGTAGAAAAAAATCTTAGTCCTCTCTTGAAGCAAGTTTATTGAGAGATGAATAGTTTAGTCCATAGAAAAATGTTTGGATCATAGGCAATGACTATACATCCAAATGGTTTGTATATATAAATAAGGATCTAAGAGCAACCCTAAAAAAGATTAACTTGTATATATACACAAGTTAGAGTGACACTATAGTAACTTGTATATATACACAAGTTAGACTAACCTATTCTATGCGACCTAAAAAGAGATAAAGTCATTACATTAACACTAGCAAACATAAACAATAATAACATTAGAAGCATTAAAATGGCGTGGAATCATAATTGGTCATGCAAGTTACACTACACTCATTGGTTAAAGGAACCACAACATAATTATGAAGTTTATTTTTTTAGAGATAATCTTCTTCTCTTAAGTCTAATGGCTAATTTCTATCCCAAGATTTACCTTAGCTTTAAGAGATGATGCGTGAACCAGGTAAGCCAACCCCTTCAATGAAGACTAGAGTGTGGATCAGGGGATGCTAAAGATGCGTCAACTAGGCAACACAAACCCTTCAACGAAGGATGAAGCACGAATCTGGCAATAGTTTTGATGCATGAACCAGGCAAGACAACCCTTGCACGAAGACTAGAGTGGAATGCCCGAGGTGAAGATGTGTCAAAGAGGGGGGCGATGGTGGGATTTTAGCGATTTATGTAACTTTTAGGTTTCTCTTTTTTTACTTTACGAAATTTACAAAATTTTATCATTAAAACTTAAAACCTCTTACTCTTTTATACGTGGAATTTAGAAAAAAGGGTAGCGGTGCCACTTTGTTGCATGTAAAATACACCCTAATTTTTGTCAAAAAAAGTTTTAAATTAAGCAGAATCGTGCAATTTTAGACTTTCTATAAGCAAGTTACAAGTTTAAGTCCGAAGTTGGTCAAACTTAAAAAGGTTAAGCCCTAATTTGGGCTTTTAGCCTAGTTTAAATAACAATAAATAGGGAGGCCATAT
Source organism: Erythroxylum cassinoides (assembly GCA_027478405.1). NCBI lineage: Eukaryota > Viridiplantae > Streptophyta > Magnoliopsida > Malpighiales > Erythroxylaceae > Erythroxylum > Erythroxylum cassinoides. The sequence continues at coordinate 31,370,156 of JANIPM010000008.1, read as the reverse complement.
ATGGTGAAGGGCCAGAGAGGAGGAAACTGATGCATCTAATCATGGCTTGAAAGTGTTGGTTCAAAAGGAGGATTCATCGATAGAAATGGTCCTCTAATTAATGTGAAACAATCCTTAACAAAAGGAAAAAAGTGATGGTAAGGAGCTAGACAATGAGGAATTCAAAGTGTATAGAAGAAGATGGCCAAGGAATAGGGCAAGAGGTCAAAATTTAATATTACCTTTTGTATGTTTGATTGAACCTAAGTTTCCTATATCAATTGGTGATGATTTCATGGTTTTTTTCATACTTATTGGCTCTTATTTTTGGATTTTGTGCTTAATTTAACTCTTGAGTGCTTGTCTTGAATTTATGTAGTTTGAGGGTAAAATTGTCACAAATAATTCTAAATTGATTTTTTAGAACAATTGATACTGCAAACTACTATTTTTCATTGTAGGAGATTCAAGAAGTAGAGTCAAGGAGTGAAGGCCAAGATGACAAGTCAACAATTCAACGAGGGCAACAGGCAAGTTCACTGCAGCGGCGTTGATGTTTATGTTAGAGAATATATAAAACCAATTGAGTTGGCCTCACACAACAGCTTAAGCTATTGTGGTGAAATGGTCGCTTAATAGTTTTGCCACAGCAAAATATGAAGATTTACTGAAGAGACCTTTCAGGAAAAGTTCGCCGTGACAAAAGCTGAAGTTGACTGAATAAATCTTTCAGGAAAAGTTCACCGCGGCAAACTCATCCTCTTGCCACGGCGAAACCTTCGAATTGGCACAGACTCGGACCATTTTTGGCAAACTAACTGACTATGCAACCCGATCCATCAACCCATTTTATGAAAAAGACTTATTTTAGGCTAACTTACAACGGGGGAGAGTGAGTCGACACTTGATATTATTATTCCATCATCTCATTCAACTCCATTTTCATGCACACCATCGTCATCTCTCATCCATACCATTTTCTTCCATTTTTTCACCTGCGATTGCTACCATGGGTATCTCCAGTGGTTCTCGGTTGGGAAGTCTCTTGGAGCTATGCGTGGCTAGGCACCTCTCTCTTCTTAAAGATGTAACAATGCTTTTAGTTCAACAAGCTTAAAAGGGGAGTATCTTAATCTATGTTTAGATATGATTTATGAACTCCTAGGTTTAGGATTTGTAATCTGTAGTTGAACATTCTTGATTAGAGTTTAATCAAGTGTTGGATATTCAATGTGTGGTTATGATTTGTTGATGTAAAACTTTGAGCTTAAATATATGAAGTCTCATATATGTCTATTTGCGATCTTGTTGAATCTCTTTTATCTAGCATGGTTGTGTTTGATATTTAGTTGATTTGACATCCCAAAGTGACTTGTTGCATTGATTTACCCACTATACACACTAAGGCAATTTAACAAGGTCGTAAGAAATGGAGTTCATTGATTAAGACCTTGGACTTAAAGAGTTCTTTAAGGTTTACTCATTTGAAACTTAGTGATTTCCACCTCCATCGAAAATTGATTTCGAACTACGATAGCCAAAGCTCAGTTTCAAGAGGATACTATCACCATTTGATTATTGTCTTTATCTTTCTGATTTTCCATTCCCAAAATTCCAAAAATACATTTTACACATTTTTCTTACAATTCCATTTAATTCAGTTAAGGTTTCCAAAGATCAAAACCCCCTCCTTACCAATTTAGCTTGCATTTCATGATAGGTTAGCTTAGGTCCATTCGTTTAGGTTTCGATTAAGTAAGACGACCCAAGGTTGCAACCTATATTGCAATCCTTGGATTATATTTTTTATTTGACCTCCAAAGGTACGAACTAGGTCCGGATCAAAATGGTGTCGTTGCCAGGGAACCAAGCAATTGGTTCTCTAGGTTAGCTTTTGTCATTTTGCTGCTAAGTAAGGTTAGGAGGCTTTTATTTACATTGCATTCTAGATAGTTTAGCTTCATACTTGTCACTAGTATAGGATTTCATTTTCCTTACATAGCATAAAAATTTTGAAAACACAAACAAAAAGTATATTGAACCTTTTGCACTTTTCATACTTATCATTTTTTCACCCACATAGTTTTGAACATTTCTTTAATTGCTTTTCGATGCATACATACTTTACTTGCATACATACTTTCATACATACTTTCACACACCTATACACTTGCATCCATCACATCTCATCTTTTTATTTGACTTTATGTGCTTGCAAGTAAATTTTGTTACATTTTATTTTCATTTGAATTATTCTCGTGCATGCCCCAGAAAGCCAAACTTCTGCTTTTCTACCTTAAAATTGAGAGACGTTTAAGAAAAATTAGAAAGGATAGGAAAGGAAAAGAGAGAAGCTAGGTAGTTGTTAAAGAGGAGTCTAGTTAGCCAAGCAATGAGAGTGAATCATTAGAAGGAGTGATAATGGCTGAGAACCCAGCTTGCAAAACCCTAACCTTAATGCTAATCAACCTAGGAATGGCGATAATGGAGGTAATGGGAAGCAAGAACGAGTTAGTGAGAATAACAAAAATGAAAGAAATAGGACCATTAGGGAAGCAACTACCTCTGATGTGAATTATGACCCATTTACTACTGCTTGTCCTAATTTTGACATAAATTTTGAAGTTAAAGGATTTCTCATTAACACTCTTCCTAAATTTCATGGCTTGACAGGAGAAGATCCTTACATCCATTTGCAATCTTTATCCATGATTTTTTAGAGTATGAAACTTGTGGGAGCTTCAATTAATTAAGTACTATGGAAGGTTTTTCACCTATCCTTGGAGAGAAAAGCAAAGGAGTGGTATATGAGCCTCCTAAGATATGTGGCAAATGCCTACCATAGTTAGGCCAATCTGCGAAAGGCATTCCTGGAGAAATATTTTTCGACCTCGAGAACTTCATCAATGAGGAAGGAGATCTATTCAGCACATCAAGATTATGATGAGTCATTCTATAACTCTTGGAACCACTTCGAAGACTTGTTGTCCAAATGCCCCTACCATCAGATACCTGATGAGTAGTTAGTGCAATATTTTTATGATGGGCTAAAGAGTCAAGATAAAGGTATGTTGGATGCGACATCAGGAGGTTCTTTGATTGCCCTTACAGCTTCAGCGGCATAGGATCTGATCAAGAAATGGCTTTAAATCATCAACAGCACAGTGTTAGAGATACCAGAGGTGTATATGAGTTGGGAGCTTCGATAACCCAATCCAGAAAAATGGAGAGTCTAGAGTCTAAAGTTGACTCTTTGGAGAGTAATGTGACTTCACAGTTGTCCTTCATCACTACAGAACTGAAAAATATGAGTGTGCATTGCCCAACACCTTCTATGGATCTTACTGCACCCAGTTGTGATACCTATGGGTCAGTAATGCACATATCTAGTATCTGCCCCAATTGTTATAAAGAGGTGTTCGCTGTATATCAGGGTCGACCTAATCAAAAATAGGACCCCTATTCTAACACTTATATTGAGGATGGAAAGCAAATCCTAGGCTCAGTTGGAGGAATGAAGAAGGAAGAAGTCCGAACAGATTTCAACAAGGTGGAGGAGCTGGTACTTCCACAAACCAGTTCCATAACCAATAGCAAGCTTTGACTATCCCACCAAAGGAGGATACTAACTAACTTCTGCATAATATGATGGCGCTGATTAAGGAGGAAAGGACTTCGAACAACAACCAGTTCAATGCAATAGCCTCTCTCATTCAACAGGATTCTTCTAAAAATGCTACTCGAAAAAATGCCCTAGAAAAGAGAATGGAGCAATGGGAGACGAAGGCTAAGAATATCAACTCCTATGTCACTCAATTATCCAACAACATGAGTGATAACCAAGAGAGAAATAGTGGAACTATCCCCTCCAACATTGTTATAAACCCTAAAAGATTTAATGCCATAACCCTCCAAAATGGAAAACAAGTGAGGTTCAGAAATCAAGATAAGAGAGAAGATGAAAAGGAGATTGAGAGGAGAGAATTGCCTTCAACAAATGAGAGAGTCAAAAAGTATGAAAGTTCTAAGGAGAGAGCACTTCTGACTAAAAAGGAGTCCAAACCATTAAAGAGCAAGGAAGTGAATTCTGAAACCAACTCGAAATCAAGCAAGCAAGGAGCCCATGAAGCAAATGACGAGGAGGTAAACCTAAAAGACCTTCCTTTTCCCAATTCGTATTTGCTTAGAAAAAGGATGACTAATTTTAAACATGATAAATATGTCATTGATTTGTTTGGAAAAGTAAAAGTCAACATCCCTTTGCTTGACCTTGTAAAAATGGTTCCTGCATATGCTAAATATCTTAAGGACTTGTGCACCAACAAAAGAAAGTTCAGACCGAATGAAGGAGTGCAAGTCAGCTCAAATGTGTCCACATTGTTCAAACCCTAAATACCAGTAAAATGCCAAGACCTTGTATCTTTCACTATCCTGTGCACCATAGGAAAAGTTACTATAGGAGGGGCCTTGTTAAATCTAAGGGTGGCCATTAATGTGATGCCTAAGTCTGTCTACATATCATTAGGGGTCAAAAGTCTAAAGCCTACATCTGTAGTGTTACAATTAGCTGATAGGTCTCTTAGGCATCTCGTGGGCATCATTGAGGACATTTTGTTCCACGTAAAGGGTTTGGTCTTTCCAACTGATTTTTATGTACTTGACATGTCTTCTGAAGTTATGCAGGATACTCCATTGATTCTTGGTAGACCCTTCTTAAGGACTGTTAGTATTATGTTTAGCATGAAAGAAGGTACTATCACCATGAAAGTAGGAGATCAACAAGTGAGCTTTAACATGTATGAAGCTGTGAAACATCCCCATGAGTATTATTCACTTTTAGGAGTTAACATGCTTGATATTGTTATTAATGATGCATGCTCTAAGTTTGAACTCCAACATGTTTACTCTAGCTCTATACTAAACTCATTGAATTCTTTAATTGTCAATGATGATCCTTTGGGAGAAAGGTTTTCCGTTAATGTTTCAGATGAACCCGAAATTGAGGAGGTTGAAACTGTCACGACAAGTGGTAAAGTTGTCTTACCATAACATTGCTATCTGTCGAAGGTTCACCAAGAGCAACAGGAACGTCTGTAATCATCAGGTTGTTTCTCTCCTTCGCTTGTTTGCTTACTTTTTCTCTGTGATTGAGTATGACATTGTGGATGCATTAGTTTGTTGAATAAGTGTGGGGGAGAAACCAATTCAGTAAGACATTAGTTTAGCTTTTAGTTTTAGCAGTTTTTCAATTCAATAACTCCTTCCTACTTTATGATTACTGTTCATTTTGGCTTTAAGCATGATACATCTTCAAATTTGAGGAATTGATGTGATTGATTGTATTGCACTTTGTTTTCTTAATCCATTCTAATGCGTGAAGACTTGTATATGATCTCTAAGTGTACTAAGTATCTAGCTTGCGTCTTTTGCGTGTTTATGAGTCATTTTCCTCATTTTTGTCTTTGTTTTGTTTTCCTTTTAGGCAACCTTTTCCGCGGCGTGAAGTCCACATCGCCACGGCGAAAGTTCCTTACAATTTTCCTGTTTGTTTTGCGTAAACTTTGCTGCAGTGTGAAGTCTGCATCGCTGCGATGAACATACCTCATTTCTCTCTATTCCTCTCGGGTTTATTTCGCCTTGACATGCATTCCACTTCACTGTGGTGAACTTCCCAATATTCTTCTTTGTTCCTTTTGGGTTAATTTCACCGTGGCATGAGTTCACATCGTCGCGGCAAAACATCGATATTTTGTTGTTTAAACGACTAGGGTTAAGTTCACCGCAGCGAAAGTTTAATCTGTGAAAAATTGACGTGGTGAAATTACCCATCTACCCTTATTTTCTCTTAACCTTTCATATTCCCTTTGTCCCTTTTAATCATTTCACACCCCAAACCCTATATAAACAACCCCGACCCCCCCTCTCGTCTCCATCCCTCTTTTTTCGCTGCAGCCATCCTAACGCTTCCTCTCCCTTCCGACTCTCTATGTGTTTTTCTTCAAGCTTCGTAAGTATTTTCTTCTCTTCATTTTCTCTTAGTTTTTGTATTGTTTAGGGTAGATTAAGTTTATTATTTTGTTCTCTTTTCCATTTTCCTTTTTAGATTCATTTTGTTTAGGATAGTTTGTTTTACTCATTTATTTAAGTTGTATTTCGATGTGCATTCTTGCAGAATAATGCCCCATCTTAAACTCCCAAACTGTAGTACTCCTACTGCCCCTCCGAGCCCTCCTAGTGATTCCAACTTTTCTGATAGTTTCACCTTTGTGGAAATAGCTGAAAAGTAAACACTAGGTCATTTATCAAAGAGCGGCCCTTTCCCTTAGCCCCCCTGACAATCCTTTTGTGCAACAACTTTTTTCCTCCTAACTTATAGGATTAGTTAAACCCCGTGACCAAGGCAACGATAAATTCGTTCGCCATTTCTACACCTATGCCAGATTCCACAACACCATGGAAATAAACTTTCGTGGTGTTAAAACACCCAATGCATTCACCACCGCTAGTATCCATCGCCATTTCAATCTTCCTCCTATTCTCCGTTGCCACTATGATCAACTGATACATAATTATCCCTCGGACGATGTTATTCGCACCCTCTATCAAAAGGGCGTCGAATGGCATCAACCAATATATTACCAATTATACCTAAAAAGATCCGATCTCCGACCCGCAGCTCGTCATTGGCTCCATCTAGTATGCAACAATATCATCCAAACCACCTACCTCGCCTATGTGACTAAACAACAAACCCTCCATGTCTACCTCCTAATGACTAGTTGCCTAGTCGATATAGCTAATGCTATCACCTCCGCCTTACATGATTCCATCACTACCGCCAAATTCACCAATGCTATCACCTTTCCCCATCTCATTACCGACATATTCTGAGCACACAATATCTCGAAATTAGAAAATGATAGTTATTTCGACCTGGACCCTCTCTTTAGGTATACCCACCTAAAACAACCCACCGTTTACCCACTTTAGCCCTCCACCCAGGTTCAAGTTATTGGTGCAACTTCTGCAGCTGCGGCACTAGATGAGGATGATCATCCAGCTCAGGATGCTCCTGAGTTCGTGACTTTACAGACCCTCATTGGTAGAGTTGACAGACTTTGTGCAGATCTGTCTCATGTCCGAGACACTCTCTTTCAGGAGATAGCCAAACAGAAGGCCTTATATGACTGGGATATGTGGTATCGCCGATGTATGGATGCATTGCTCGCCGAACATCTCCACTTCTGGCTACCATCTGATGAAGATGGCCCCTTGAGCGGCGCTGGCACATCGGGACCAGGTCCCTCTGGATTTGGGGATGATCTTCCTATGGAGCTTGAGTTCATTGTTCTTTGTGTTTTAGCTAGTTATGTTTTAGTTTTTAGTTTATTAGATACTCAGTTACATTTTTGTCATATAAAAAATTAACGGTCGGTTATTTATATAATTCTCATTGTGCTTTTCCCAATGTTTTGTTATTCATTAGCCTTCCACTTCCTTTTCAATGAATAATATGTTTTAATTGTTCTTCACATTGAGGACAATATGATGTTTAGGTGGCGGGGAGGTTATTCCATTTGGCAACTCTTGTTTATGCATCATTTTTGGCCATTTAATTGCTTATGCAAGTCATTTGTTTGTCATATACAAATTTTTAAACTTGGTCATTGAGGTGAATCGCATTTTTCAAGTGTTTCTGCAATTTTTCACCACGGTGAACTCTTGATTTCACCGCGATGACGTTGCAAATTTTAGATTCACCGCGACGAGCTCTTGGTTTCGCCACAGCGACGCTATCCTTTATAAAAGAAACTGTTTTAAATTCCCTCATTTCAATAATTCTCACAAATTAGAATCTTTTCACTCCTATGTCTTGATTTTATAAATTTCAAAGTTATCCCTATGTTTTTGAAAACACCATCTATGTTTTTAAATGATAGTTGATTTCGGTTAATTTCATTTTCAATGTTTTCACAAGAAGCAAGTGAGGGTACGCTAAGAGAGTAGCATTATGTGTTTTTAAACCTTGAGATTGTTTAATTGAGATACTAACCTTGTTGGAAGGATATTTTAGCCTGAATTCTTTCATTTTTGTGTGTATCTGCTTAATTTCATATCTCTCTAGAACTTGTTTTAATTCTTGATCAAAGCTTGATGAACTAAAAT
>JANIPM010000008.1:31265081-31281613 GCA_027478405.1 Erythroxylum cassinoides | reverse complement strand
AAACTAGTATTTATAGCCTAAGTCTTCAACTATCTTCTTGAGAAACTGCTTCTTGAATCTTTTAGAAACCATTATTAAATGAGTCCTATAACTAACTCCAACTAACTAACTAACTGATGTTCTAGAATAGTTTCCATTTCCATCATCTAGTACTGTACTTCTTCTGGTGTCACGCTTCTTCTGGTTGACGTGTATCTTCTTATGTTGACTTTCTATATCTTTTGGTGTTGACCTTCTATATCTTCTGGTGTTGACCATATATCTTCTAGTGTTGACCATATATCTTCTAGTTCTATTTCTTCTAGTGTTGACTACGTATCTTCTAGGTGTGACTACGCATCTTCTGGGTTTCACCATATATCACTTACATTTTTCTGCGCATTTAACAAACTTATTAAAACAATTCACACATTTCTAAGATTATTATTATTAGATTGTCATCAAAATTAATAGAAGTGAAGTCTTCTTGTGATAAAAACTGTCTTTAACATCATGTTGATTTTTTGGTTTTGGATTTTAAAGTGATAAAAATTGTCCATTGATTTTAGGTAGGCCCTTTATGAATACTGGTAGGGAATTAGTTGATCTACACGAGGGAAAAGTTGTTTTGAGGATTGGTGATGAGAAGGTTAAGTTTAATAAGTCTAAATCTTTAAAGAAACCAAGGGATGGTAATTTATGTATGAAGATTGATGGTGTGGATGAATGTGTAAAGGAGGTCGAAAAGGAAGTATACTGATTTTAAATTGCATCATAAGTGTTGCATCCTTTGCTTTTGTATGATTTGCGAAATCTGCTATATGTTTGCTACATGAACTGTGAAGTGATTTATAAAGACAGTTTTTTCAAGTGATTTTTGAAAAGAATAGCAAGTTTATGAAATCAAGTTTTGAAAGCGCATATGAAATATTGTATACTTATGAAACTCAAGTTTTCAAGAAGTGCCATTTTGGGCAACACAAGTTTTCAAGTCATGATATATGTGTTATGTGGGTTTGTGGTGGTCCTTTAAGATAATTCACGTGCACGTTGACTCAAGTTTAAGGCTTCTTCTGATTGCTTGCTAGTGGCATGAAGCTCCTTCATGGACTTCCATAAGTTCACGGCTACGCAAAACCATTATGTGGGATTGCGCTAGTAAGTTCTGTTCACGGCTACACAGGATCCTTAGGGAAAATGTGTAATATGTTCTGTTTTGGATCCACCCAAACTATTCTGATATGCTTATGTGCTTATGATCTGTTGACAAGTTTGATGCATTACATGATTTAAAATTGTTCATATATCGTTTGATAAATTGAGAATTTTGAGGAATAAGTGTTTGATGATATTTTGCATATGAAATTACTTTTTTTCGAAAATGTAAAATGTCAATGAGTTTTTAAAAAGAGTTTTTGCTTATCTTTTTATAATAAACTGTTACCTATAAGTTGTCAAGCCCACCCCCTTCCTGTCCTCACCTCCAGGTAATGAGCAAGAGATGGAGTGAAAGAGAGTCAAGACCTAACCTCGATTATGCACATTTTTATATTTTTAAGCTAGATTTTATAACCATGAGGGTTTAGTTGCATTTCAAGGATTATTAGTTCTTGTAACTTTTGTATATGGAGATTTGAGACATTGATGTATTGTGGCTTGAAATGTCATTAAAGCCTTGTAATAATTTTGTTTTGATGTTTGATTGTCGTGGGCACACCACCTACTAGACCTCACGAATTTACCTACTAAACCTCACATAAAACTTGTCTCGAGCAACCTAGATAACGGGTAAAGAACAAACCAAGAAAGTTGTTACGATCAAAATCACGCCACAATCTGATTCAATTGATAAGTGATGTTCAATTCCTAAGTTGAAAAGAACAAGAGGGTTTTCTCCTCTCAATATGGCCAACGACTAATAGAAAACAATATGATCAAAGTTGTGTTCCAAAAAATCCTAAAATATAAGTATTTATACCTTGGCTTAATGTTAAAAGACTTGGGCTTAAAATACATGGAAGCCCAAAATATAATTATAACTTAAAATAAGTCCAAAATAGAATAATAAAAACACGCCTGGGTCTAGTCTGACGCACTTCCAAGTCTGATCATAGGCGAGTTTCTCCTCTTGGAATTAAGTGATGATACGCAGCCCAATACAATGGTCTTCAAGTACCAAGTGAGTCTAATCCACGGATTTGAGATAAATGAATCAATTTGGACTGTGATTCAGATAGCTCTCCTCCAATAGGCTTAGTGCACTTCATCCTTTCCATAAATTAGCCCACATGTGCATAGAAAACCTCCTTGAGTCTCTCGATCTTAGCTTTGGACATAGGTCTAACTGGAATGACAAGCTCGTCTCTATCACGCACGCCATCTCTATAGTGATCCTTACTTCTGCTCACATCATTTAAGTAAGAAGATTGATGCTATAAGTTAGGTTGTTCAACTAATTGAAGTGATGCATTGTGATATTTGTGGTGGTGAACATCCCAATCATAAATATCAAGCACCTTACAACATGGGAGAATCGACAAAGCCAATTAATTTTATAAGGAACTGGCCTCAAATTAACACCTACGGTTACACTTATAATCTTGAGTAAAGAGACTATCATAAATTTTCATGGAATAATTAAGGATAGCAAATACAAAGACTTCTACATTAATTTAACAACAATAGCAGTAATAAAAGAAATCAAGCTCGTACAAAAATTTATTATTACATTTGAGGCTCACTTATATAACATTGAAGCATCTTTTGAATTTAAGGACCCTCTATCCACAACTTGGATATCAAAATGGAAAAATCACTAAACCTTTTATTAAAAGGTAGAAAGGAAATTTTTCTAGCAACACAGTGCCAAACCCGAGAGAATAAGTGAAAGTCGTGACTCTAAGGAATGAAAAGGAGATAAAAATTAAAGAAAAAAGAGAAATGGAAGAAGGAAAAGGATGTTATGCAAGAAAAGAAAGACGAAGAGGAGAAGCTAAAGAAGAAAGTAGGTACAGAATACAAATCAAAAATTCGATACCTAAGCAAACTTGATAAAGATAGAAAGGAAGATAAATTTGGAAAGTTTTTTACAAAATTTTAAATAATTACATTTTAACATTCGTTTTATTGGAGCTTTTTATAGGTTCAAAAATATGTCAAGTATTTAAAGGATCTCCCTTCTAGCAAAAAGAGGCTTAAGGAGTTGTTGACAATTACTTTATAAGAGGAGTGCTCTATCAGCTTACAAAACAAGCTACCCCAAAAAACAAAGATCCATAAAGTTTTACTATTTATAATATTATTTATAAAATTTCAATTGAAATAGCATTATCAAAATTAAGAGCTAGTATTAATTTTATGTCATATAACATATTTAAAAAGCTAGGTTTAGGTGAACATAAACCAACAAAGACAAGCATCTGTTAAGTGGATATGCCAGTTAAATATCATATAGGTATTACACAAGATGTTTTAGTTAAGGTTGACAAATTTATCTTCTCTATTTATTTTATGATCATAGATATGATGGATGATGTAGAGGTTCCCCTGATCTTTTGTCGACCTTTCTTAACTATTGGTAAAGTTATGATAGATGTGTATGATGGAATATTAATCTTAAATGTAGGAGATGAGCAAGCAGGTTTTAAGATATATGAAACTATAAGACATATATTTAATAAAGATGGTACTTTTTCTTTGTAGATGTGATTGATGCTAAAATTTCTTATATTACGAAGGGAATAATCACAAAGGATCTATAGGAGACTTGTATCATGCAAGAAGAAGGAGACGAGATGCATAACCCTATTCTATAAGAGCAAGTGGCATATTTGGAGGCTAATGAACATATGATTTGGAATTAAGTATAAAGTATAGCTAAATGATTCATAAAAGGGCATTTTTAGGAAGGCACCCAATAATTTAGGTGTTTTGTTTCAATTCAGTAGTTATAGAAGTTTTAATTAATAATTTTTGGTACATTTTTTTATGATGATGATTTTTACATTTTTTTAAAAAGTTAAAATAGCTTAAAGTCGTGGATTCAAGGGTGTTTTAATGTTCTTTCACTAATTGGATCATGATGGCTATCGTCAATATGTACTTTTCAAACTAAAGTGATAAAGCCTTTTATTGTCAAGGGAGTACTAGTTATCACAATTTTCTTATTGAGGGTAATGTAAAACTCAAGTGTGGCGGGGGGAAATTATTTTTTATAATTAGCTTAATAGTATATAATTTTGAGAAAATTTTTAACTTTGGAAAAACTTTGATTGAGACAATTTATTATAAGTTTGGTTATTTTTATTTTATTTACATAGTCATCATCAATAATTATTAAGTTAAATTTAATTTGCTTCATCGTTTTTGAAAATGGATACTTAATTTGTACTGTTATACTTTTGATATAATTTAGACACGTTATTGAGTCATAAATGAATTCTTTTTAACCCTTTTTGGTATCCCATAAAAAAGTGTGAACAAATGAACATAATATAAATTCAATCCATTGAGTCTAAACAAGTAAAAAGGTTGAAGTTAAACAGTGGTATTAGTAGTTAAATTTTAATAACTTCTTTTAGACTTTTTCAATTATTTACATGGATTTATTTGTCCTATTAAAGTTGTTAGTTTTGGTTGTACATTTTACACCTTTTTCAAAATAAATTATTTTAGTAAGTTCACATAGGTCTTGTTATTAGCAAGCAAAGATAATTCTTTAGGACATTTTTAAGTTTGTCAAGAATAAACTCTCTATTACATCAATTAGTAATTAAGGCAAAGAGTTTAAGAATAAAAGTTTTGAAATCTTTTATGAAGATAGTTTCTCTACTTTTAAGACCTCTCAACAAAATGAACTTATTGAGAGAGAAAAAAGGGCATTATAAGATACAAATACAATAATGATAAATGAATATGTCCTCTTAAAGTACTTTTGGGTAAAAGTTATTGCAACCCCATGCCACATTTTCAATAGGGTCTATATAAGACCAACTATCGATAAAATACCATATAAGTATCATTTTACTAGTAATCATATGCCAAATAGGGGCATTGAGCTAGAATTTGTTGAAATCTTACACTAATTAGCTTATATTTTCATTGAACTATTAAGTTATGAAAGGTTTTCCATAATTAAATGATAATTGCACATAATTGATACATATTCTTATGATTGATTGATGATTATATAATTTTTATTTGCATGTTTAATCTTTTGAAAGTCATTTGACTCAATTTTAGCGTTGTTTAAATTCAATTTGAAGTGTTTCTGATGAAATTTTCTAATATGTCTAGTACACCTTGCCTAAGATATGGGTTAGCGTCGTTAACCAAATATTGGTGAAAAAGTTATACAACGCATGGATACCATCAACAAGCCCTTCAATTGGATATTGGCTAGTCGATGCTCAACTATTGATTAATAGGGCAAATATTTTCAACTAGCTAGATTTTTTATATTTTAAACCCTTGTTTTCCCTCTCTTCTAACATTCATCATTCATCACTCTTTTTTTTAAAAAAAAATCGTTTTCAAAATCATGAATTTCTTATAGTACTTTTCCTCTTTCCTCGTTGATTTCCTCATTAATCCTTTTCTTATAACTGATAGTTGTTTGATTCAATTTGGAGTTTTCTAAGGTTTGTAAACTCTTGATCTTTAATCTTACTTGAATTTGAAATTTGGGCATTTTTACATGTTAAAATTTGGGAAATTCTGAAATTATTGAGAATTATGAATTGTTTTGTGAAATTAATGATTTGTTACTACAATTAGGAGCTTATTTGAATTTTTACAACAATCTATTTTGCTAAATATTGTCAATTGATGTTAGAGATGAAAATTTTTAGCATGGGCATAATGTCAAAATGAAGATTCCAAAGTGAATATATTTAGCTACAAAATAATGAATTCAAAGGATAAATTTATCTTTTGCATGATTAAGTTTACTTGATTTTGGTCTACTACGTATTAATTTAATCAATTTTAACTTTTTATTCGAATGTATATAGTTAATGATATTTTTTAACATTTATGAATAAATTGAAAATTTAAACACTTTTTTTAATTTGATTGCAGTTTGGAGTTATTGTGGTTTATTTATTTATTTATTTATTGGAGTGCTGTATTTTTGTTTGTACCTACTCCTCCTCTTTCGCTTCCTCCTTTACCTCCTTCTACCTTCCATTAGAGATGATCCTTACTTTAACATTGAATCACTTCAGGTTTTGGGATGACAAGTCTATATCACTTTTGTCAACAGGGTTATTCATCTAGATTTTTGAAGTATAGAATAGACGTTTAAGACAAGAAAATTATAGACATCTATCTGGTGGACATTTGTAAGCTGTATATTACAACCAGTCAACGACAAGAGACAAAAGTTCCAGATCACTTTATGGAGGGCTATAATTGACTACCGATGACAGGCCATGGCCACCTAACACACAGAATAGGTCGGCCATGGAATTCGAAAAGAAGCTAAAGAGAGAGAAAAGGGAAAAGAGCAAATAGGGCAGAGGTAGAGCGCATACGTTTTGCGTATGAGAGAGGCGGCACTGGGACAAGGCATGGATCGATGTCGTCGACCTCCAAAGAGTTGAGGTCGGCGGAAAGTTTTGAGAGTGAAATTAATAAAATTGAATGGCACAACCAACCCTGAGATTTTCGCTTTTCTTGTCATTATCGTATTATGAAAAAATTACATCTGATTTAATGTAATCTAAATTTAGGAATGGTAGAAAAATAAGCACGTCAAATGAGTCAAAATCGAACTTGGTAAAAATTCAAAGTATAAGCCAATCAATTGAAGGAGACTTTTTTGTTTCTGGAAATGATGATTGGCAAAAACAATGGCGGTAATAAAATTGAGACATGACATCCATTTTTCAAAAAGAATAAAATAAAATTGAGATGAGGTTAGATTTAGACTGCGACTTCAGAAAAGGCAATGACACGTGGCGCAAGATGTGACTGCCGACAGTCGTTGTCATTCTTCCTTTAAGTCTTTTTCACTTGCTGCTAGATCTTGCTGTTTTCCATTCCTTTCTTGATATTCTTCTTTTTTCTTTTTTAATGGTCGTGGGTGCCGCAGACTTATTTTTGTAAGTAAAAAATGACCCTATTGTTAGTTTATACCGTACTGTTTCATTGTAATTTAGTTACATAATAATTTAAAAGTATTCTTTATTTTGTATATATTTAGATATATATTATAAATTTTACGAGACAATTATGTATTGTAAATGAAATTATAATAGGATTATAATTACGATATTCATATTACATTATCCAAAAAATTGTTCTTAGTTATTGTTATATTAAGACTGGACATTAATAGAACGTAAAAAAGCTATCATATGTTATGTTTTTCTTTATGAAGGAAGTAGTCAATCTCATAAGCTAAAGTATAGAGATACTTAAACAAACGTACGGATGTTTATTAGAAAGCAAGTTTACTGAATAGATCCGATATGAGAAATTCATTTGGAACATGATTGTATTTCTATATAATTCTTATTATGATGATTATATAAGTGATCTTTTGACTTAATATTATCAAACTTATCGGAATTGTTATATTTGGATACCACTTATGACCTATTTAATCATGAACTGTTCAATTGGTAGTCATTGGATATAGCATAAGCTATATAGAAGTATTTGTGTGATCAAGATAAAATTCATCTTCCTAAGTAATTAGGGAGAAAGTTCGGTTATTCTCGATTGGTTTTGATTCTAGAAATCATTGGCCAAGGTAGAATAACGTTTTGTAAACAATTTACAATTGTCATTAATTGAATCAATAGCTAATAGTGCTTTATATCTAATCCACTATAAGAAAAGTAGGAATTAGCGATAGAAAATTACTAACAAAAAATAAACCGTTGCAAATTACTGACGGAAAAACAATTTCAGTCAGTAAAATTGATGGGAAAAATCTCTTTTAGTGGCAGGACTAATATCTGTCGCTAAATATGGAAGAAAATTATCTCAGCAAAATTTGCAACAACTTTAGCGGTGATATAAGATGTCCGTTGGTAAATACAGGGGAATTGTTGGCGGAATTAAAAAAATTTGAGTTTATGAACGAAAATTTTTCGTCGGTAAATTGGTAAATAAGGTGAGAAATGTTGACGAAATTAAAAACGTTTGAGTTTACTGACAGAATTTACCAACATAATTTTTCATTGGCAAATTTATAATCAAACGACGTCATTTTCTTTTACATTAAACTCACATGAAGCTCTCCTTCATACCAAGGGATGGATTATACTGGAGGGCAGAGGAAGAACAAATGATACGAGAGCTCAAGATGGAACTGGAGGTTATCCCAAAATTATTAGACTGGACTCTCCGATTCAATGAAGCTGAGGTGCGTTAGTGTCTCATCGCTGTTCTTATGGATTTTCACTCTTGTTTTATTAGACATTGATTCTCTGAGAACTTAGGTCATTGTCAAGCATTGAGATACACATGTGGCTCGAAGGCGTAAGGAGTCAAACGTATTAACCGTTAGGAACCATGGAAAGAACTCTAGCAGTGAGTTCATATTGTGATTTAGCTGTGTTGTATTTTTCAATTTGAGCACATATGATAGAAATTGGTTGGGATGCTGATGCATGTAGTTTGTGGATGTATATCTCTTTCTGTGCTTGGATAATGCTGTAAAAGTTATTCTATGAAAGAACTAAAACCAAGTAGAAGTTCTTAGAATGGTTGTTTTAGATTGATTGTAATGATATATGTTGTGCCTTGAAATTAGTAGGGTGTGGGAGTAGGTCGTTCGTGTTCATGAAGGTGAATTTTAAAAAAATAGTTTTTAGTTATTTACCGACAGAGAAAGAAGTTCGTCAGTAAATTTTCTGTCTATAAATTTACCAACTGAACACAACTCAAAATAATCGTCTGTATATTCACCGACGGTACAAAATTTTCATCAGTAAATTTACTGACGGTCGTTTCTCCAACGCATTTTTTCGTCAGTAAATTCCTTCGCTAAATATCATTTTCGACGGAATATTTAGACTTCTGTTGGTAATTTTTTGTCGTTATTTCCCCGTTTTCTTGTAGTAATCAAAACATTACATGATGAAATGATTGAATTATACAGAAAAATTATATACGAAAAGGTTAGTCAAAACTATTTTGACATTTCTAAATATTTGGGTTGCTATGATGCGTTGTTAGACGTAAATCTTGATCTATAATTATAAATTGTTTAATTAGAGAATTAAAGGTAAATTAAAATAAATTTTAATTTATCTAATTCTAATTCTAATTCTAATTCTAAATTCTAATTCTAACTATGAATTATAATTATAATTATAATTTATCATCATTGCCAACATATTCAGAACCTAATGAGTCTCAAATAAAAAAATGAGTTGAGGAGAGTAAAATTATTTTAATCAAGTTAGACTTAATTATAAAGTTTGAGAAACTTTATGATTAAATATGATATATTTAATAAATAAGGATCAATATTAGATATTGGATTTTATTTGAGAATAACTAGTGTTTAAATTAAAGCTTAAGTGAAATAAAAATTTAATTTCAATTAAACTACTAAAATGCCCAATATCTATTATAAATAGTCTTAATTATATGAAGCTAGCATTTTTTGTATAATCTTTGCTGCGTGAGTTATAGAGTTCTCTCTCAACCCGTTCAGTAGATACTGTTAGAGGCTGTACATTTGTGCGACTACGGTGGTTGAGGAGGAACAATTTGGGAAACGGTTCAAGGGATATAACAAGACTATGATCAAACTTTAAAATAAGGTACAAATTAATATTCGATTTTATTATAATTTTTGTGCTAATCATTTTATAGAATTAAAATGATTTTAGTTTTTGAAAAATCAAAATACGAAAAAGTTTCATAATTATTCTGCTGCAGCTGAGATCAGATCCTGTCCTGATTCTGCAACACTTATTTTATATTAGATCAAAAAGGAACAGGAGGTTTTGTCAAAGATTTGTAAATGAAAAATTTTATAATTGTTTATCATTGTTTTTAATCTTTTTGCATTGATGTGAAACTAATTTATCTGTTCAAGTATAGACTTGGTATTTACACTTGCTTTTAGGATAGTCGTCGTGAAAACTACTTTTGATATAAAATATTAACATTTAAACTATATTAATATTAAATTTATGAACACGTTTGTTTTATTTGGAAATTGTTATATAGTAACAGCAAATATATAACTTGCATAATTTAGATGAATATAGCCGATTTAAGTCTAATTATGTATAATCATTATTGAATATGAACAATGTAGTTTCAGATGTTTTCCATAGCAAATAATTTTTATACGCTACCTGCCTTTCCTATATATTGCTAGCTACGATGATAAATTTCAAACTTAACGAATGTGGAGAGATTTAAATTTTCACTCTCCACCATAAACTTCTGATATTGTAAAGCATGTGTATAATTTCAGCTTAAGAACTATACGCGAAGCCTAAATTACTCACATGAACGGGTTAATTTCTGGTTATACAGAATGTTGAAGCTTTATTATAATATGGAATACACATCGATAAAGGATATTGCAGTCTTCCATAATGTTTCTAGAAGAGAACAAACAAAGAATTCTTGTGACAAAGGAGCAGTAGTACGTACTGGAGAGCAACAAAGTCTTTGTTGAAGTGGGCAGTCTTTCTTTTAATAATTAGCAAAAGAATCTTACTGTAACAAAAGTTAGAGACAAGCAAATAAATCACGATACCAACAAAGCTATGTTAGAAAACAAAAACATGGAAAAAGGGAAAGAATTGATGTTTCACGATGTTCTTTTCAAGATTCTAAAAGCTTTGGGGTCATGGCTGATTTTAAGCTTTTTGTTCCTCATTGATTGGATCAACGCCCAGTGTTCTGGTGCACCTCAAAACACAGCTAATAGAAGTGAACAAAAAGGAGCATGTCCCTGCTTAAACCTTATGTAAGTGAACAAAAAGGAGTATGTCATTATACCATTAAGATGTTGTTTGTTACTAGCTATAAACAATTCTGACGTAAAATCACCCCAATGTGTTAAATCTTCAAACTTAGGTTACCAGTATCTACCCCAATGTATTTTATGTAGTTGTAAAGGAGATGTTCGCCAGTATCTTTAAATCACAAATTTGATAATAATGATTTTTGTTATCGCGTACTGAGTTCAAACATTCTATAAAATGTGGGGACGAACCATTGAAACTAACCGGTACAAAAGAATACTTCAGGAAAACTGAGACTTGCTATTGGAGCCTGGCCTAGCTTGTTGCTTTAGATTTTTGTGTTATTTCCTTTTTATCCCTGGGGAGAAAACTAGACAAATTCTTGATATTCTCTTTCAATAATTTTGAGCAACTTGGTTTTGACCCACCTTGCAATTTTTCTACTGCTGCTGGTGATCTTCTACTACGACTGGAGAACTTCCCACCAAATCTAAAATAAACAACATATCTAAAATATCATTAATATGCATTGCACCTATAGACCACGAATATAATAAAATATCTTGCAAGTTTCCAGCCCCAAAATGGCATGTAAAAACGCCATACAGTATAACTAATTAATGACTCATCATGATTGAATAATAAATGGGGCTGCCACGTAAGTTGTTGCTAATCTTCAGCCAAAATGTGTATATAATTTAGCCCTATTTCCTCCAACCACATATCCCAAGAGGATAGAGATGTTAATATACATGGCAAGAATTTGCAATAGTAGGCATTTGTTAATAATGTTGACGAGTGATTTGATTGATCGTAGGCGAATTCAATAGATTGAAAAAGGGTTCTCCAATGGAATTGACCATTTTTTATACATTAAAAAATTAAAAAAAATGGAGACAGCTCATTGAAAAGGAGTCATTGTTGATTTTGAAACACATTCGTAGCGACAGTGACTCAGCCACGACCCCCTGTGCAATGCCAGTAAGTGGCAGCGACTTGAGAGTCGAGAAGTATCCTCATAAAGTCTTCATCTCAATAATTCACTACACTCTTTCGTCTCCGGAAATTATTATATATAAGCTTTAATTTGGTTTCTCTCATATTCTGCCTGCGGCTCCATTTCTAGTCATACGTGGTTATATATATTATGTACTCATGCCTTTGCGGTTTCAGCCCCTTCATAGAATCCAAAGGTGAATAGCCATATGGGATATGCATCGTATAGTTTCATTGTCACCTCTCTTTCCTTTACCTTTGCCAAAACCAAATTAAAAAAGGATTGAAAACTGCAACTCTGTCCGCCTCGCTTTAAGCTAATGCCCATTATGTCTGCATGCAATGTTCGTATAACCTCTTAGTTAGAATCTTGTTATTAGATAAAGAGATCAAAATATTTCAAAAAAAATCATTAACATGCTTCCTTTTGTTATATATTAAGGATTCGTAAATATCATGTTAACAAAATAAGAAATAGTTTGATAAAATATCATGCAACATTGGTTGAATCGAAACCATGGTGATTAGGGATAGAGTTTGTCTTATTAAAATACAGTTCTTGATCGAGATTTAATATACAGTTCATCAACCAATACCAACCAAAGTAGCTAGTGAGGGTAAGTTTTGTAAATTTATGTTGATCGGATACTTCCAACCTAAAAAATTAAATGAGCCCACAAACAAGTAGAGATAGAATGAAAGGGGGTCAAAATGTTTAGGTCCTCACACATGTAATCATAATTAAGATATTTCCATGGTGGGGACCGATGATAAGCGACTGGTGAAGGTCTTGCATTTATACCAAAACCCCTAACTTGAGGCCAACCCACGTGGATCGACTATCGTAAGTTTCATATGAACTGAAATTGACGTCAGAAATGAGAAAGAGAAAGGGAAACAGGCAGGAGGATGTGTTCACGAAGAGAAGTTGCCAAATGCAATATCCTATGCTAATAATAATAATAATAATAATAAGTAATTTACTTCAACTTGTCAAATATACTTGATGTGTATATTAGTATGTAACAATTAATTGCGGTATATCTAATAAAATGACCCAATAACAATATATAAACTCAAACACGCACGTATGTTTAAATGCAAATTATTTTTTTAATTCTAATAAATCATACCATTTTATGTCAAAATTTTAGTATATCTTTATAGTGAAAACCCTTGTAACTTTTCTTTTATTAAGTGAAAACGCTTATTAAGACTATAGTTAGCTAGTAATTGTCAAAATACAGAGATAGTGAATTTAAAAATCTTTAACTTTTTGAAAATTTTTAATTCAGTATCAAATATTTTAAATTTTCCAATTTAATGACTAACTTTTCAAATTTTGTATAAACTAGGGCAAAGCGCACTACAAGAAAATTGCCAATTGCCAACGAAACTTACCGATGGAAATAATACCGTTAAAAATTAGCAATAAAAAATCACATTCTGTCGGTGAAATTATCGTAATATATGATAATTTACGACAGACAAAATACTCGTCAGTAAAGATGGATGAGAAATTATCTCGTTGATTTTTGCAATGGAATGTAGCAATGAAATAGGAACCACCTTCGGTAAAAGAGGCGCGAATGAAAGGTGGCAAAAAAAGCATTGTCATTTACCGACATAAGTGTATTCCATCGGTAAAGTTGAAAGTTAAATGTTGTCATTTGCTTCAACTTCAACGTATTTAATAAAACGTAATCAAATCGGGGTGTACCGATAGAACTGGATTCTATTGGTAAATTTAAAATTTAAACGTCAGTGTTAGCTTTGTCTTCAACATTAAACATAAGATCGAAAATGACGTTGTTTTCGTTAAACTAGAGTTCCTTACACACGAAACCCCCTCCCTTGTCCGTCGATGTTCACTTTCTCTCTAGCTGCCGGTTCTATGGCCGGATGCAGGCTTCAATTCCTTCTCGCCGTCGATCTTCTTCCTTCTATATCCATCTTCTTCCTTTGTGTGCTTCAGTTCCCTTCTGCATTTTCATTCTATGTCAGTTGTTGTTCAGTTCCCTTCATCGTTCTCGTGCTTTTGTGTACTGCTTCCTTCTGTGTCTTCGTTTATTCATCGATTGAGGTAAGTGGGATATCTTCTACAGATACAATTTCTTTATGTATAGGATAGATTTGTAATTTTACTGGCTAAGATCTTATTGATTATTGCTTGGTTGTAAGAACTCATTTGTTGACAGTATTTCTGTTTTCAAGGAGATTAAAGAGAAGCTTCAACAGGTATTCATTTTTGACATTCACTTCCTTTGCTTATTGACATGTCAACAATGATTTTCCATACAATTTAATTGAATTTCTATCTGTTTCTATATTTTGCAGCGTAGTCATTTTGCATCTTTTTACTTCATTGAAAAGAGAACTATCATCCTTTTTATGTTTTAAAAGGCAAATGACAGATTTTTTTGCATAACATGGCGACAATCAAATACTATAACTAATACTTCTAAACATGAATTTATATCAATTTGCATACTGCTTTGAAATTCATTGTCTTCTTTCCTTTCTTTTGGTTATCTTATTTGGGCGTCAGCTCACTCTAGCTTCATCTTCTGCCTTCATGTGCTTCAGTGACTTCTTCTACGTGTCGGTTGAGGTAAGTGAGTTTTGTTATTTACTAGGTTTTTGTGTACTTAGTTTAATTTGGGTATTTGTTTGTAGTTTGAACCTCCCATTTGAACTTCCTATATTTTTAATGTAAATGACTTGTACCAATCGAAACTTGTTTGTGATATATATTTCAGTTTATCAATGAGTTAATATAGGATGGTTTTAACTTATAGTTCCAAATATCTAAATTTTATCAACGGGTTATTTTATTGATGCTCTCTGAAATGATTAGGTTCTCTCTACGTTTTATATGCTAATCTTTACACACATCCTTTTTAATATAATAATAATTTTCTTCTAAACATATTAGATAATTTTTATATGCTACAATAATTTATTAATCAAAGTATTCATATTTTTATCTTTACTTATCATATTTGTTACTAGTAAATAATTAATCTAGGTTAAATATCAAATTTGTAACATTAATTTTAAATTTCAATAACAATATCTAAACCACTCAATTAAAAATTCCAACTTCAGTTTATCAATGAGTTAATATAGGGCTAATTAAATACAATCGTTTGTGAACTTAAATGAGTTTGGAGGAGGGATTGGATTTAGAACAAATAATATGGAAACAAATGAAAATCCTTACATGCAAATAGTTTATGATGTAGTCGGTTGTACCTTTCAGGAAAATATAGAAAATCTTGAAGAAGAACCAAACCCACATGCAAAATAGTTTTTTGACTTACTACACTCAGCTAACCAAGAATTATGGCCAAATTGTGAGACAATGACTCAATTGTCTTCAATTGCTTGAATATTGAACATAAAGTCTGAAAGGCATATTTCAAATCGTAGTTTTGATAAAATTCTTGAATGGTATAATGAATCATTGCTTCCTCATGATATAATGATTGATAGTTTTTACAATATGAAGAAACTTATTAGGGTGTTGAAAAGATTGATTGTTGCAAATTGGGATGTATGTTATATTGGGAAGATGATATGAAATTGCAAGAGTGCAAATTTTGTGGCCAATTTAGGTTCAAGCCTAGAAAGCATTCTATGAAACCGAAATTAGTACTATAGAAGTGGATGTATTTTTGCTTGCTAACTCCGAGACTTCAAAGACTATATGCTTCTGATGTTACTGCATCTTACATAAGATGGCATAATGAACACGAACAAGATGATGGAATAAAGAGTCATCCATCAGATGCACTATGACACCCATTATGAGTTTGCAGTTGAATGTTGAAATGTTAGGTTGGGATTATCGATGGATGGATTCCAATCTTTTGGTCAATTTGGCTAGCAATATTCATCATGGCCAATGATAATTACTCCTTATAATTTGCCTCCATAGATGTGTATGAAAGAGGCATATATATTCTTGATAGTAATTATACCAGGGCCTATAAATCTAAAGTATAAAATTGATGTATTCTTACAACCATTGATATATGAATTGCAGCATCTTTAGGAATATGGTGTTGAGACATATGACATGTCTTTGAAATAAAATTTTGTGTTGATAGTGGATTTGATGTGGATCATTAATGATTTTTCATCATATGCCATATTGTCTGGATGGAGCACAATAGGAAAATTGGCTTGTCCTTATTGTGGCAATGATTCTAATATGTTTTGTCTTGCAAACGGCGACAAAATATCTTAGTTTGACAACCACAAGAAATTTCTTTCTCTAGATCATCTATTTAGATGCAATAAACAAAAGTTCATTAACAATAGGATTGTACAAACACATCATCCCCGTCACAAAGTGAAAGCGATCTAGAAGGTGAATAGATCTTTAAAATTTTTTCGCAGAGTTCTACAAAAATTAACAAGTTAATACACAAACAATCAAATAAATTAAACAAAGAGAGTAGGAAAGAATGGCAAACACTGTTTTTATGGAGGTTCGGTGCTAAGACGTACGTTCTCTACCTAAACTCCTACTTAGGATTTGGCAAACCACTATATTGTACACTTTTTAGTTCAGTGCGAACTTTTACAACCACTTGAATTCCGGCT
>JANIPM010000008.1:31233217-31250397 GCA_027478405.1 Erythroxylum cassinoides | reverse complement strand
ATGAGTTTATATAACAAAATCATATGTACTACATTAAATATTAATTTAAAATTTGAAAAGTTTGATGTGCTTAAATCTAACTATTACATATTGAGAATATTGAAGCATATCAAAGAGATTGATATGGTAAGTTTAAAATTTTCTTGGTTATCTTAAAAATGAGATTCTCTTGTTAATATCTCCACGGCAAAATCCTATAATCATATGGTCTTATGTAAGGAGAAATATAGAATATGGGATATTGTATGATAAAATAACTATTTCTCCTATACCTATTCGTAGTATAATAACTTGTCTTCAATAATTTCAATTAAATCAATAAAAAGAACCCATATTAGATATAGAGTGGTAATGCTTTAAAATATTCAAAGTTAATGATTTTAGGACGTGATTCTTAGTTAAAGCACATATTATCTGGGGTAATAGATTTAAAGGTCCTTTGTAGTTTAAAAGCTTTAGAAATTTCATTTATTCTTTAAAATTATAAAAAATCCTTATTTGTTCAATTTTCTAAATAAACTCCTCCTTCGAAACTTCTATTTAACAAATAACTATCAAAAACAGATAACATATGAACCAATTAAATACTACTTACATAATGACCCAACCTAGCTTTTAAAATTGATACAAACTAGTTAAACCATACAAAAACTAATAATTTATTATAATGATTCATGTCAGATTTAAGAGTTGAGTTGGGTTACTATATTAGTGACATTTGATTAATCCATGTATGATGTTTATATCATATGTGTTTAATTGTTATTTTTTAACTGGAGTCTAAAAGAAGAGTTTATTCCCATAAAGTTGAAAATCATAAAAGTTTTTGAAAATTTTGAAGATTAGAAAGTTTTCAAAAATTTCTTAAACTCCTAGAGAGTTCTTCGTCTTTTATCCTATTATCTAATAAGTTTTGAACTAAATTGAATAATAGGAAGTTATAATAAATCTAAAAGGTAAAATATCATCATATAAATCATATTGAATAAAATTTCACTGTATTCTTATAGGAGACTGGTTCTCAAGATAAGTAGGGAGAGTAAGATAAAGTTTGAAAATGTTTAAATCTCATGATAGTACATCTAAATTGAACTGGTGCCTTTGTTAATAAATTTGAAGTGTAGTCAAATGATTATAAAATGATCAATTTAACCTCTCACTACCCAAACTTTCCTCTAACCTCACCTAGCCTCACAACTTTCCAATTTTGGAAAGTTCCTGATGAAATTTGGAGATGCTCTAAGCAAACCTAGATGCCCCCGTGTCTGGGAACATGGAGAAGAAGGAGGGTGAGATAGCCAAAGAAGGGAACTTTATAGTGAAGAACGTTAGGTCTGTGAAGAACATTGGATCTATGAGGAGCAATGGAACTGTGGAGTTTTTAAAAGAGGATTTCCCAGATCTACAAAGCTCAAGGAAATCCATAGGAGCAAAGAGTTTGATTTAAAAATATAACCTATGGTGCTGTGAGTCGGACACAAAGTAAGGAAGGGGATCTAGTCTCCCCTAAGTTCTCTTAGAAGTCAAAGGTAGCAGCTTCAATGATTAAGAACAAGCTAACCCACTTTAAAGATGTTATGGATGATGTGGCTTTATCTCCAGCAAAGGAAATGTTGGAAGCAGGAGGAACGAATTGGACTTCATCGCTGGTGGGATACTTTTGGAGTAAGTGACCTTCATACCCATAGGTATAAAAATGGGCGCTGGAAAAATGGGGCAAGAAAAGGCTAGAAAGGACTATGCTAATGGAGGAGGACATATTCGTCTTTCAATTTTCGAGCGGCAGCCACGTCAATGAGATATTAGAATTAAAACCATGACATATAGGAGGTCAACCAATGTTTTTACAAAACTAGAGGCCTATAATGTGCTTAGATAGGAGCAACATTGAGTCAATTCCCATTTAGGTCATTTTTCACAATGTACCACTTTAGTTTTAGACATTGAAAGAGTTAAGCTTCCTAGATAGTTCAGTAAGAAAACCCCTTTCCATGGATACTAAAATAGCTACAATGGAACGAATTTGCTATGATAATATTTATATGGAAATAAAGAAGGATAGTGAGCTATCTGAGACATTATCATTGATGATGCTAGGTGAGGACGGGGAACTAGTCAAGGAGGTGATCCAACTTAGCTAACCTTGGAAGCCACGGACAAGTCACAAAGTATAGCGACCTAGAAGGTAAACACTTATAATGGGTAACTATAATAGGATTATAGGAGTGGAGGAAACCACAAATGAAAGGGTACTAGAAATGGAAACAAATAATCAACTTAAAAATGGGGTTGAGGATTTGACTGGGGCAAAGAAAATGAATTTGAGCATAACAGAGGAGCAGCACATTAAGGAGATTACATAGGGAAGAATCTAAATACTGAAGTGCAAACTAATAAAGATACTTCTGATTTTTTAGGGTATGGAGAAGATTTGGAAAAGGGACCAAACACGGGAATTTTGAGATGGTTAATAGGAAAAGAAAGGCAGTTAAACTTAAAGGAAAGAAAAGGTTCAGGGAGCTTTAAACTCCCACTTGAGTTATGAACTTCTTATTTTGGAAAATAAAAGGGCTTAATGACTCTTAAACAACAAGCATTTAGGGACATATGTTTGAAGAAAAAACTTGCAGTGTTAGGTTTATTGGAAACTAAAATAAAGCTTCATCAACTACAAACATCACTTGCTTTTTGGGTGGTAAATGGAAACTAATTACTAATCATTATTTTCATCACAATGGCATAATCATTATTGTGTTTGACATTGAGAGAGCTGACGTTCATCTAGGATTCATCTAAGACCAAATTATGCATGTTAAATGTGAAATTCAAGATATACCTGGCAGTGTTGAACTTTCTATTTTTTTATGCAGCTAATCATGCTTTCCAAAGAGTTAAACATTGGGAGGACCTTAAGGCAATTCAAGCTTTGATAGGAGGTCCATGGACTGCTACATGAGATTTTAGTTGTAGACTTTCTCCTTTGGAGACTGAAGGAGATAGATCAAGATTAAGGGTAGTATCAGAGATTATATTATAGCTAAATCTGGTGGACTTAAGGTTCGTTAGGTAGCTTTATACATGGAACATCAAACAACAGGGGGAGCACTCTATAAGAAGGAAATTAGATAGGTTTATGGTAAATCAACGCTGGCTTGATAATTTTGTCAATTCTTATGCCCATTTTGGAGAACCAAGATGCTCAGATCACTTATGGATAGGAATTCACAACATGCAAGTTGATAAATTCAATAGATCCCTATTCAGTTTTTTCAATTTCCTAGTTGAAAGACAAGGATTTAAAGAGTTGGTTAGTAACAGGTGGCACAAAGGTAGAGGGTTATAAGGCTTATCAACTAATGAGGAAGCTATAGATGGTTAAGCTTGCATTAAAGGATTTTATAAAGATTAGTAACATAGAATCTATAGAATCATTATAAAAAGCTAAAGCCAAGCTGTTAGAAATCTAACAGAAGAGTTATGATTCTCCATACAATGAGAATTTGAAAAATCTAAAGGCGAAATGTTTGAGATATTTTAATTTTGCACTGAAAGTTGACAACTCCATGTTGAGATGGAAATCTAAAATTAATGGGCTTAGGGATGGTGCTGCTAATATGAGGTTCTTTTACAACACTATTATGACTCGAGGAAAAAGAAATAAAATTACTACACTAGCTAATGATAGGGACAATTTATGTACTAGTCAGGTTGAGATATAAAATATTACGATGAATTTTTTTAAAAGGTTGATGGGAACATCTAAATCAAGCAGATTATGTGATATTTCTTGGATTATTAAAGAGAAATCAGCTGAGAAGCTGGGGAAGTCTTAATCAGTCCAATTTCAGTGCTAGAAATTAAAAACACTCTTTTCAGTTTGAATCCTTCGAAGGCTCCTAGGCCAGAAGGGTTTAATGCCTTTTTCTTTTAAAAAACTTAATGCATTACTGGTGATTTAATGGTGGAATCAATGTAGGAATTTTTCTACTCCTCCAAACTTCTTAAGGAAATCAACAAAACTTACATATGCCTTATCCTAAAAATTGAAATCCCCAGTAGCATGAAAGATTTTCACCCTATATCTTATTGCAACACCATTTATAAACTTATTTCAAAGATAACTGCAAACAGATTGAAGAAATACATGGATTCTCTTATCAGTATTTCATAAGATGCTTTTGTTCAAGGAAGGAGCATTTGGGATAACATCTTGATTGTTCAATAGTTAATGAGGCAATAAGCTTCCAAGAAGGCCCTTAAGAGTTGCTGCATCAAGATTAATTTTTTAAAAGCCTTTGACACAATTAAATTGGAATTCATGATTAATAGTCTTCAAACTTTTGGATTCCTAGAAACTTTAGAAACTTTTGTAGAGTGGATAGAGGAATGCACTTCATCAACAAAGTTCAACTTACTAATCAATGGAAGTCCTACAGACTTCTTCAAGAACTTTAAAGGTAATATGTAGGGGCACCCCCTTTCCCCTATCTATTCTCACTAGCCATTAAAGTCCTGTCTAGAATATTAGTGATCCTTACAATTAAGAATCCGAGGGTTAAATTTCATCATAAATGTGAAGTGTTGAAGCTAAATCATTTAGCATTCATTGATGATATACTTTTAGTATGTGGAGCTAATGCGTGCTATTTAAATATAATGATGAGGACTCTTGTGGAATTCATCAAAATTTGAGGTTTGAATATTAACTTTCTAAAAAGTTGTTTGTATATTTCTTCAGATATGTAGAATGCAGAAGAGTTAAGCATAATGAAAAAAATCCAAATTCACGCCCCTCTATTCGGATATCTGGGAATTTTGATTTCCACGAACAAACCAAAAAATGTGGTTGTTTAACCCTAGTTGAAATGTACAAACCAATGATCAATGCCTAGCAAAATAGGTGACTGTCTTTTGCTAGAAGATTGTAGCTAATATACACAGTGTCGGGGAATGTTAGCATACGCTGGAGTGCTCATTTGGTGCTACCTAGGAAGGTTAAGAGGGAGAGTGAAAGATGTATCAAGCATCACTGGGAAGATTGGAAGCTCAAAGGGTGCCAAGGTGAAATGGGGTGAATTGTGTTTTTCTAAGAAGGAGGGGGGATTAAAGTTTACATCTCTTATGTCTATTCAGAAAGTACTACTCATAAAGAGGATATGGTAGATATTCAAGAACAAAGAGACTCTTTAGTCTAAGTGGATTAATGAGTGCTATATAAAGGAGGAAAACTTGTGTCAAATAGATCAAACTAGAGAAAACTCATGGATTTTTAAGCAAACAATAAGATTGAGACACCAAACATACCACTCGATGAGGAAAATAATTAGAAATGGAAAATCAACATGATTTTGGTTTGATAACTAGAGCGAGTTGAGTCTTTTAATCAATAGAAATGAACTTAGACATATGATTATCAAGATTCCTATTCAAGCAAGATTTAGCACAATTTTCAAGGGGATATTAGCTTGAGCGACTTACTTACTAGTGATTCACCTATTGGCAAGGAGGATAAAATTATCTAGACACTCACCAACTCCAGAGAATTTACCAACAGATCATGCTACAAGTTGTATAAGGAGACTCATGACAAGGTACTTTGGTTTGAACTAATATGCCATAATTCCTTATCCCATAAAACAACATTCATTGTTGGCTTGCGATGAAAGATAGGCTTAAAACTAAAGCTAGATGGTAGTGAATTTCTTCGAACTTGAATACCATATGTAGCTAATGTAGAAGGGAGAGTGAAACTTGGAATCATTTATTTTTCCAATGTGGATCTCACATGTCATTTAGGGTAGAATCCATAATATTTTACAAGTTCAATGTCCTATGATGAATGGCTAAACTTACTATAGTGGATTATTAATAAGATAACCAAAATGAGGCAAGATGGCGTAGCTCGTAAGATAACTTTCTGTGTTCAATTTACTATGTCTAGAAAGAGAGAAATAGAAGTTTATACACGAATAAGGCTTTAGAGACGCAAAAGCTGGTATATGAAACTACTCTTTAGATTAAAGAACTCTTTTTATCCAAAAAAAAGCACAATAAACTTAGTCCAAGCATGAAAAGATATTGGAATAAATGATCTGTGAGTTATTAGGAAACGTAGATTCCTAGTCCTTGTTTTTGCTTTCTCTATTATTGCATTGTAATAATGATTTTCTTGCCATTGAGATGTATATTATGCCATTGAGATTTATATTTTGCCAAGCTTAGCTTAAATTAATACAAATATCTTTTTCTTAAAAAATTATAAAATGATTAAAGATTCACTTTCATGATGAATTCAAAGAGTTCCTTTGGAGATGACTGCGAATTTATCATGTTTATAAGAAGGTTAACGAAAGTGTAATTATCCTTTCACTAGATTATATAATAATATATTGCTTATAGAGAACAACAATTTTAATTGTTGAAGATTTGATAGTTTAAAAATAACTCCTATTGAATATGAAAAAGGTAATAACTTAATTATGGGTAATTTGGAAACAACTCTCTACTAGTTGGGGATAAGGCTGCATACTATTGGACCTTCCTAGATCTCGCAGTCCAATAGGATTCATACTCGATATTTTTGTTTTTATTATTGTTGTTGTTGTAGATATATAGAGATATAAGAAAGTTGTTTACCTATTACGTTCTCAGTTCATAGATAATATGTTAAATGTATTTAGTATTTGATATATTTAATACTTATGAAGTATTAACTATATTAATTTTTCTATGTATGAGTTGATATTTAAGTTAAAGGTCATATAGATATTAACTTTAGTTTGATAGAAGTAAATCTTGGTTAAGGTATGTTTTACTTAAAACAATATATTGTTTTAAGTTAAAAAGGCTCTAATTTAGTATCAAATCTATTCAAGTTATAAAAATTTTTATTTAGTAAAAATAATTATTTGAATTAAAAGGTTCTTTGATGAACTTGAAAAATGATTATTTGAATTAAAATGTCCTTTGATGAACTTGGTATAGTTCATTTTATTATTGAAACAGTAATGTACTATAGAACATTTGAGTCATTATGCGTGTGAAAGGAGCTAAAGTCTCATAAAAAAATCTAAGTATATATTTAGGCACTTTCTCTTAATAGTGATGATAATTGAGATGAAAGTATAAGGTTTTAAACAAGTTCTTAGACAATGAGAATCTTGTAGAATTCCCTCACTAAACCACTATTCCAACAATAATATGATCATCATACAAAGATATAGTATAAGACACTTAATTGAATGACTTAGGACAATTGGGAGATTGTTAGTTAATAACATTATTTTTCTTATGCATAGTTGTTTAATTAACTAATGTATAAGATAAAGCCTATAAGATATAATACATTACAAATAAAATTATGATAGGAACATAATTATGGTATTTTTATTACATTTATGTATTATCGCTAAACTATTCCTAGTCGTTGTTCTATTGAGATTAGACATTATAGAACATATGTGTGAGTACATGCTATAGAACAAGTTCACTAAATTAACTTAATGTGATAATTTCATATGAAACATTACTTGTATGTCTATGAAAATTCTCATTTTGATGCTTGTATAAGTGATCCTTTGGCTTGAGTTCTCTAAAATATCTCATGTAGGTATTGTTGCATTTTGATATTATTTAGATATATCCTAGTTAAAGATAGTTCAATTGGTAATCATTAGATATAGTATGACTATACAAAGATAGATGTATGATCAATATATAATTCATCATTCTAAAGTAATTAGGAAGAATATTTTATTGTTCTTGATTGATATTGATTCAGAAAATCCTCAATAAAGGTGCATTGATACTTTGAAAATAATTTTCAAATTTTATTAATATAATCAATTGATTGATATTGATTCAGAAAATCCTCAATAAAGGTGCATTGATACTTTGAAAATAATTTTCAAATGTTATTAATATAATCAATTACTAATGACTGAGAACTAATATGATTAGAATCAAATAAAGTAAATACTAATTCAATGCTTATCAAAATATTGTATGATTAAAAGATTGGATTATACAAAAAATTATACATGAAAAAGGATAATTCAAATTATTTTGACATTCTTAATATTTAAATGATAATGATGAGTTGTTAAACGTCAATCTTAATTTATGGATACAAATTACTTAGTTAAAAGATTAAAAAAACTAAAGAACTTTAATTATCTAATTTCAAATATAATTAAAGATAATAATTTATATCCATTGTCAACATATTTAAAAATTCCATGGGTCATACATAAAGAAAGTTTAAAGAGAGAAAGTATAATTTAATCAAATTAGTCTTGATTACAAAGTTTGAAAAACTTTTAAATTTAAATATGAGATATTTAATAATAAGGATTAATATAAGATATTGTATTTTATTTAGATTTAAAATTAATTATAGTTTTAATTTAATTAGAAATATAGTTTAATTAAATTATCAAAAATTCGAACCTATTATAAATAGGTATACGCTATAAAGAAGATATTACGTCTTACTTACGCTTCTCTACTCTAAGTGTAGAGTTCTCCCACTTATTCATGTAAATATTGTTAGAGATTAAACACTAGAATGATTATAATAGTGGCGATGAACCTTTTTTAGTAATCAATCGTAGAGGAGCTGTAGAAAAAAATATTAAACTTCATAATAAAGTACAAATTTTTAATTTGTACTTTATTATATTTTATACATTATTTAAGTTATAGATTAAAATATCTATGTTTGGAAAAATCATACTTCTTTTGCTGTGTGTAAGATTAGATTCCATCACAATGATTCAATAAATGCATATATAAGAGAGTATGGAAGATACAAAACTTCAAACTAAATATAACTAAATTAAAAAAAAGAGATGATTCTGCATGAGGATTGTTGTTGATGAGCTTTTGTTTCTCAATTATTTGGAGCCTGGAAAGTGAAGTTGTCTGCTTGGGAACGAACAAGATCCTCAGCGCCACTTTTAACCGTACGTTTTTGTGAAGTAGAACAGATATTATGAACAAAACATCTCCTGGACGCAGCGAGATCCAAATGCTCTTGTTTGGACATCATCAGCTGAAGAAAAGAGGCAATTGTTGATAGAAAAGTGTGTTTTGTTCTCATGGAGCTTTTTGTATGAACTTGAGAACGAGGATGAATTGTATGGTCTGAATGGCTGCATTTCACAGGCGTCTGGACCCCGTTTACTCGGTAGCCAAGTTGTGCTTCAGCCCATGCGTTACTTCTTCCTAAATCACTTTCGAACGCGAAGGAAAATATTTTAAACATTATGGTCAGCCCCACTTCACTTTATTTGTAATAAAAAAGTCTGACCCATATAGGAAAACTGGGGACTTTAGCATGTATGCTAGAACATCCTTGTGCTTGGTAGTTGGTACAATTATTGAATAGGCATAGTGGCACCAGTAGTCCAATTCAAGGCCTACTGATGGACCCTCTCACCCCACACCTAACTAAAATAATTACCATCAGGCATAGATTAATTTGATTAGGCTTTATAATGTCGACGTATGTATAGTATCTGCGTCCTAGAGTTCTGCTTACTCGCATTTGCATGTACCTAAAACAATACGTATAATTCACGTCATCCCAAATGGTCTGAAATCGATTGGTAATTAGTAAGTAAAACGTCATCCATAGTTTATAATTTGTGTGTTATAGATCAGTATTACGTTACAATTTATCTATAGAAATATGAAATGATAATATGAGTATAATGAGGTAGGCGTAGGCTATATTTGGAGGACAATGATTCCACTTACACCACTTTTAAACTAAATTAGATTTAACACGTGATAATTTGCCTTATTTTAAAGAAAGGATAAAATGTAAGAAGAAAGTTGGTATCCAATTAATAACACATCCTGCGGCAATAAACTTCCAAGACCCCTTGGGGACAAACGAAATAAATGACCAAAATATTATTATCTAACTCATCATATGAAGACTTTTGAGTCACAGTAGCATTCACCTTGCAATAAGTCACATTCATAGGATCTTCCCTAGCTAAGAAGAAAAGGAAAATGACATAAGCAATACGAATCATGCTATGGGAGGCATAATTGAGGTCTGGATCCACTTGCTGATTAATTTAATTAATCGATCTAACCAGCTTGTTTATTTTTATTCCCAGTGGATCAAGATTCTGAGATTCATAACCTACTTTAAATGTCACTAAATTAATGATAGATGAAGTGTGATCAAAATCATATTCCTTGACAAATAAAGAGTGAAATTTTGTAGTGTTAAGGACAAGTCTTCTTCAATCATTAGCATGGGACTAGGTTAATGCTGCCACAACTCGGCGCATAAATATCGTTGATTTGCATCATATCATTATCACATCTTTAGTACAATTTTTTTTAAAGAAGAAAGGGAACTAAACGCCGGAGAGGTGTACTGTTCGTTTGGCTGCTCCACCATGTTTTATTCATACCTGACCTGATCACCTGGTTGGGACGACAGGTGCTTGGGTTTCTTTTCCTTTCCAATGTTGCCGGAAGCATGAATAGTTGAATAAATTCTTTCCAGGTTTTGCGTAAAAATTGAATGAGTAGTCGATGGGTACAAGACTAATGGACAACAGCACAACTTCCTAATTTGCCTCAATTAGCAAGTATCTTCCTTTTCACAATGCACGGAAATGGGAATGAATAACTTTTGAGATACACTAAAGTAAAAATGTATGATTAGTTTCAATAAATTTAAGGATTCAACTTCAACAACCTCCTTTTCTTTTATCATCAATTTTTGTTTATTTAACATTTTTTAAGCACGTGACACTCCACGTACATAATTATGTTATGGAGGTGATTGAAAATTAATAAATCATAAAAAAAAGAGTGATATGTGTCCAATATAATAATTTATTAATGTATTATATTCAAATTAAAATTCTTATTAAAAATTAAGGACGGAATAACAAGTGTCATAAATCAACTATTGATAGTTTTTATAAGTCAGCTGATAACTTTATAAAATGACATAGTTGGATTTATTTTTCTATTAATACAAATTTATAAAACTTCTTATTATAATATTTATTTATCAATTTTAAATCTCGTTATTATTACTAAAAATATAAAACAAATGTTAATATGCAATGCTAATTTATTCAATCAATAAGTAATAGTATATTAATATGAATAATATAATTAATTAGTTTACTAGTAAATTAAATTCTTTTGTTAAAGTTTTATTTTGTTATGTAATGATATTAAATAATGAGAAGATTTTTCAATAAAAATTTTAATTATTTATCATATACATACTATGACTCATAATATATAGAATAATAATATTTAATACGTATTATAAATTAATTTAAAAATCATTAATGGATTTTATTTAATATGCGATAATATTCCTTAGTTTTACATAACACTAAAATTACATATTTTATAATTTATAATAAATATTAAAATTAATTGCTTGAATTTAAATATTAACGAATAATTATTGATCAATTTTTCTTATAATATCACCCGCTATATTTAATATCAATGTTTATTAACTTTTCCTTTTATATTGGTCCGTTGGACACACTGATAGTGATCACTATTATTGATTAATTTTTGATCATATTAACCTGCTAAACTCTTTGCAATCTCATTACGTAGTTGAACTTAATGCCATTAATCAATAATTATTTATAATTCATTTTTGCATAAAAGATACGAATCTCTTTTATTATTTAAATAACTTCTAAAAATTATAATCTTTAAAATTCTATAAATTTTTCAAATTTTCAAGAAAACTAATTTTTAAAATGATTTTATTGAAAAAATGCATAAATATCATACGTTGACTAATCCAATGTTGCTGATTGGACAACTCAACTTAGTTTTTAAATTCAATTAAACTTGACTCAAACTAATAATTTAAGATAATTACAATAAATTATTATTTTAATTCAAGTTTAGATTTAATTAGTTCAATTCATATTTAATAGTTGAATTAGGTTATCATATCAAAAATATTTAATTGGTTTATATATAGTAATTATGTAATATGTGTTTTGCCATTATTTTTTAAGAAAAGTTCAAGAGAAGGTATTTTTTAGAAAATTAAAAATTAAAAATAATTTTGTAAAGAATTTAAAAATTAAAATATTTTGAAAGTTACTTGAAGAATAGAGGAGGCTTATGTATTATTTTTGTATTTTTTCTAAATATATAAAATAGTTATTTATAAATAAAATAAGTATAATAGTAAATAAAATGAACATATTCTTACAAATTATTTAATATATTAATCATTGTATCTATTAATTTGTATTATTATATAATAAAATAAAATCATTAATAAAAGATAATTCATTATGATTTTAAGTTGATTAATTTATTATTAATTATAAATAAATATGATAACAACCTCAATATATTAGGAACTAATAGCTACGGAGATAAGGAGTTACTGTTAAATGATGTAATATAATCTCTTCCGCTTTCATAGCATCTTAAAACCACTGTCTGCATGCAAAAGAGGTATTTTAAGGGGATTCATTTGTGATTAATCATTTCCTATCTTATTTTATTAAATCACATTCATACATTTATATAAAGTCCATACAAATATATGGATAAAATTAAATAATACAATATTAAAACATTCGAACAAAAATAGGTTATTTCAACCCATTGTTAAGAGTCGAAGTGGATGTGGGGTCTGAACTGTCTAAGGACACTTTTTGGTCCAACCACACAAATAAAGCATAGACTTTGAAACGTCTTGCTCGATGAACCAGTCTCTGGACCCCGAGAATCATATTTCCATGAGTAACCTTGTATCATTTTTATGGTATTGTATTTGGAGAGAGCATGCTTAGCGAAGCCAAGAAATGGTACCATATCGACAACGTCACGCGTATAGCAAAAGGCAAAGAAGCCACGAAAGGAAAAGGTGAAAAACCAAAAGCAAATGTGTTTATTGAGACAGTCCTGTGTCCTCTCTATCAGATCAGATCAGAGAGCTGAGCTTTCAACGGCTTCATTATTTGACATTGATAGCCAGAAAGTGAACATGTATATATATTGTGCATTAGAAATCATATTACTTCTAAGTTGCAGGCTTTGTTCCTGCAATTTGTCTCATATTCACTTAAGGCAAAGAGAGGGCATCACACGCACACGGACGAACGCACATTTAAACGTTGAGATCGCTGATGACAACCTATATATATATAAGAATTTTCCTGTTTGAAGTTATTAATGGGATATGTGTACGTATATATGAATGTATATGGGTATATTTGAATTTGAGAGGTGTCTGAGAAAATGACTAATTCTCATACGTGGCAATTTGTCAGTAGTTGTGCCGGGGACTTCCAAAAAAATCGAATCCTCAATAACATGCAATGCAATGCCAATCCCATGGAAATTTTATAGGATCTCCTTAGGACCCATCTTTGATGGACGAATGTGGTTTTAACTTTTTCTCGGAAAATGAGAATCAAGCGAGAGGAATGGGTTCACTACTTTGAACTATTCCACGTGTTTTGCTATCACTATTCTAGTTTCCTGTTTTTCTTATTTATAACTTAACACCAAATTGATAATAGATTTTTTGGTTTTACTATTTTTGGTAATAGATGGCAGACAGACTGTAGGTGCTTATGATGATACAGTCAACTGGTTCATAAGCACAGAGAATTTTCTTTAGATTACGCTTTTTAAGGTACGACTTCACTCACCTCCCTGGAGTCTGGCCACGCTTATCTATCTTGTACTTTAGCCCCTTGAGGCAAGTTCTGGATCACAAAAAAAAAAGGAAAGAAAAGCAGAACTCTAATAAGATGGTCACCAACCAAGACCAGAGCAAAGGAATTTAGCAATATTTTTTTCCCCATCTTCCCTAACACTGTACAACTAATTACATACGTTGGAAAGAGGCAGTCAAGAACAAACACAGTTGTCACGGAGACTTAGCCTTTCGAAGAAAAACATGAAGAGGGCTAAAAGTCTGACCTTTATCACACACAAAATGGATAAAGAGACTCAAAAACAAGAGGTAGGTGAGTAATTAAGAAGTAAATGGAAAGCACACACACTTGCACACAAAATACATCCGCAAACATAGCCACTTCTTTAGTAATCCCATAACGAACCTTGCCCAAAGTTCATAGGAGTCACGATATTCGCAGCCTCGCTCACTGTAAACTCGTCGGAGAGATGATACCCACCACTGCAACATTCATCAACGCTTAAAAGCCACGGCGGCGGATACATCCACCCGTCCACTGTGTCAACGAACAACAAATCGCTCTTGAACTCGGTCGTATCGTAGCTTGTTCCCAGACTCGGCAACTCCACGATTTCACTCAACTCCTCTTCAGACCCTGTGGACGATGACAAATCAATGGCGGACACGAGCGAAGACAGGGACGATGTGGCTGAGGATGACATTGACGAGGTTGAGGAACCCAACTTGCGATCAAATTTGTCCATTTGGGCCGCTTTGGCGGCGGCGGCTTGAACGTCACGTGGGGCGAGGGAGCTGGGTCGAGGAAGCGAGTGAGCGAGTTCCGGGAAGTTGAGAATCGCCGAGTTGCCTTTAATACTCAAGGCTGCCACGTCGTGGGCTCGAGCGGCCATTTCGGGGGTAGGGAAAGTTCCGAGCCAAATGCGAGATTTTTTACGAGGCTCGCGGATTTCAGAGACCCATTTGCCCCAGTTTCTCATGCGAACTCCTCGATAGACAGGGTGTTTGTTGGAGTCGCGAATGCGTTTGATCTTCTTGGAAGGTGACTGTGGATCGTGTTGGTCTGGCTGTTGGGGCTTGGATTGGTTGGGGTTAGACAGTTGATGGGCTGATGAGCCTGGGGAGGACGGTGACGGTGGGGAGGAGGACGACAATGAGTTTGAGCTGCTATCTGTCTCTGTAACTATAATTAGTGGTTGATCAGACATTGCTGGTGGGTGAAGTAAGCTTTTGAAGGCCAACCGTGGAAGTTGTTGGAGGATGAGGTCTAGTAATAAGAGAGAGCGGTGCAGGTACCGTTATAATTTAGGAAAATAGACAAAAGAGTAGGAACGACAGAGATTGAGGTTTCTGTCTAGGTGAACTAATAAGAAAGGCAAGGAAAGGGAATACCCAGTTGAGTCGTAGAAGGCTAAAAGGATAATGGAAAAAAGGAGGTGAATGAGAAGTGGCAGTGCAAATGGTTTGAGTTGATCAAAAGAAAGAAGTGATTGTTTTAAGCGTACTAAAGAAGGAAAAAAGGCGTGAGCATGAGGTAGCTCTTTCTTTCTGGGTTTGCGGGAGCTTAGCTTAGCCTTCGAATTCGTCATCTCCCAATCAGACTTCAGCAACTTATAACGAGAGCATTTTGACAGAGATGGACCCATAAAAGACATGGGTCACCTTATGGTACAATGGGGTCACCTTCTCTAATACCACGCAACGCAATGCAACACCTCCCCATATGTTTCTTCATCTTTTACCACTCATTTTACCCATTCCTTACTGTTCATTTATCCCTCTACTTGGAGGACTATATTTATCACCATTTTGCCCCTTATCCATGACAATCAACTACATGCATTTGCGATTTTACCTTTTCCTAAATATATATTTGTATATATCAGATATAGCAGTGAATGAAATAGCATATCTAGGTTTGTACTTGCTTCTTACGGTGCTTCTAATTTTCGGACTTAGGGCTTTTATAAGCTCGGGGTCTCTTGACGTTTCTATTTCAACTAATGGGTTTGTATTGTAATATCCACCAAGTTGAGTGGAGTATTAAATAATTTGGTCCCATGCAGTAACACCGGAACAACTCCAAGCTATGTTTTTCAATGGACCCATTTTCGCCAACTATTAAAAACACATTAAATGCATAAATGCAAATTTCTGCCCAAACTATTATGGAGCCCTTGTTTAGAGCGCTACGAGATAACCGAAAAATCATTGAATTACCTGACGATATTAGATTACATGAATCGAGAGATGCTGTTTTCGCTATGATTCTTAAGCTACTGAAATTTTTTACCAATAAGCTTCTAAGGAGATGTATTATTTCAAGTGATTTTGAGAATTAAATCTCTGTTAATTGAGATTGGTCTGGTCGGCCGTGCTGGGCCCGAACCCAGTCATAACGACCCATAGGCCGATTGGTCCATCCTTCGAAGATTGGTCTCACGCCTATCAGTTAGGCAAGGCCCAGGCCCAGGGTCAGATATATACGACCCACTAACAGACGAAAACCTCCCATATAGAAGTAGAAGTCTACGTAAAGACTTAAACCTAGCATCCATCTCATATATAAGGTATGAGTTTATCACGATGGAGGTACGTAACTCATAACCCTAGTTCTCTCTGCTTTACGGCGACCCAACCTTCACTAAAAGACTTACTTGAGCGTCGGAGGGGCTAATCGGGAAACAACTCCCGACGTGCCTTCTTTGTTTTGCAGGAACCTTCAAGCCGGAGCTAATCAATCCCATGGATCCAAACGGCAGCGTGCAGCCTCGTCAGAATCAGGCTGAACTAGAGATCATATAAAGATGACTGTAGTTAAAACCTCAATTATGCTAGCTGAGACAAAAACATTCTTCTCTTAACGAGTATCAACTCTCAAGGCCTACCTTTTAGGGATTTAAACTAATTAATCTTTCCCCATATAACTTAGATCTTAAATGGGATCTATTGTAGCACCTCACTCTTACAAAATACATACCCGACATCTTACCAGATATTCGAGTATGTATCCCACAAGGGTAGTATGCTAGAGCAATCACGCCACTAACTTAATCATGATATCATCATTTAATGCTTAAATGTCACAATATTTAAAAACTCAATTCCTCATTTTCATTTTATAAAACAGAATATATACATTGTAGCTTTACAATAACATCCATAAATGTACATTATCAAAAACTAATCAGAGTTTACATCTCTGTATACATAACATGCTACATGCATGAGGAATTATACAAAAATTCTATCTAAATTCTCCAGTTTTCATCTGACTGACCTTTGAGCTATTTCTTCAATCCAAAAGTATAAAACTATACTTCTTCTAGAGTCTTTCTATCATTAGTATCCTCTTTCGAACCTGTAATATCAACGTTAAAATTTTGATGAGTTTTGCGAACTCAGTGTGTAGCGCCCCCTTACCATAGGGTATCCACCGGAACGCCCGTAGGTCATTCCGATAAATATCCTACGACAAGAGACC
>JANIPM010000008.1:31219548-31231703 GCA_027478405.1 Erythroxylum cassinoides | reverse complement strand
ACCTAGGCCGGAAAATGACATGAATGCATGTATACTATGTGCATGTGCAACCAATCAGTAATTATAGAGACTATATGTTGTAGGTGCATGCCGAGATATAATTCAATATTCCTAACCTGTCTCAATTTACCAAAATACCCTTTTCTATAGGAGAGGGGATGTTACACAGTGAGCTACCCATCATCGATGGCTCACTCATAACACATAACACATAATACATACAGTTTATATAATCATGTAATTCGCATCATTTCACTAATAATCATATAGTATCACATATCACTTTGATCACTTATTGTACATTTCACATTCAGAGTAGTCAAACAGTTCATTTTGATCATTTGAAACATACATATCAATTTTATATACAATGCTTATGAGACTCATTTTTATTTATTACATTTTTGTGAACGAGTGCCTTTTTACTAGCCCATATCCCTTGTGGATACCGAAGTTGTTTTAGATATTGTCCCATATCCTTTAGTGCATACCAAGTACATTAACAACCGAATTAGAGGCTCTTATCACATTATGAGCTTTAAGCTCTTTTTCGGTAGCTACTCTGGTTATAACAACCCTTATGTTGTCATGCATTCATGTAATGAAATGCATCACGTTCACATATTTTCAATCAGTCACTTGATTTTAGTTTCATATTCACATTCACATTTATCATCGGACCTTGGTCTGGCATTCAACAATAATGTTGAGTATCACTTATTTCGTCAAATTCACAAACAAGGAGTACTTAAATATATTACTCATGCATCAAACGCCTCAGATATTCAATGTTCGAAATCATCACATCACATTCACATAATAATTCAATATATAATTTAAAACAAACAATTAATCAAGTAAGACCATCTAGGTTACTCATAGTTTACTCCAGATAGCTATTGTCTCGAAGTCTCGGTAACGTCTAGATGTTGTCACCCTAATTGCTCTTCTATATCATGCAACACACATTTACATAAATCACAACTTTGCACAATTATATAAGTACTCATTTATGCACATATGGCTTATATGGATTATATAAAATGCATGCTTAATGACAATCCCGGGTCTATTACCTTAATGCACATCTTATGCTCACTCATATTTCAAAACTCACATATTTTTAATTTGAACTTAGGATTACACCTCAATGAAACAAATTTATTCTAAGTTCAACACTCAATCATGCACTAAGGTTCATAGCTCAAATACACTTGATTATTATAAAATCATTAATCAATCATTAATTGATCCTTTCCTAGTGAATTCAGATGGCAATGAAATTTGGTGGAGAGGAAGAACAGTGTATGAGGACCTTGTGATTCAAATTTCAAGTCAACCGGAGGTCCGGAGAAGAAGTTATGGTCAAAAGAGTGAAGGGTGTTTAAAATAGTCAAAAAGCCTTGCACCTTTCCTACTATTTCCTCTCTGTCATGATCGTGCTTGTGCACAATCGTGCAACTCCTCGATACTTCCTTTATGTCACGATCGCACTTGTGCACGATCGTACAATCCTCCTGGTGTCTCCTCTCTGTCACGATCATGCATGTACTCTTCCTAGTGTTTCCCCTCTATCATGATCGCACATTACCTCATGATCAATTTTCAAGCTTCATTCCAGATTCTTTGCAACATCCTTCTATCACTTACATTACTACACTCATTCTATACATAAAATTAAGTCATAAACTCATCTCTATATTCATTAACTTTCAATTCTCATTACAACATCATTTTCATAACCAACATTCTCAAAAACTTCCTTGACACTGAAAACAGAACATCTACATACATATATTTTCATTACCAAATTTCTGCACCTTTTTCCTACACTATTATTAATTATATTTCTATTTCAAACTCATTTCTACAACAACTCATGAAATATTAATCATTATAAATACGAAAACAAGACATCAATATTCTCATTCTTAATCCACGATGCACATGTATAATGACTACCATTCTCATGATCATTTAATAGCATTTAATCACCATATTTGTTTTATATTCATACAACTCATGAGAATTAACATGCTACTTACTTGATTAAGCTTCAAAATCTTCAAACTCTTCAAGAACACTAAGAAGTCCTAACTTCTCATACAATCCACATACAACATCATAGAGTTTAGGAGGTTTAGGTTTTCTTATGGTAAATGAAGAAGAC
Source organism: Erythroxylum cassinoides (assembly GCA_027478405.1). Classification (NCBI taxonomy): domain Eukaryota; kingdom Viridiplantae; phylum Streptophyta; class Magnoliopsida; order Malpighiales; family Erythroxylaceae; genus Erythroxylum; species Erythroxylum cassinoides. The sequence continues at coordinate 31,229,533 of JANIPM010000008.1, read as the reverse complement.
GACAAGGTGATAGTAGTAAGTGAAAGATGACAGAGATAGGTTCAACTTGAATGGAGATTGGTGAGAAAATCCGTGAAGAAGGTGAAGAAGAAAGCCATGAAGAAGAAGAAAGCAAGACTCCATACACTTTAATGGTCTTTTAATGTTAAAAAATCATGGGATAAAGACATGGCTTGGCAAGTGACACTTATCACTTGCCACATGTCACTTTCTTATGATCTCTCTTTGGTCTTTTATTTATTTAGTCTATCTGTCTCCAATTTCTATTCTAGTTGTCTCCCAATTTTTAATGACACTTGTCAATAAATCCCAAAGTTATTTATAAAAATTTCCACTACCATTTGAATCTTATTTCTACCACCATTATCAATTGTCTTACCACTTGGATCAACCCTTAACATAGGGTAACGGGATGTTACAATTCTCCCCTCTTTAAGAAATTTCTTCCTCAAAATTCTTACCTAATTGTTTGAACAGATGTATTGTCTCCTCATATGCACCTCTATTTCCTAAGTTGTTTTCTCACTCGAGTGATTCTTCCAAAAGACTTTCACCAATGAAATTACTCAATTTCTCAATTGTTTTGTTTGATATCTTACTATCTTGATCGACTCCACAATATAACTCAGGTTACTAGCTATTTCGATCTTTTGAGCTGGTAACACATGCATTGGATTGGATCGGTATCTTCTGAGCATCCTCACATGAAATACATTGTGTAATTGAGACATCTTATTCAGTAAAACTAACTTGTATGTCGATGGTCCTATCTTCTTAATGATCTCATAAGGACCAATATACCTAGGGTTCTGCTTACCCTTTTTACGAAACCTCAGCACTCCCCACTAAAGTGATACTCTCAGAAGCACTTTGTCTCTTACACTGTATTCCATATCCCTTTAGTGGTAGTCCATATAGCTCTTTTCTCTATCTTGAGCTGCTTTAATTTGACTTCGGATCAGTTTCAACTTATCCACAGTATCCTAAATTAGTTCTGGGTCTTCTGCCATTCTCAAGCCTTCTTCATCCCAATATAGAGGTGATTGATATTTCCTACTATACAACGCCTCATACGGTGCCATTCCGATACTTCTGTTATAGTGGTTATTATAAGCAAACTCAATTAAAGCTATGTATTGATCTTATGCTCCTTGAAACTCCAATACACATGCCCTGAGTATATCCTCAATAGTCTTGATTGTCCCCTCACTCAGTCTATCTTTTTGAGAATGAAATGCACTAATAAAGTTTAACTTTGTACCCATAGCTAACTATAAGCTCTTTCAGAATCTCGAAGTAAATCTGGGATCCTTATTCGATACAATAGACACTGAAACTCTATGGAGTCTAACTACCTCATTCATATATTTCTAGGCTAATTGGTCTAGTGAGTTATTCTCTTACATAGGTAAGAAATGGGCCGACTTTGTCAATCAGTCCACCATAACCCATATTGCATCATTTTGCCTCGGAGTCTTTGACAATCCTATTACAAAATCTATGATAATTCGTTCCCATTTCTACTCCAGAATAGTTAACGAATGTAGCTCCCCAACCAAAGCCTAATGCTCAGTCTTAATCTGCTAGCATGTTAAACACTTAACAACATATTCCGCTACTTGCTTCTTCATTTTTAGCCACCAGAAATGTTGCTTTAAAGTATTATACATCTTGGTGGTACTAGGATGCATAGCATAAGTAGCTACATAAGCTTCCTTTATAATTTCTCAATTCATCCACATTAGGCACATACAGCCTTTGCTTCAGTCACAATGTTTCATCTCTCAGTTCAAACTCAGAATTTGATTTCATTTTTAATTTCTCAATGAGCTTCGCCATATCAAGATCTTTATTCTATACCTTTCTAATTTTGTCATGCAACATTGACCTCAATCTTGGTGTGGCTATCAATGCCTCATTCTTCTTTAGATTCAACTCCACATTTAGAGCTCTCAATTGAATTAAGCTTGGTAATCTCGATAACTGAATCTGAACTACACTGCTATTCGATTTTCTACTCAATGCATCTGCCACCACATTAGCTTTTCCCAGACGATACTCAATCATACAGTCATTGTCTTTCAATAACTCTATCCATCTCGTCTGTCTCATATTTAATTCCTTATGACTCAACAGATACCTCAAGCTCTTATGATCAGTATATATCTGGAATGTCTCTCCATACGGATGATGTCTCTATATCTTTAGAGCAAAGACAACTGCAGCAAGCTCTAAATTATATACCGGATAATTTATCTCTTGAGACCTTAATTATCTCGATGTATAGGCTATCACCTTGCCATACTGCATCAACACACATCTCAATCCTTGATGTGAAGCATCATTGTATACTACACATCCTCCAGTTCCAGATGGAATAATTAACACTGGTGTTGTAGTCAACCCATGTTTTAATTCCTCAAACCTCTTCTGACAATCATCATTCCATCTGAACACTACATTCTTCTTCAAAAGTTTAGTTAGAGGGGCTGAGATCAATGAGAACCTCTCGAAAAACCTCTGGTAATATCCGTCTAATCCCAGGAAACTCCAAATTTCTGATACATTCTTTAGGGCCTCCCACTTCATTACTGCCTCTATCTTTTTTAGATCCGCTTGTATGTCTTGTCCAGTTATCATGTGACCCAAAAGTACTACTTGATCTAACCTAAATTCACACTTACTGAATTTGACATATATCTGTTTCTCTCTCATAATCTGTAAGATTACTCTCAAGTGCTTAACATGCTCTTATCTGCTCTTTAAGTACACTAAGATGTCATCAATAAACAAAATTACAAAATGATTCAGGTAGGGATGAAACATCATATTCATCAAATCCATAAATGTAGCTTAGGCGTTAGTTAACTCAAACGGCATTACTAAAAACTCAAAGTGGCCATAGCTGCTCTTGAACGCACTTTTCAGTACATTAGCTTCAGCTATCTTCAACTGATAGTACTCAGATCTTATGTCCAACCTAGTGAACACCTGAGCTCCTTGCAACTGATCAAACAAATCATCAATTCTAGGCAATGAGTACTTATTCTTTATTGTTACCTGATTCAATTGCCTATAATCGATGCACAGTCTTAGAGTTCCATCTTTCTTTTTTACAAATAATACTGGAGCTCCCAAAAGTGATACACGGGGTCTAATGAAACCCTTTTCTAACAACTCTTACAACTGAGGCTTCAATTCTTTTAGTTCCATAGGTGCCATCCTATATAGAGGAATAGTATAGGAGTAGCACTTGGAACCATATCGATCGTGAACTCTATTTCCCAATCTGTAGGTAAACCAGATAACTCAGCGGGAAACACATACAGGAATTTCCTAATAATAGGAATGTCTTGCATATTGTGCTTAGTTCGAGTATCGATGACGTGGGCCAAATAAGCCTCACATCTCTCTTGCATCAACCTCAAAGCATTCACGAATGATATCAACCTTATTGGAACTGCTTGACTAATACCTCAGAAAACTGCTCTCGGCTGATTAGGAGATTTTAATATCACCTCCTTAGTATAGTAGTTTATGATAGCTCTATGAGCAGTGAGCCAATCTATGCCTAGGATAATATCTACCCCCTTAACTATAATATAATCAAATCTACCTCCAATTCGACCTGATCAATATGAACCAAACACCTCTTATAGGCTTATCATATTACTGTGGTAACACCTATCGGTTTACTTACCTCTAATCCATGTTTCAACAGTTCTATATCACAATGAAACCTAGAAGTTAGATGTGGTGCGATAAAAGAGTGCATAGATTTAGGATCTAGCAATGTAAAAGCTTCATAAGCAAAAATAAGCAACATACCTGCAACGACATCCGGAGAATTTTAAGCCTCTTGTTTGGTCATTGCATACACTCAAGCCTGAGACTGTGATTGGTTGCTCTGCACCTTAATCCTGACAGTAGGACTACCAGAGCTCATTCTGCCTCTACCATGGCCTCTCTGTCTAGACCCATTAGCTCAGCTCTACTAAACAATAGTTTCAATTACTCATCCTCTCATGCCAAACTAAGTTCCAACAATGGTAGGACAATCTCTGATTTGGTGTTTAAGAGAGCCACAACAGAAACAAGCTCCTGATAATGTCCAACATTTACCACCATGTCTCTTTCCATAGCGCTCACAATTAGGATTCTGTGGTGGTTACCTCTAGTAGTCTGTCCTTTCGATGCCTGACCTCTACAATTGTATCCAAAGCCACCCCTCGGCCTAAACTCAGACTGTCTCGATCGAGTCAGCGGTTTAGAAGACTGGTTCTGACGCTTGCTAAAATTCCTGCTAGAACCGCTCTAAAATTCACTAGGCCTCTTCATTCTAAACTCCTGCCTATACTCTGCTTATCTTTCTCTTAATAGCTGCTGAATTCTGATCGAGGCAGCTTTTAACTCAATGAAACTGCTCAAGTTGGTGATTGCCAGCCTTGTCCTAATTTCCATGTTCAACCCATCTTTAAATATCCTACACTTGTCTTCCTCGGTGGGAATCAAGGTAGTAACTTAACCCATCAATTCATTGAACTTGATCTCATATTCTACCACGAATAATTGCCCTACTTTAGATCCATAAATTCCTTCATCTTTCTGTCTAGGTAGATCTTGGGCATGTAGTTTTCCTTAAATGCCTTCAGAAAGTCTTCCCACTTTAAGTTACAAGGCCTGGTAGTACCGCCTGGAATAGTTTTCCACTATTGGTATGTTGGGCCTTGCAGTAGGGAAACTGTATAGTTGAACTTCTCGTTTGACTCACAATCCATCTAATCGAAAATACTCTTCATTCTCTCTAGATATCCTTTGGCCCCTGTAGGGTAAGTACTTCAGTAGAAATCCACAGCCCGCTGCTTTTGCAGTCTTTCATACCCCCTTTCCCTTCTCTTGGGAATTATCAGAGGCATTCTCTCAGGTCGAGATACAAAAGACTCTATACTGACTCTTACTAATTCTAGGTCAGCTGATTGTCCCATTTGATCACTTATATGGGATGACCTATAATAGACAATAATAGCTATTACTATTTAAGTTTCTCACTATATATCATGTCTATGCTTAATCTATCCCTATTGATGCCAAGCCATGCTTTGATACCAAGAATTGTAGCACCCCACTCTCACAAGACACATACCCAACACCTTACCAGATATTCGAGTACATACCCCATAAGGGTGGCATGCTAGAGCAATCACGACACTAACTTAATCATAGCATCATCATTTAATGCGTAAATGCCACAATAATTAAAAACACAATTCCTTATTTTCATTTTATCAAACCGAATATGTACATTGTAGCTTTACAATGACATCCATATATGTACATTATCAAAAACTAATCAGAGTTTACATCCATATATACATAACATGATACATATATGAGGAATTATACAAAAATTCTATTTAAATTATCCAGTCTTATCTGGCTGACCATTAAGCCATTTCTTTGATCCAAAAGTACAAAAACTATACTTCTTCTAGAGTCTCTCAATCACTAGTATCCTCTCTCGAACCTAAACTATTAATGTTACAATTTGGATGAGTTTTGTGAACTCAACTACCCATCATTGATGGCTCACATATAACACATAACACATAATACATACAGTTCATCTAATCATGTAATTCGCATCATTTCACTAATAATCATATAGCATCACATATCACTTTGATCACTTATTTCACATTTCACATTCGAAGCAGTCAAACAGTTCATTTTGATCATTTGAAACATACATATCAATTTTATATGTAATGCTTATGAGATTCACTTTCATTTATTACATTGTTGTGACCGAGTGCCTTTTTACTGGCCCATATCCCTTATGGATACAAGGCTTATTTTATATATTATCCTATATCCCTTAGTGGATACCAGGTATATTAATAATTGAGCTAGAGGCTCTTATCACATTATGAGCTTTAAGCTCTTTTTCGGTGGCTACTTCGATCATAACAACCCTAATGTTGTCATGCATTCATACAATGAATTGCATCATGTTCACATATTTTCAATCAGTCACTTGATTTCAGTTTCAGTTTCACATTCCCTTTTATCATCGAACCTTAGTCTGACATTCAACAATAATGTTGAGTATCACTTATTTCATCAAATTCACAAACAAGGAGCACTTCCAATATATTAATCATGCATCAAATGCCTTGGACATTCAATGTTCAGAATCAACATAATCACATTCACATAATAATTCAATACATAATTTAAAACAAACAATTAATCAAGTGAGACCATTTAGGTTACTCACAGTTTGCTCCAGGTAGCTATTGCCTCAAAGTCCCAGCAATGTCTAGATGTTGTTGCTTTAATTGCTCTTTTATATCGTGAAACACACATTTACACATATCATAACTTTGCACAATTATATAAGCACTCATTTATGCACATATATATTTATGGATTATATACAATGCATGCTTAATGACAATCCTGGGTATATTACATTAATTCACATCTTATGTTTACTCATATTTCAAAACTAAAAAATGTTTAACTTGAAATTAGGTTTACACCTCAACGAAACAAATTTCTTCTAAGTTCATCACTCAATCATACACTAACGTTTATAGCTTAAATACACTTAATTATTATAAAATCATCAATCAATCATTAATCGATCCTATCTTAGTGAATTTAGATGGAAATTAAATTTGGTGGAGGGGAAGAACAATGTTTGAGGAGCTTGTGGTTTAAATTTCAAGTCAATCAGAGGCCTGGAGAAGACATTATGGTCAAAAGAGTGAAGGGTGTTTAAAACTGTCAAAAAGCATTACACTTCACTATCACAATCGTGCTTCGTGCAACTCCCCGATAATTCCTTTCTATCACGATCGTGTTCAATACTTCCTTTATGTCACGATTGTATTTGTGCATGATAATGCAATCCTTTTCGTGTCTCCTCTTTGTCACGATCGTGTTTGTGCATAGTTGTGCACTGTTTCTGGTGTTTCCTCTCTATCACGATCGTGCACTACCTAATGATCAATTTTTCAAGCTTCATTCTAGATTCTCTCCAAAACACATTTATATCCTTCTTTCACTTACATTTTTGCACTCATTCTATACACAAAATTAAGTCATGAACTCATCTCTATATTCATAAACTTTCAATTCTCGTTAAAACGTCATTTTTATAACCAACATTTCTTAAAAACAACCTTAACACCTAAAAGAAAACATTTATATACATATATTTTCATCACTAAATTTATGCACCTTTTTCCTACACCATTATCAATGATCTTTCTATTTCAAACTCATCTCTACAATAACTCATGAAATATTAATCATCACAAAAATGAAAATAAGACACGAATATTCTCATTCTTCATCCACGATGCACATGTATAATGACCGCTATTCTTATGATCATTTAATAACATTTAATCATCATATTTGTTTCATATTCATACAACTAATGAGAATTAACATGTTACTTACTTGATTAAGCTTCTTATATAACTCACGTACAACATCATGGAGGTTGGAAGGTTTAGATTTTCTTGTGGTAAATGAAGAAGACAACAAGGTGATAGTAGTACGTGAAAGATGAGAGAGCAAGGTTCAACTTGAATGGAGATTGGTGAGAAAATCTGTGAAGAAGGTGAAGAAGAAATGTAACATCCCACTACCATAAAGTATATACCCGAACATCCAAGGATATTCAAGTATATATCCTATGATAATGGTATGCTAGAGCAAAAAAAAAAAAAAAAACTTACACATGGCATCAACTCTTAATTAAAAGTCATGAAAATTTAAATCCTTTCTTTGCATTCATTCACGAAAGCCTACACTGTATTTTACAAAATTTATACAAGTTCTATACAAAAACTACAAAATGCAAATTACAACTCTTCTGATGTCAGTTGATAGACCTCTGAGCCATAACTAGTCCAAAATGTTCTTCTGATCCAGATTAAGAAACCAGGTCTCCTGTCTCGTACCTGAAAAGCTACATTGTAATTTTTTATGAGTTTTGGAACTCAATGAGCGAACCATCATTGATGATTTCACCCAGGTCATATACATAAATTACATATTTCACAAATATTCATTCAGAACATTTATCTTACAAATACTCACATTAACATGGCATATCATGTAATCATTGCGAATCAGAATAGATATTTACAAATACAAATGCACATGAGACTCCAGTTTTGTTATTAATGTTGTGACCGAGTGCATATCATATATGTATATAGATATTGGCCCATTGGGCTTAGTCAGAACAGAATCACGGAGCATAGCTCAACGTGCAGAATCATAAATCATGGAGCAAAGCTCTATGTGTAAGTGCTTTCATAATGGCTACTCTAGTCACAATGCCTTTATCTAAGCATGCATTTTATGAAATGCATTAAATACAGAATATGCCATGTACAACAGTCACATATGATGCACAGTCAGAATCTCATAGTCATCGGACCTAAGTCCGGCATTCAACTTTCGTTAAGAATACAAATATCATTCAAAATTTTAAAGCAATCAGAATACTTCCAATACATTCCCAAATATTAACTCCTCGAACTTTAAGTCCAGAATTCATAAACAAATCACAAACAGTTAATAATTAGAAGTAAAAAAAATTCAATCAATCCTAGGAAAAATCATCTAGGTTGACTCACAGTACACTCCTATATGCTATTGCCTAGATGTTCATTGCCTTCCATTCCTTATGATGGGAATAAATATTTTTAATTCATCAATTATATAATAGTTAAATAGCTCATTTCACTAATTTAGTTTGAAAATTTTGATTATTCGTTGCTTATTGAAAATACATAAAATTCCAAATTAACATATTGATCTTTCGAGAATACTTTGTATACGTATATCTTAAATTATTTTTCATATCATAATTCTCCAATCTAATAATATATTTATTTCTTATTTTTTTATAATACAATACAATACAATACAATACAATATAATGTAATATAATATAATATGAAATTATGTACAAAATGAGGTTCTTTTAAGATGGCATAAACCATCCAACCCATTCTATTAAAACCAAATTATTAACAAATACTCAAACCATGGTTTCTTTAACATAAAAATGGTTTAATTTTTTTAATTAAAAAAATCAAACATTTGATTTGATTTTTGATTTTTCGTCCTTAGTCCAACCCAACAAAATGATATCAATATTTTCAATTCACTTTATTTTTTAATTTTCTATTATTGATTTTATTATTGCTTTCTTAACTTTTTCAAATAATTTTTTTTGTTAAAATAGTTTAAGCATACAATTTTTAAAAGAATAAAATCTTTCAAGTTGCTCAGTCAATGTTTTTTATTAATTGCTATTAATTTTGGTTTGTCAAGAACTGAAATCTATTTATAAGACTCTTATTTACTTTTTAGTGATGATACTTAACTAATCTTTACTTTTAAGGATATTAAAATTCAAATCACTTTGTTTTTCATATTGCAATTGTATATTTTTGATCCTTATGTATAATTTTTTTATATAAAATCAATTAAATTATTGTTTTCAGTGTAATACAAAATATTCAATCATTCTTTAATTTGTTTCTTGACCAACACTTTTCATCTATATTTTTTTGATAAAAGGATGACAAAATTAATTTATTTAACATAAATAGTATTTCTAGTATAAAATTCCATGTTTATTAATTTATGAAAAATAATAATTTGTCATGTTAAATATCAACTTACTTGTACTTAATTTGAACTATTCATTTAGTTGAGAAATTTTATTTTAATAAATATTATTTAAAATGGTTCTCATCTATTAAAATAGTTCTGCATTAGGAGATTGAATAGATATTGGTATAATTTTTAATTTTTAAAAATATTAGAGAAACCACTATACAAGTTTAGATAAAATTTGAAATATTTTAATTTTTATATGATTTAATTTTCTTTAAATAAAAACTATTATATAAACGGTTGATTTAAAATTACATTTTTTGTTCTCAGCTCC